>OX375824.1:3000000-3452000 GCA_947359405.1 Antitype chi | reverse complement strand
ACTTTTTGCATTTGATAGCCTAATTCTTGAGAAAGATTACAAGCCATTAAACATCACGCTGTGACCCTCAGGAGCTGAGCAAAAAGAAAAGAAGTCAGAAAGCAGGCAGGGATTCATTGACTGGCACTTTGAAATATTTTATAGAAAGCACTTTTCCTTCGCTGGCTTTTTGCGGCTGCTCGATGATGCGTCCCCGCGTAAGGTGACGGGCGCTATTTGATATTGTAGTTTCGTAGGTATTTAAAAAAAAAGGCTCTGAACTGAGTAGCACACAAAAAAAATCTTTTACATTATTTATTTACGTATTCATAAACATTTTTATTAGATACTAATATTCAAGTATGTATCCATTTTATTTGCCTGCGTCCGTGAGTCACAGCGGGGTGCCAACTGAAAACCAGCGCTGGGTGTCTAACGCCCAGCAAATGCTGAGATGGTAACCCTTTCGGTATGGGCACGCTCAGCACAATTTTACTGCAATTTTATTGTTATGTTTATTGTTCTCTTTCTTCTTTTATATGTTTGTTGCTGTTGTGTTGTGTCTGTGTCGAATAAATGTTTTCTATTCTATTCTATTCTAAGGAACGGTAAGTGAAAACGAAGTGAAAGCGCGGGCCGGGGCGGCCGCGGCGCCGCGGCGCGGCAACGCGCGGCGATGGGTTATGGACGCGACGAGTCGGGGACCAAAATTTCACGCCGACGAAATCGAAGTTTTTGATTCTGAATTATACGATTGAATGAAACCAATGAAACAGACCAAAATTAAACCTTTAATTGACATAGCCAAAACGTTCTTAGCAGACGGGTAAAAAAATGCATAAGTATATATTTTTTTAATCTAGTTTCTGCCTGCGACAAGTTTCATAATTTAACATAAAATAACCTATGACACTCGGCAATACTGTAGCTTCCTAGAAGTGAAAGAAGTTTTGGAAACGGATTAGTAGTTCCGAAAAATACCCCAACATACCATCTCACAGTGTTTTTACCTCTTTAATTTTTTTTATCAATAGTATAGAAACATAGGCATGGTTGTGGAGGTCAGATAGGTAGTCACCCCATCTAAAATACTTGTACTCAACTGCATCCGGTTAGACTAGAAGCCGACCCCAACATAGGAAGTTGGGAAAAGGCTCACCAGATGATGATGAGTATAGAATTATAGATTAAATTTAAATGCAAAATTTTCTTCCACAGCTACCTTTTCTTTTCGAAGTCGTCTGAGAAATTAAATAGGGTTACCTACGTGGGGCTATAAGTTTGAGGAACCGTGGCCTAACCCGTTCACCGCGAAGCCCTCTTTTAAACCGCCTTTATTTCGCTGTTTCTATACCACCAGTTTTTTGATAGTGATCCGTAATTATATGCAATTCTTTTGTAGGTACCTACAAAAGCCGATGTGCAATTGTTTCTGTTTTTCATTTAAAAGCGGCAGTTATGTCCTTGGAACATGCAAGGGTTTATGGTTTGCGTGGTAAAATCATGATAAGATAGATAAAATATAATGTGATATTTTTTAAATGGGGGAAACACTGAATTACGCTGAATGCCTTTTTGTGCTGTGTTGGATTTTTCCGTCGAGTCACGACAACAAGAAAACTTGTTTTAGAATATGTGTGAATTAGTAGGTACAGCTATTACTTTTCTCAACCCTTATCCGCAAGTGCGAGTGCGGTGCTTCTGATCAGACCATGCCCCACTTGCTGGAGTGCTTTATGTGCCCATTCACCTGCACCTTGGATGATCTAAATAATGCCACTGGTGCCGCAATAAATTTGACCACATACTGGGCTCAAACTATAAAAAAGTGTACGAGTACCATTGGCACAAAACGAAAAAGAAGAAGATGTGCACGGAAGATGATTTTTGTCTCCATATAGGCTGACAATTATGTTCTTACTACCACGGGGTAATGTGTTACCCAGTAAATGGATTGTGTAGGTCCGTTATGTAGTCGTTGTATTTACTTTGTATTGGTATTTAGCTGCATCTACTTAGTAAGAAGTGGTGGAAGCCGCCTCCAAAATAGTTGGAAAAAGGGGAAGGCTTGGCAGACGATGAACTTACTCATCTTCGACTACCAAACTTCTAGCTACTATAAAGCTAAACAAAAAGAAGAAAAAAGCGGTAACTAAATCGACTAGCCATCCATGATTGGCAGGCCACACAGCCATTTCAATTTCATTCCCCACTACGTGCGTTACGATCTCAATTACCACAATAATTAACTCCGTTGATTATAATTATTTTAGCAGGATTTCGTTGGACAGAACGGTGTCAATGAACTGGGGTAAACATCTGTTTGATTCGCCACTTCACGCGAATATATATTATTATAATGTTATCATTTAACTTGCGATTTCCTAGACTATTATTATAGATCATGTCTAAAATTATGTCCAATCATTTCATTGTTTTCGTTGTCATACTGTCCTGCTTTTGAGATGATAATAGTAATTAGGTCGTAGACAGAGAATAGCATTCTCTGCCTACGAGTTAGGTAGATGGTACTAGGTACTGGTAGTTAGACATGACACCTAATGCGGTTTAATTAGATGGAAAAACAAGACAGTAACTATTAATGGAACCTAAAGATCTAACTACTTAGCCAGTCATGTAGTGCTGAAAGTTAAACTCGATTCCAAGACTTATTAGTTACACGTATTAGGCAATTGGCACGTTTTGTATTTCATGTAATAAAGTTATTGTACTTTTGTTCTCAACTTTTCGTTGTTTCCTTATCGTTTTATTCAAAACATGACAATTGACACATGTCAAAAGAAAAGTACGTAGAACGACTTTTCTTTTTTCTTTTTATTTAAACATCGCACATTTGCTGTTCCAATTCACTTGAGACACTGGCAGAATAGTCGGCATCGGATTCATAATTTAAAATATTACTTTTAGAATAATATACCGAGCATGGGGATGAATCGTCGCTTGAATATGGAGTCGCTGATGGAGTACCCACTACAATTCCCATAGTTGCTATCTTTATTCCTCTTCTTTACCACAAGATATTATCTTAGTAGCATACAGCTGTTATTTCAATAATATAAACACCTCACTTATCCCTACATCTGTTGTAAGTGACAATGAGGATATCCGGTGTTCTTAGTTTGTTATCAGCACCTACAAATTGGCCCTACGGTAAATTTTACAAAGATATCTAACTTTCCCTTGGACAACATGTGCTTGCCAACGGAAGGAAATGAATTAACATTTTGTTTGGTATTGATTAGCAAGTGATAGTAGAATACAAAAGCTACCACGTAGGGTTGCCAACAGTACCATATTATATAGGTAGTATTGTACTATATTTCGGGTCTGCGTACTATATACTGTTGAAAAAATATTTAATATGCAAAAATACAATAATTTCAACACCAAGAACTAATAAAAGAAATCCTTTATTAAAAATATATATGAACGCGCCTTTACATTAATTTTTGACTGATGCCATATCATGTATCCGAAGAACTCATCTGTCATAATATTTTCTGAACTTTTCATTAATGTCAAATTAAATAATAATCTGCTCTTAATTTCGCCACTTCAGAATTCACGGAAAGGTTATTTTCGGTTATGAATTCGAAATGGCGAGAAAAAAGAAACAGAAGTAGGTATCTCATTAATAAAAACTAATCTTTTGATTTGGATAAAAAAAAGAAAATATGTAAGTACCTACCGTCAACAGTGGTATCTTTACTTTCTATGAGCAACTTTACCAATGAGAATTTTAATTAAATTTTTCTTGATAGCTAAAAATCTCCGATACAGAAGAAGAATAATCTAGTATATTAAAAAAAACAAAAACATACAAATTTTTTTTTTGTAATGGAGACAATCATATTCTAATACAGTTCTCAGTTTCTTATATTTCTTCGCAGAAATGTTGGCAACCCTACTACCACGACACCTCTGGTGTTATTGTGTGAGTCAAAATAGTTGGTTACAAGAGTAAATTGGAGAGAAAGACAAACACAACAAGGCTGAAAGATTTATTTCTCGGATTAATCTCAGTAGCACAGAAAATATTATGTATAGGCATAAAGCATAATCAGCCTGCAAAGATCCCACTGCTGGGATACAGCCCTCCTTTCGGTGAGAGTGATTGGGCCGTAATACACCACGCGGGCCAAGTGCGGGTTAGTAGATGTCGCATATCTTCGAATTTTTGGTCCGTTCTAGGACATTGGCTGGTTTTCTCTTGATGTTTTCGTTCACCATTTTGAGAGTAGTGGTGAGGAAATAATTTACAAATAATGTAGCACCTGTCTACGGCGTCGCCGACGGCGACCCAAGAAGAGGTGGCGAGACGACCTAGACGCGTATTGCGGGTTGGATCGAGGTGGCCCTGGAAAAGGATGCCTGGAAGGATTTGGGGGAGGCTTTTGCTCAGCAGTGGGACAGCGTAGGCTAATATTAAAAATAAATAAATAGCACCTGTCTGGGTTCGAAGCTACGACCTACAAATCGTAATTTGAGGTTGTTACCACTGGGGCACCACTGCTCTACCTGTACCCACTTACTTTGAAATAACCCATACGTTCACTACTAGAAAAAGAAATAAAATTACAAAAAGAAATTATTGATAATAATGAATACAGCCGGTCAAATATTCAAATGATAGCAAATAGGCGACAAGACACTGGATTACCTAAAAAGAAGATTAGGCTACAAATTCGCCCACATTCAGCTTAACATACCTCCTAACTCCTAACCATGTCACTGCGACCGCGTCGGTCTCAAAGACCGATCAAATAACCAGACGACGGCCATGTTATATTGGTCAGTAATTAAACGTAATCCCGTGTCAGATATGCATTAGCCGTAATCCGACGCAGTGGGCATTTCAGGATAAATATAGGCGTACAATAGTAAATAAAGGCTGGTTGTGTATTTATATCAAGCAACATCAATTTTTTATTACTGTTGCTTCTACAATAATTAATACGCTTTTATTTAAAAAATGGCGGAAAAAAATCTCAACACGTGCAACATTATGCAACTGTTGAGTTTTTTTTCCGCCATTTTTTATATGACTACCTACAGGTTTACCACTCCGTAAGAAGAAAGCTGGGGTCCTACTCCCTAAGCACGAAGTCCGTCGTTTCGGCCGAAGTAACGGGCGTTTCCAACTCCGTATCATTTACGGACAGAAGATTAGTTTAGAGCCCGAACTAAAAATGAATGACCCGACTCCCGATATTATGTTTTTGCCCGTCCAAAAAAGTTAGTTAATTGGCTGTAGGATTCACTAAGAAGTTTCGAACTACTTTCGGACGGGCCCGTATCTTCGTTGACGGAGTTAGAGAGTAGGCCCCTGTACCGGAACTTTGCATTATTTACCTAGATATTTGACATCATGCAAAGGTGCAGCTATCTAAACTCCATACCAATCATCTTTGATCTTTGTTTTTTTATTTATTTTTCTTTAATCTTTGTGATTTGATCTACACAAGCAACGTTGGGATTTGAGGACCATACGTCTTATCTATTCCATTGAAACAACACTAGTTATTAGTTTAAAGCAGTACCTAGAGCTCAAAACTTTACTGGTGTGGGGACAGCTTTTTAACTTAATCACATTTAACGACAAAAACAATTTAAAAGCAATAAAAACAAAATTTTAAAGTGTAGGCATAATTCCATCAAACTTTTACATACTAATTAATAACCTTTTTAAAAAGTGATCTTAAGTTCCGAAAATAGTTTCGACCTGTCAAATCAACCATGTTCACTGTTGACAGGTTATAAACACTTAATGAACTTAAGTGTGGACTGATAGATGGCTCTAAACATAGATTATTTTGTAACAATTTATGGCCATGTTGAAAACGGTTATTTGGAGAGGCTAGTTGAATTTTTTATGGCTGATTCTTTTATTGTTATTTTATTGTCATTTGATAGAGTTAAGCAAGAGTGCTTTAAAGAGCCATCAATTATCTAGATACTGTGAGGGGTTCGCACCCTCACAGTATCGGGGCGAGTAAATTAACACACACTTTGTCGTTACGTTTACATAATTTGTCTTGTCATCTTCGCTTGTCACGCTGACGCCTACTGCCTTTTCTGCTATTCTATTTCTAAATTTGCTTGACTGTTTGAATGCAACTAGCGTTATGTTCAACGGGGAGTTAGTTAGTGATGCAGTTAAGGTGCATGCGCTAAGGTATGAGATTTTTGATTAAATAGTCATTCAATTGGATTCAATTTATTAGGTAGGTCTTTAAAATAATAGACTCAGGTAGGTCGAAGTAAGGAGATCCTGCTAAGGCGGAGATTCATAGATGACTCCGCCCTGGAGTGTATGTGTGGTGCAGTCCCACAAACAATGGGGCACTTAATATCTTGTCCAGCGTGTCCTACTGTCTGCACGCTACAGGAGCTGATGGACGCTGCTGACGGTGCCAAGCTCGTAGCCAAATTCTGGGCTGACTATAAGAATGTAGATTTGCTTTTGACACGTTAAGAAGAAGAATGGGATTAAATTAATTGAGAGGGTTGTATCGAACCTTACAACTCTGTAACAATGTTTCGAGCGACCAATTTTTCTTTACTTTTGACTAGTGGGGTCACTAGTCAAAAGTAAAGAAAAATTGGTCGTTATGCTTGACATCGTAGACTTTTGCCGACAGAAGAATAAAAACATTTCTTCTCTTCAGTTTTAATACCGCCTTGGATAAGATGATAGAAATCTTTCTACAATCTGTCACTTTGTCTATTCTTCCGTCGACAAAACCCGTTTCTACGGTGGTGGTGGTGGTGGAATGACAGCTCACTTCACCTAAGTTTTCACGGTTAGATTCTCAAAGAATAGATCTGCAGGTCAACAACAAACTACTAATTATTTAGAACCGCTATTGTTACGCTAGGCCGCCAGGGGGCGGGCACGAGTCGTGTTCGTGCTATTTATTTACACGTTATTTACGTTTCTTTATAGGCTGGTCCTTTTGTACAGGCGCCAACGAGATGATCCTGACTTTGACTTTGTTTGTATTGTTTGAAGTAAGGTGTGGAGTAGCTGTGTGTTGGTTTATTTTTGCAGCTTCTGATAAAAACTTTTTGAACAAAGAGCTTATTTTCAGTCTCATAAATTATCGGAATTGTTGACCATTCGGTTGATTGGCAGAACCCATAGTCGGCACATCAACTTGCGGTAAAAAATGAACATGCACATTGCATGTAAATTTTTTGTTGTCTAAGGGCGAATTTCACCAAACTTTTATACCTCGAATAAGTCTTATCCTGAGAATAAATTTAGAATTTTTGACAGATTTTGCATAGTGGAATTGTCAGACGTAAATTTTATTCTACGGATAAAAGTTATCTGACTTTGGTAAAATCAGCCCTTAGTAGGAAGCTATTGCTATTCCAACTCAAAATAATAATTAATAGTCACCTTTGTCTGCTTTCAGTTTTGTTATTTTGTGTCGTCATTATTTCAACAAAACTTAATGGTAGATATCCAGCTTAGGTCATGCTCCACAGATAAATATACGTAATCACATTACAGACGAATTTCACCAAACTTGTACACCAAGATGTCATGTCATGTCATGTGATTATAGGTACCCAGAATATTTTTTTATTGGAGTTTGTCCATACTAGAACTATCAGACGTCAATTTTATTCCTCGGATATTTTTTATGCAAAATCAACCCTAAGTCGACTCCATTCCGTTCCCTGTCCACCTATATTTGAAAGAACAGACGCTCGATGGCGCGTCCTAGACAAACAAACAAACTGACATACACAGACAACTACAAACACAAATAGATTCTTTTTATAGCCCCCTTAATTAGCCACGCCCTGTATACAACCCCTTACTATAGCAGTATGTATAGGGTGCTGTATTGTTAACAACCCCGTTGCTTTTAAAAGTGTTGCTGGTGGTTGAGGGTGATATTCTTTGTCATCTAGGAATGAAAGAATAGTAAAAGGTGGGGTCGGGACACCTCATCAGGAACGTAGTGCCTTACACTTTTTCTTCAACTCCGATTGTTACGTCATGTACCTAATCTCCCCTTATTTATAAACGTTGCTTAAAGTTAAGTAATGATTAGGGACTGTTTAACCATACATTTTTAACGTTTAAAGATGTCTTAACTTTAAGCAACGTTTATAAATAAGAGGGTCTATCTTTAAAACACCCAACCTTATTTAGACCTAACTATCGGCTTTAGCACCCTTGAAAATCATAAAAACGGCGAAGGAACTTCGTTCCAATTACGAATTTACGACATTATCTTTTTTTCTCAACTTTTTCCTATTTTCATGAATTCTAAAAAGCTATTTAAAAGTCTTTTCGTTTTCTGTGCAATATTTTCACTTGTTATTGGTCTCTCTGAGTCTCTGTAGATACCGTAGTTGGCAATTCTGAGCGCCTGCGATAATGTACAGAGCAAATCGTGAGTCAGCCACTTACAGACTGTTTGCAAGACCCTCACAAGATTAAACGCATAATCTTTTAAAAAGCCCTTAACACTTTGTTTAAGAGAGTCTGAAGGATCACTCGACCTTTTTAGTACCTACATACTTTCTATACTTCCTACGCGTTATATAATTATACCTACCTAAAGTGTGTGTACTTGAACATAGTGCCAAGAAATGAAGCAAGTGATGCTAGCTAGCGAGGGCCGTGACCGAATTAGGTAGACGGAAAGATCCGAGTCCTGTGTTTCATTTTCTGATTACCTATAATATAGTCTAGTAAAAAACCTTTAAATAAACTTATATAATAGTAAGATGACCATGTCAAAGAAGAAAGAAGATGTAGTGACAAAAATGTAAAAGAGCGTGTTTTTTTTTGGATGGATAATTATCATATAACTTCTCCCGCTCTTGGTGGAGCAGGAGGACGTGTCAGACTTTTACTGACTAAAACCCACCCATGCTCCCTCAGCTGCCTGTGTGCCAGGGCCTGCGTTATCTCTTTCGAACAACCCGCACCCCTGGCAGGCATCGGCCCTTGCGGACCCCACCAGTTGGTGCTGACATCTCTTTGGGCACGCGTGAAACACAACGCGCCGTCGACCTGGGCTTGGTCCTTACCGAACAGCGAGCTACCCATTACTCGCCGTCCGAAGCCCGCGCCTACGTTGGCCAGGAATCAGCCTGGGATTCCCGACGCCCAGGGCGTCTCCTGCGACGACTACGGCCGTGAGGGCGCATGTACTGCCTCTCCTTCACGTGCGCCTCCTCCCTCTTCGCGAGCATTAATGCTTCGCAGAAGGAGGTGACGACTACCCATGCACTCTAGCTCCGTACCATGGCCTGGACCAGGGCCGGACGCGAGAGATCGCCGCCACCGATCGCCTCCACGAGGAAACGGCGGTGCTCCACCCACTCCGGGCAGACCTCAACCGTATGCTCCACTGTGTCTTCAGGGCGATCTTTGCAGTGGAAACACCCGGCGTTTCCTTCCGCCTTATGCGAAACACCTGACCTGCGTCAGGTGGAAGGTGAGAACGCCGAGCCGCCTCTCAAGCCACTCCTCGAAGAGAGGACTTACCGCCGCAATCGTGACGTGCCCAGCACTGGGTTGCGACAATCGTACTCTCCATGTCGCCATGAGATCCCGCCGGAGCTCTGTCCGCTGTGCCGCGATTTCTCGCGGCAGCGGAGTTACAGCCCGACGTTTGGCCTCCTCGCGCCACTCCCAAATGTGCGCGAGGACCTTTCCCTCTAGATCCCATGGCGGCAAGGAGGCCCGCCGCCTCACCGGAGATTGTGCGGTATCCCCGGAACATGCTTAGATTAGTTTGGTCATGTTGAGAGGATACTTATTTACAAGGCAGATGTGAGTGGAAACGCCGGGACGTCCCAACGCCCTAGGGGGACATATAGCGAGTGACCTTGTTGGTGATGTTCTTCAGAAACGCCTAACCGCAACCGGCGCAGCGTGCGTGTGAACCTAAACGAGGCAAAAGGATTAAGGATCGTAGCAGATGGCGTTCTGGGGGCCGATTCTACTAACAAATTTGCTAAAAAAACGCAATAGAACCGCAACCGAATCACCACTTTTAAGCGTTTTCGCATTCTACTAAAATGAACAACGGCCCAGCTGCGACACAGCTGCGGTTACGTTTTAGTTACGCCAACGATCGATTGAATCAATGTCAAAACCTATTCTACTAACAAAATCGAACATGAGCGTGACGTTTACTATAGGACAAAGTTAATGATAAAATTATGATCATTATGTCTTTTAATTATAGAAAATACTTTTAGTGCCACATATTCGTATTTAGTAACATTTTTAGATTCAACTTTTTTCTTTTTGGTATTAATAAAACATATTATTTTGGCATGTTGGTAACGCGGGTTACCCGCTGTGTTCCCGCTACAGTTCAGTTGCAATTCGTTTTAAGTTTAGTTTCCATTTTGCTTATAAAATAGTAGAATGACTTTTTATGTAACTATCGAACGGCGATCGAAATCGAACTGTTGTGGAAACACAGTTTAACGTGTAACGTTGCAAATTAGTAGAATCGGCCCCCTGGTCCATAATAAAGCGTCTAAAAGAAAACGAATGCACTTGTGTCCTGAAAACAATACAAGTTATTTATTACAGCAATCAGTTTGTCTAGAATATAACGCTTATTAGAATATAACGTATAAGCAATAAGAAGGAAAGAGGATTATTATCAAAATATGTGTAGTGTGTACCAATGTGTATGTTATTTAACTGTATGAAAGGAGTACTAACCAATAAATAGCTTATGTAAAGCCAAGCCCTCGACATTCAGCAAGCCAGCGAAAATCAAATTAAATAGAAAATAGCAGGCATTCATGAGGCACGAGCAAGTCTAGAGCCCTCCACGACGATAAGGACTTTTGACACCCATTCAATACTACTCCTACACCAATAGCGACAGGAATTTGAACCTTATGCCCCGATGTTAACGTTCGGTATGAAGGGGGTGATGGAAAGTATCGCTTGTGTGCCTGAACAAGCTGACTGCATTGTTTTTCTTTGTGAGGACAACGCTGAGATGTTGAGAGTGCTTCATGTCGCCTATTTCCTATGTAGGCAATAAGTGTGCGTTCCCATTGGTGTACGATTAATACTTCAGTATCAAAATTCTTGAGTAACGCCTCATGTTCTTGTACTTGGCCGGTCACGAAATTACCAACACAGTCTGAGGAAGTGAAGACCAACAATTGGACCATGTGACCAGCCTGCATAAATTTGGACTTTTAGATAGGTACAGGGTCCAATTCTTGTATATGGTGAGCTGCCACAGAAATCACCAATTTTTACATGCTCAACCTCATTGTAATTTAAAACCAATTTGGTAGAATTCGTGGCTTGAAACTTGGTCTTAGTTAAGTAAGACTGCGTTAGGTTGATTAGTGTTATTGCTGGCCCGAAGGAATAAAGGAATTTTGTCATAATAATTCATAACTTACTTCTTTTATTGTACATTGTAGCTGTTGCGTTGTTGTTGTTGTTGCGTTGTGTTTGTATTGTTGTTGTTGTTGTTGTTGTTGTAGATCAGAGATCTCATTCTAGTTTTCTGTTCTCGCTCCATTTTCACATTTCCTGGTATATTCTCCTTCTCGTTTCGTAAAACAATGGAAATTCACTAGAAAGCTGTACGTACATGTAGTGGACACGGAAGCGAGTCCAACTGCTCGAGTAGTCTCGACATCGCACGAGCGGTGACGAACACTTCGCATAACGAAACACAATAGGAGGACTGCTCATGATGTAGACAAAGACCGACTAGCGGACTGGGTGCATATAAACTGGACACTGGAGAGACAGGAGTGTAGTTAAGAATCAAGTTTATGTCATTCGCCCGCTTGCATTAGCTAGACAACTTATTATATGACCTACCTACTATATGACTAGGCGGCAAGACATGACATCAGCACGGAAATTTTAGTCTGATTTAAAATAACCTACACTTTTGGATTAGGAACACCTTTTTTGGGTGTGGCATTCCCTTTTCCAACTACCTTTGTAAAGCTCGTCTTCCTTTTAAGCCATTTTAAGAGAATATGTAGGTAAATACGAGTTTATTTCCCATTTTGTGCGTATCTAACTTTGTAAAAGCGTTCACTGATCATCCCATTCCTTTCACGGTGGGCATAAAGACAAATAACTCCTGCTTACGTGAACTAAACAAAACGTTGTCCAAACAAAGAAACTGGTGAAAATTACTGCGTCGATCGATAAATCATTTTATCACGGTGACACAAAGAACGAAGGAAGTTACAATTTGGCATGTAGTTACCCAATCAAGACCCTCTGTTTCGGCAGCCTCGCACTTGAACGTTGGATACAAGTTCAGGGTCAGGAGCAAAAGGACGCGGGAGTGGTATGTTCTGGATTAACTGGGGTTATATGTAGGTGTCTGGGTTTTTTGTGTTTGTTTGTCTGGCACGGGAAACCAGAGCAGTCGATGATAGGGTTTCTAGGAAATGTTTGTTGTCAGCGATAGAAAGTCCAGAGTGGTGATAGATATAATGGATAAAAACTCGCAGCCAAAGCTTGCAGTATTTATTTCACATAGTATTAAAATTGATTCCTAATTGTCACTAAGTCGGTATTATTGTTGACTACAGTTACCTATTTTGAACGATTATTTAGTTAAAAGTTTGGTGGAGGAAATATACTTAATTAGCCTCTTTTTTACATTTTACTAGCTTCTCCATTCTCAGAACAACCAATTTATATTATTTTCCGGTATATCAGACCTCTTCATTGCTAGGTGGCAGCAGGATATTCTTTCACAACGCGGTGTAGGATTATTTTTACCCGACTGCGGAGGGTAATTTGTTTATTTGTTTTGAATATAACCCAGATAATTATTTAATGTCGTCGGCAACGGAATCGCCTAACATAACTGACCAAATTTAGGTGTTACGATACAACTCTGCCTACCTCCTCATTCGGAGAACACAGTCGTGAAAATTATATGAAGCTTTCTTTGTGAACGCATTTATTCAGTGTGGCCAATTATTTTAAGAAAATGGTAACATTTTTCTTGTTTTTCTGTTTTTTGAAAACTAAGAAATTGTATGGAACATTTTAAATCATAATTATCGACAAAATGTACCATTTTATACCAGTATTTTCAATTATTTATTGGTTTATCCATCAACGATTCCCGAAATACTACCAAAGACGATTTCCTATGGTAAACTTTTTATCGCGAGTTTGCAACCCCAACATAATTGTCAAACATTAATGTTTGTTGTGGTTTTTTGGTTTTGATTTTTCGAATGGAAAACGCTAACGGCCTACGAATATTTTATTAGTTTCTACGAGTTTATGTGAAAATTAATCTTAACTTTCAATTATGAATGCGTTAGATGACATGAGTGATGAAGATTTCGTGCCATTCCTCCATAGTTTGGGTGTGGACACTTATAAAAAGTCGTTTGAATGGATGTTGAATGACCGAGACTTCGCTGGCGTTTTACGTTGGCTTCACAACAATTTGGATCACAATAATGCGTTGAGTGCACGCGAGGAATGTCGGTGAGATAATTTTACGTGTAATAAAACAGCTATTCTGTCTATACCTATGTTATCAATATTAAATTAATAGCTTTTGATTCTGCATCATTTTTCGTTTGCTAATAACGCCTAATACGGGTTGTCTTAGACCTAAGTTAGCTTTACTCAGACCTTATTAAACTTACTAGTTACTGTAGTAGTTTAAAAAAATAAACATTGTGTATACCAACTACCAAAAAAATTATCTACCAAAAACAATTCATGCAATTAATATCAATTTCTTTGTACAGATACATAGAATTAGAGAAGAAAGGTCTTCTTCTCTCCCCAGAAGATCTAAAATCTTCAATAACAAGCATACAAGAGCAGTATGAAGGTATTTGTCTACCAGGAGATAAGGAAGCGAAGGAGGATGTTGAACTGGACATCAAAATGCTTCAAGAACGGCTTCATATATTGCAAAAACAGGAGACCTTCCTCGGTGAATTGAAGAGACAGAATAAGTAAGTAAAAACAAGATAATATAAATAAAGTTTTATCATTCCTACAAACAAAATTTGCTCTTGCTTTATCTATGACATAAAGTACAGAATGCTACAATTATTACTTATGTAAATCAAATATGATCTATGGATTGAAATATAGAATTTGAATTTGAATTACATACCTCTTCTGTATGCAAAATATGTGGTTTGACCTGGAGTTGCGGACACCAGTCCGTATTACCTACATACCTCTTGCCTGGTCCAGTATAATGCATATTTTATTCTTAATACTACTGCAACATTGTAGCGAGAACGTGAACTACACTGCATACTCTCTCACTCACTGCTTGATGTCTTGCTTAATGGAAAATTACTTCTCTTTTCACGATTTTGAATCATCAATGGTTCCTTAAACATTAAACTTCACAATACACTTTAATTTGATTGACTATTAATAATATGCTTTTCTACTGAATAATGTCCCTTGTTTCTCATAAAAACTTTATTACCTTCCACAGATTAACAAAAGAAGAATTATCCATAGAGATATCAAAGCTGAGCTCCTCTCATCTGCAGTGGAAGGATGACGAGAGCACTGCAGCTGAGGACTGTTTGACCCTCGCTCAAGAAGTGGAGACTATTACCAATGAAGTGATAGACGTGATTGCTGATACTTTAGAAGTGTACAGCAGTTGTCATAGTGATAAGGTACTACTAATCTTGCATTTTAGAATGCAGGTGAACATCAATATTGATGCAGCTGAATATCATTATTTTACATTAGCAACTGCCTACACTTTCCGTTTTTTCCGTTGTTTTCAATTTTACAGGAAGCTTATCAACCTTTTTACATAAAAACTTGATTTGGTCTATTACGAACATTTTAAAGCAAGAAATAGCCAAATCGGTCTGGCCATTCTCAAGTGACGCACTTTATAGGTAATAGGTAAAACGGGCTGTTGTCTGCAACTCCATGTCAAAGCGCGTATTTTGCGTACGGGTGGGAGAATCAGTTATTCGATCCACTCCAGCTCCTCGAGAAAGGCCAGCAACGCCTTGGTGTTGTTGACAATCTCACAAAGGGTACCTGGTTTACCAAAGTATTTTGCCCTGTAATTAGTGACCACCGGGCAGTTTAACAGCACATGAGCTGCTGTCTTGCTGTCCTCCATGCAAGCCCTGCACAGGGGACTATCTGTTACTTCTATGAAAAAGAGATGTTCGTTAAATGACCCATGGCCAGTTACAGCTGCTGTAAGGGTCAATTCTCACCGAGACGCGGCGCGACGCGCACTTTTTAAGATCACGATACAAAATAGATCTTATTTACTTCACAATAAGGTATACGGGCTGCACAACGCGGTGCACCTTAGCGTTCTTCGACACGCTTTCGCGCTCGTAGTGAAATTATACCTTTTCGTGTTGTAAATAAGTTAGATATTCTGTTGCTATCTTAAAAAGTGCGCGTCGCGCCGCGTCTCGGTGAGAATTGACCCTAACTGTACATAGCTGTGATTTAGTTAAACGGAGAACCTGTTTCGTGAGGTGGGCATCGAATGCAGGAAGTGCTTCCTTAGCCTGCCTTCACTCACTTAGGTCCAACCATATTTTGTGATGTTGATCCCTGGTTCGTTTCCTTACCAGAGTGCGTAGATACCTGACGGGTAGTGGCGCAATGGGTTCGGGTCCCACTGGTGCCATGCTCGACCCCCTCCTGACAAGGTCATCGGCTGCGTTGTTGGTAAGTGGCGCACTTACCAACGACCAGCATTTCATTTTTATTTATATACATGGTTCGATTTGCCTGTCCTGCGTAGAAAACATGGAGAAAATATTTCTAAATAATTTTATTCTCTTTTTTCAGGAAAATGCAAAGAAATTCTTTACATTTGGCCCCTTTGAGACCTACAGGCAGTCACAGGCATTATTTAGATCCCACTTTGACTTATACACATCCAAGAAGTTTGCCAAGAAAGTAAATGACTCCTCTTCTGATGAAGAACTGAGGTCTGCACTTGCTGAGGCCAAGAGTATGGAGGAAAGGTGAGCTGTATAGATTCATTTTTAATCAATCAATCATAGGCCTCTCCCATGCTGCGCCACAAGACCCTGTCCTCAGCTTCGGCATCCAGTTTGTGCCAGCCATCTTTTTGAGGTCCATCCAGCTGAGAGGTGCCCAACACTTGCCGAAACGCGGTCTCCACTCCAGGACTAGTCTGCTGCATCAGTCATTGGTCCTTCGACAAACATGGCCAACCTACTGCCGCTTCAACTTGCTAACTGTGCAAGCTATGTCGGTAACTCCAGTTCTTTCTGGACAGATTAATTTTACTCTGGCTTATTTTATTAAATCTGATTTTTATAGTTTTGAATGTGAGTACGTGACGATATTATCCTGGAAGACCACGTTCATAAAATGTATGTAAAAACGTGCACGTTATAACGTGATTGTGGACGGACATTTAAAAGCGTCTTCATATATTTCCATACTTTTTACTTCCCTGTGTTATAATGATGCAATGTGGTGAACGACAGTTGTTGAAGGTTGAGACAATTATAAGTATTCGATTTTTTTTTTATATCCAGCTGATTTTGGGGGTTGGTTGATGTAGCACATTCTCTTTTTTTAGATCACATTATGACATAAATATTGGTGGCACTGTGCACTGTGTGTTGTTTTTATAATTATCCTTCTTACATATTCCAGACTATCTGATGCAATGTGCACATACATTGAATCCAAGGCTGAACTAAGTGGAGAGCAAGCGAAGGTGGCATTAGTTGCAAACTACAAAGATGTTCATCCAAGCCAAATAACGTAAGCATATTGTACTATTATATTTTACTAGCGTTATAATATTAGTAGGATTATTCAAAAATACTTTCACTAATGCGAAGCTACAATATTGCCGAGTGGTTCTTGTGCGAGTCCGACTCGCACTTGTCCGGTTATTTGAGGTTAAATATCTTTAAACCTAAACCGGAATATATTTTACCAATTCTTTCTCAGGTCATGTCTGATGGAAGCTAAAAGCGCAGTGGATCTACTGGAACAGGAAGAGTCCATCATATATCAACAAATACACAATGCGGTGAGGCAGCTTGTGGACTCAAGAACTACTCTCGCTGTAGAGACCACGACTTGTTGTGCACTGGCTGTTAGACAGTAAGTTTATATTATACTAGCTGACCTGTGCCCACTTTGTTGGATGGTAAACAGTTTTGAGTGCGACCGCGACCGTGTCGAATATATTGAGTTTACGACACGGTCGCGGTTCCATACCTATGTCGTATTATCTCTTTAACCATTCGTCTAAATTATATGCAATAAAAAAAATCAGCTGTTTCATAGAAAAGTGCAATACCTACGCGGTGAAAATGTATGGAACAGCTGATTTTTTTTGTATAACCAACGAAAAATTTCTGCGCTGGGGGTCTGAATTCATGGTTACAGTTTGCGCACTGAATAAAAACTTTCCCTGTTTAATAATTATTTTAATTACATCTACGTAACCACAACCATATTTTACATATTATACATTGTTTGATTATGGAACATCTTAGGCCAATTAATAGTTGAATTAATGTTTCAATTCGTATTTTTTTCTATTTCATGTCATTCCGTGTACACACACACAGCACATTCACTACGTCGCAAGATAGATATAATGGGCTTATTTTTCATTTAATTATTAATTGTATCTTCGCTTTACAGACAGATCCACGCCGACCTATCCCACCTACTAGAAACGACCAACCGTGCGCTCTGCCTAGACCGCATAGTATACAGCGCACTGCGACACGAACTGCGCTCAGTCCAAGAATTCCTACAGTTAGCGGCTCACTTACGACACTACGCGGCTGCTGACGCTAGTGCAGTGATTAGTAGAATTGTAAGTTTAGCAATATGAGACCCATGATAAGTATAGTTTCAATTAGGCAGGTACTCTTAGTAATAAATAGCATACAACTGCTAATGGCCCTTTTTTATTGTGGAAGATTTCTTATTCTTCTTCGTATCGCTGGCACGACAGTTTTTCAAATTTTATGGGCCCGAAACTTCGCCACTACCTCGATGTTTATTGGTGGCAGCCCAGACGTCACCTTGGCTTCAAGTTTTGGAGCACAGAGGGTCAGAGGGACAGTAGGTGGAGCATATTTTGTGACTCAGCTTCACATCCACACCCTGTTTAGTGCTGGGACCTAAATTACTGACAAGCATTAGATCGTTTGCGGTTAAATTTCTTGCTTAATACCCAATTTCTTAACTAACGTAAGACATTAAGTTAAGGATTGACTTCATTTGCACTTAAATAAATACGCGGTTGCTCAAATTAACAACATTTTTGTGTCAATTTTTAGAAAGTCAACGTCAAATCATTTATTTCAAATCGTCATATAAAAGTCACTTTAAAACGTCAAAATTTACAAAGTAAATAGAACCGATTCTAGTCGCCCCTTTCCAAAAATCAGCATACAATTTGTTACCTCTAAAACGTTGCCGCTGTAACACACAAATCATTTGCTTCCTATTTCAAAATAATAAAATGAATCCATCTTACTTCATTTCCAGAATTCAATGAACGAGATATGTTTAGAACAGAGCTCCTGTGAACAAAAGCTCCAATCCTCAGACGTACTGGTGCAAGCATTACTGCACATTCTTGGTGCGCAGTCAGGCGACCCCAGTCTATTGGTGAAGCTGTACCATGAGATGCAGCATCAGGTTAAAGAGCTGAAGGACGCTGTTGACGATGAGTATAAGCGGAAGGAGGATATGATGGTGGAGTTGTGAGTATTATTACTTATTTATTTCTGTAAATAAAAAATCATGCTGTATGTTGGTAAGCGCATCACTAGAGAACGGCTGAACCGATTTTGCTATTTTATAGAATGAAAAATTCGAAAAGTTTCCTAGATAATTTTCAGATTCGAGCAGTACTGAGCGTCCTTTTTCTAAAGGATTTTCGTATGAACACAAGACGATCACAAACAAATTTATTGAAATTAGGATAGGATATCGTCTGTCTATACATATAAATAGATTTGAATTAACTTTACTTATCAATTTATTCTGTAATCTGATTTGTGTTACACTTGTTAGACTTGCTATGTCGTATGGTGAAAAATAACACCATAAAATCTGCACTTACATAACATAACATCACATCTGTAATCCCCGTAGGGTAAGGCAGACTCTGCCTTACGCTTCGCGGGGCTATACATACACCTGTTCCTGGAGGAGGTGTATGTATAGTAAACCCATATTTCGCCAGGCCCATGTAATAGGAGGTGCGCCTATTACCATCAACCTCACACAGGAAAAATTTTTATCCAGTGCGCAAACTGTAACCATAAATTCAGCATATCACTCTAGACCCCCCAGCGCAGAAATTTTTAGTCGGTTATAAAAAAACCGTTAAAGTTTGCGCACTGAATAAAAACTTTTCCTGTATATTTATTAATAATTATTAGTTTTATACTTTTTGGTGTGCCCTTGTTAAAACTTTAAACATTATGGAATGCATGTATAGACTGATTCTAAACCTACCATTTCAAACGTCCAAACTGAATCAATTCTTCTGAACTCCCCAGTAAACAATCTACGCAATCCCTCCGCGCCTATATCTGGGACGGCTGCACTCGCCAGCCCAACAGCTGGGACCGCACTGTAGCTGCGCTTGCGCACACGCTCAGGCAACACATGGATACTGTCGACAAGAAGGTTCTAGACGCCAGTCACCTCTACACAAGTGTTAAGGTATGATTATAATAACTATTATATCCTAAGATACCGTGTAGTTATGTGCTCAAAAAATAGAAGAAATCAAAAAGCTAACTACTAGAAAAAAAAACAACTGAAAAACATGAAACAAGAATCTCTGTCTATCTGTCTGTTACCTTTCTCGCCTTAATAGCTGAACGTGTTTAGATGAATGGCACACGGATATACCATGACCTGGGTTAGGACATAGGAAAAGTTTTCACCGGCTTTGATTAAAAAAAAGGAATAGTTTTAATGTCAAGGCTAGTTTTGGGATTATATTCCCTGTATGATATTTTGCTGCAGCCTATTAGGAAAGTACAATTCCGAACGCAACCGTAAAGCCGCCCAATGTCAATGACAGTCCGCAGCGACACGACTGCTTTTCATGTAACTCTTTAAGAACGCTTCCGTATTACATAGAAACCTGTCGTGTCGTTACACTCTGTCATTGCGATTGGACGGCTTTGACGCTGTGGTTTCGAAATTGAACCTTTAATAGTAAATTCTAAATTGTCTCTGCCCCAAATTCCTTATTTAATCAAATCTATTACTATTTTCAGAATGGTGATAAGCAGTGTTTCAGAAAGCTGTGGCAGTGGTTCCTGACAGATCCGGCCAGACTTCTGCACGCTTTGAAAAACGCCAACTGCAAGATTTATTCATAGTGGATCCAAGTAACTAACATCGTATTTAAATATGAGCTGTTTCTTGCACAATCGTATGGAGATAATTGGTAATTATGGATGCTATGTATTGGTACATAATTTCGTTGCGACACGTTGGTTTTAATCGCATTGTAAGGACTATTCCGATCCAATAAAGTTCCTAACGATATTTTATTAGAATGCTTGGAACAAAATGATAATAATAGTGTTTAAAGTATCAACTAATCAAATATAGCTACTATATACATAGTGCAAACAATATGTAACCACCAAACTAATGTTACGGCACTATACATTCTTGATACTTTCATACAACGAAACTACAGTTTTAAAACTAGTTTAATTTTATATTCTCCTTTATACATAAAAAATATTCTGTATATAATTAAAGCTAGTAATAGTTTGTATGATAACTCTGTTACAAATGAGTGCCTTTAAATAAAACATGTACAGTTGTATAAAATAACTTTATTTTTATTTACTTAGAACCTACTTAATAACAAAGGTATAAAAATTTCTATAAATAAATTACTAAAATTGATCACAATGATTCTTCAAGTATGTACAATGACTTAAAATTATTTGTTTTAACAACTTAAAATTGTCATAAGACTTTTTTTCCTAAAACTGCAACAAAAAAAGGAACAAAATTTATAGATACTTTTGTATAAATTCCATTCTCAATTGTATTGTGATATGCAATATAAAGAACAATAAAAGAATGCCTTGGACTTTGTTATGTAGAAAAGTTGGGTTTTCTTCATATTATTTGGCTTATTTTCAGGCCCTTCAGCAAGCCCGTGAATATTTCTAATCAGACCTAAGTTTTGATCCTTCGAAATGAAACTTTGGGTATAATAAACATATAACACAGGCCGACAAATTATTTACCCAGACACCAGACTATACATTTCCGAAGAATTCGATGCGCTGAATCCGAATCTGGCCGCAGAATTGCTCTATCACGTCAGGATTTTGAGATTCGGATTCAGCGCATCGAAATACTTCGGAAATAAATAGTCAGGTTTCTGGGTAAGAGTGTTCGTCTAATTTTGTAAGCCTGTGTAATCTGAGAAACAAAAATGTACTATTCAATTTGTACACACAAAAAAAACTGTATACAAAAATCAAGTCTCGTAAAGTTTCGTGGAGGTCCCACATTATAAGGCAGTGTTATTTTCGGCTAAGAATCAGCCCATTCTAATTTATTTAGTCGTTTCTAGCTTGGTTATCCTTTAAATTGACCTGTTTCCAATATCATGTTAATTGATTTGACTGGCTGTTGCTATTTTGACCATAATCATAACAGTTAACATGAGACCAGTGATATCAGCACGATTTTTCTAACCCATCGCTTCATTGGTTTGAAAAAATCTTCTAACCAACGACGTAAATAACGCAATTAATGTTATGGAAATGTCAAAACGAAAAGCATTGCAATTTTGCCGTTGTCATGTTACCCCGCACATTCATAGATAAGAGACGATCCTGACTACCCGAAGCCATCTCTCTCATCACCATCATCTTGCTGCAATAAATCCCAAGCTTGAACAAATTTTGTCTTCTCAAGACCGTTCATTAATTTGATCCGTTTGCTAAGAGAGTATGTATCATTTTATAGGCGATCCCAATTTCTAATGTTCAACAGTTGTCTTTTGACTTTCATCTAGTATTTTCATAATTTCAGTCCCACGTAGGTCTCGGTACCTTCCTCAGTAGCGTGTCTTCTGGTGCGATGTGGATCGGGTTGTTGAAGTCAACCTCAATATGTTCTGGAATCGCGTCGAAGTAAGTAATGTGGTCGGTCAAATTGTCTGAAAAATTTAATTGATTTGGTTAAAAGGGTTTGATACAAATGGTTATTTTGTAAAAGTAAAGTTAAATAATGAAAAACAAAAATGCAGAATTCACAGATAAATATATGATACAATCGACAATCTAAAACCCACATTTGGAAAGAAAAACACGTTTCTGCTGACTATTCTAGTATATTTTTTTATTAAAATAAACTTATTTTAATGAAAAAACCACGAAAAATGTAATTAGAAAACATCTTTGAACTTTCTGCTTGTCTAGGTTTTGGCAAGACTAAATAAAAATCGAGAAGGATCTTTTCTATCTTCTACCTTACCATTTCCCAATTACGTTGGGGTCAGTGTCCATTCTTCCAGATGCAGCTGAATACCAGTTTCATCGAGAATGATAATTGCACCAATTTTTATTGTTCGTTACATTTAAATTTTATAAAGTTACCCTCATTTATTAAACTTGAAAAAAAAAGTGAATACTTACTAGTCAAATTCAGCCTCGCAATAATATCATCTAAATGCTTCTGGTCGAGCGTGGCCTTGACAGTGATCCTGTCGGTGCGCAGGCTGCGCCGGTGCCGCGCCGTGCGCCACGTCACGCGGCTGGTACTGTTGTTGTTGTGGCTGTTGTAGCTGTTGCGGTTCAGCAGCGGGAGCGTGAACACCATCTCGGACAGGGGCGTGTTGTCGGGGCCGAATTCCTGGCAAACAACATGAGTTGTAGGCAGTTTTAAAGACAGTTTTAGTGGCCTGAAAGTTGATGGATTTCTAACGTTTTTGGGTTCAAAATCAAAGTATAAAACAATCAATATGGGGAAAACATGGTTGAATTTGAGAACCTGATAATCAGGTAGCGAGTTATTGTGGTTTGAAAATACCGTCACTTTGTTGGCGGCATAGAGAAACTGTTATATTATGCTACTGAACTGTTTCATCACCTCTTAATAAGGTCTTAAATGTTATCTAAGGATAAGCAGTTAAATGTTCTTACTACACATTTTCCGCAATAGGAAACAGTACTCTCCTCGCACGATGTTCCTAGTAAAAGCTAGTAGCTAGTAAAGCTAGTATCTTACCAAGCATTTCCCACTAACGCAATACGAAGCATTTCTCTTCCCGCACGATGTTCCTAGCGGGAACCAGCCCTCGTGTCCGTTGACTAAGTAGAACCGATGGGACACTCGCTCGTCTTGACAGGCTATGCGACAGGGTCGGTCTGGGTCCTCTGTAATATGAGGGGAAAGAAGGATGTGAAAATTGGATTGCATTAGAAAATTACTTCTTTTTTGCATGTTCGTTCGACATCGTGGTATATTTTCACATAAGCTTCAAGAGTATATTGGCTCAAACTATTGATATACAAAAAACCCAAGATGCACAGTTTCGAACACAAAGTAACACTCAGAACTGTCCCCAATTATACGTCATTGGTTATAGCTATAATAAAACACATTTTTTCTGCAGATTGAACCTTACTCACATGATTTAAAGTGTTTTTTACAAAGCAATATCCAAAAAGACTGACTGACGATACTATTGACACCTACGCACATTGCATTGAGACGCTGATTGTGTATCTTGGGAATTTTGTATATCAATGTTCAAAACAGATATTATAATCAGTGTTTATAACAGAGAATGTAAATTGTTTAACGTCGAAGGGAAATTACTTCCTTTTTTTGTGTCAAATGTGTTGTAGTTCGGGTCAGATGCTTATAGTATCAATAGGAGCCGTTTCTTACCTAAAGCTGGTGATATCTGCATCCCCAATCCGGATAACCTTCTCACTCTATCTTTGTATTTGGTGCAGACCATGGTTGCGTACTGGTACGGAGACTTCCTTTGAGTACAGCCCTGAAAGAAACTATGATATGACCAAGACCATGATGTCTAACAAAGTATTTTGAAATATAAAATCTGTAACATATTTATTCCGTTCCATTTTTGCCATTTGCTGCGGAACCCTAAAAAGTGGTAAGCAGAGTACTTCGTGGGATGATGATTTCAGTTACAATAAAAAAATCAAAAATGTTTCGAATATAAGGGTGGCCCCATCCCGATGAGGAACGGAGTTCTTTACGCTTTTTCTTCAACTCCGTATGTAATGTCGTTTACTTTATCTTTAAAATACTCAAAACTTTATTTTGACCTCGGCACCCTCGAAAATCATGAAACGACTCATGATGAGAACGTTGTCAATTTTTGCAGGTGCCATCTTGGATATTCATTTTGACATCGGCTTCAGAACCCACGAAACCTTTGAAAACAATACCCAAGAAGAATCAATTTTCCCAGCCGTCATTTTGGGTTTCATTTTAACCTCACTATTGGTTTTAGCATCCTCCAAAACCATGAAAACTATTTCACTCTCTTTCTGTTTCTTTCTATTATAAATAATAAAGTCGCATGGAGGGGGTATAAGGCTTTTTCGTTTTTTCTACAATTTTACTCCTACCGTAGGATTTAAGCGTTAAAGAACTGCGTTCCAAAAATTTACTGTTCCATACATTTTGACCGCGAAGGTATTGCAGTTTTCTATGAAACAGCTGATTTTTACTTTGATAATCGACGGAGGATTTCTATGCTAGAGGTTCTAGAATCGTGTGCTGAATCAAAGTTACAGATCCCTAGTCACTCTTTTAGAGTATCTTGTGTGTAGTAACACGAGTTACACACGCAGAGACGAGTCGATTGTTTAGTGAATACTGACCGAATCGGGTCTACTGTCGGGCTCGCACAGCTGTATGCTGGTGAGGGCGCGGCCCCGCTGCGGGGCCGCCACGAGGCGCAGGCCCGCGCCGGGCGCCACGCAGTGGTAGTGGCAGGCCGACGCCGGGCGCCACTGGCCGCCCACTGCACGCCGCCACGTGCCGGAGGTCTTTTCTCTGGGAAAAAACAAGTCAGGTCGAAATATTTTCAGAAAAATCTAGCGTCATTCGTTTCCATTCCACCCAGTTTGCTGCAGAACGTCTTAGATTCCTAAGCCATTTTCTTGGTCACGATTCCGTCAATATCTTGCCCCATCATTACGACTTCTAGCAGAAAGTTTTTGTACCGATTTACTTGGTAGTATCCAAAACATTTCTTTTTTCCGAACACAACGCGCCATCGACCCGGGCCTAGTCCTTACCGGACGGCGAGCTACCCATTGCTCGCCAATACAAAGTACTGAGCAAAAAGACTAACGAAACCATTTAATATCGGCAACCGCCTTTCATGACACCCAAACTTAATAAAAAGACAGAACACAGCTTAACTGCCCAATTTCTAAATTCACGAGCCCCTTGTGAACAAGTTCTGCGATTGCGGAGCTCAATAAGTGGTACGCATAGCGGCCTTCGGGAACGAAGATTGACTACATGTAAGCGATTTCTTACGTATTGATCGTTTTAACACCCCCGAAGAGCAAAATCATTGCGGTCATTATTACTGTCACTACAAAATGTTTTCCAAACCTAGCTTGTTACGCATTACACACATCAAAAGTGTCTCTTTGAATGTGTGTAATGGGGATTGTCTAAAATTTTTAACCATTCCATTTTATTTTAGTTTTCGAAAATATAGAGCATGTTGAGAAACTAATTTGAATATTTTGATGATGGGCTCAATAGTTATTTCTTAATTTAATATTTAATCATTTAAAATTTTTGAGATAAATGACGTCATCAGTGGCACTAAAGATCGTTGCCGTTGCCTCACCAGTACATAATTAGAAATTTAAATCTGTCAACACAACGTCATCCATCTCATCTGTTAAAGTGTCAGTAGATGTCATACATAATCGGGTTGTTCCCATTGGTTCACGAGTCTATTGTTCTCGAAAAAAATAAAATGAACACTTGTCTTCCCAACGGGTCCACGATCTTTTAAAATATAAAATATTTTATTTCCCTACTGGTCCATGAGAATGTTTGGTACAATCAACAATAAACGCTTCGCTAAGGGATGATTTGTTGGATTTGCCACCGCCCCGAATAGTAGAATAATTATTAGACATGAAAAAAATCACGAGGTCAGCTTTTTAAACGCTTTATGCCTCCCAAGGGGTTATTGTAAACCCACCACAACGAAAATTTGCCACATTTAAAAATATTGGTTAACTTGCCACAGTGACCAAATAATTCACAACAGGTATAGTAAACTCGTCACAGGTACGTCAAACTTGTTTTAAATTTACCGACAGTAAAACGATATTCGTTCTACATTAGTGTTTAGTAAAAGTAATGTAGTTTCAGAATAAAGAAAAAGAAGAACGATTTTATGTAATAATCAGTTTAATTGAAAGTAAAAGGCGTGATTATATAGATAGATAGATCAGTTTAATTGGATAAATCATAGATTTAAAAAGGTTTAACTATGTTTTAAAATAGGAATTACTAACGAAAATAACTAACTTTGGCTTAATTACAAATCACAGCATTTTGTACTACACAATCAAACTTACAACTACATTGGTACATAATATAAAATGTAGAGACGTTTATCTTTAAACACAGTTCAAATATAAGGTAACATCATTATATAGTAAAAAAAAAACACAGTATTATTTAACAGGTCCGACATATAAGTTTAAAATATCTAACTTTGGCTTAATTAAAAATCACAGTCAAACTTACTATTACTATATGAAGAAAACACACTATTTAGTTTAAGATCACAGTATTGATAAAATTGTACATCAGTATTATGTAATCAATTGGCATATTATTACAATTGTTGCAATGCAGCTATTTTTGCTATTACTTCGGTTGGAGTGTAGCCTTAGGTGGAGTGTTGGAGTGGTTGGAGTGTTGGAGTGTAGCCACTATGGAGCGAGGACTTAGAAAAATTTGTTTTTTTGGCCAGTGTCGTTGTACCTTACTTGAGGGAGCGCTTGCTTCGCAGACACTAATTATATGAATTGGTTTTTTGTTTTTATTAATTAAAGCGTCTTCTTTAATTTTATTTATAGCGGTGTGTACCTGTAAAGATAGCCATAGGTTAGGTTAGGTTAGAACTGTGACCAACTACGCGCGAGCCGAGCGAGCGAAGCGAGCGGTGCCGCGGCAGCGGCCGGCGAGCGCTACCTCGAAATTGGTCGCGAAATTTTTTAAGTGTTTTTTTCATAGTGCCCCCAAGACGCACTCTGACCATTACTTCTGCTAGAGGCATATTATCATAATTGTCAGTGATGACTTTTAATTTTTTATCGTATGCAATTGACCGACACGTTCTCATATTAAGCGGTATTTTAAAACTTATCCTTTTTAATTTCCAATCCATATACTCGGTTTCTTTTTTTAGGACGTCAAGAAAATGAAGTAAATTAGGTTTCTTTTTTCCCATGTTATGCCATGCTTCTGCAGAATTAATGGTCCTGTGGCGAACTCCGTGGACATTCCAAATATTTTCTAACCTACTGTTTTCTAGCCACTGCGTTACAAAATAATCATTAAATTTGTTGGTAGCTTCATTAGGTGGTGATTCTTCCATTATATGTAACCAGGCATCATTAATATCCTGCTTTCTTACATGAGCCAATGCAGTACACATAGTTACATGTTTTTTCTCTTCGCTGGTGTTCAGTTTCAGTGTCAGGCATGTGCTTTTTTTGCCAGTGCCTGTTTGAAATGAAAGTTACAACCTTGCAGCTGTATCTCTGGAAATGCTATTTTTATCGCATTTATAATGGCGGCTTCAAAATCTACGACCATTGTTTGTGGTTTCCAATTTGGTAAATTCTGCTTTATTAATGAAAATAAACGTAAATAAGACCTTTCTTCTTTATTAGGCATAAGAACATAGATTACTGGTACAGATATGTATATAAACACTATTACTCACTACACTAGTATGTATTATTAAACACTACTACTTCGTTTGCTATCGGTACTTTTAAAGCTGTGGCAAGTTTTCGTGAGACAGATAACACTGTGGCGAGTTTACTATAATTTTTACTTGTGGCAAATTTTCATTATGGCAAGTTTACAATAACCCCTCCCAAGTACCAGGTTGTCATAACTCGGTAGGAGCATACCTAACATAGTGGTATCAGCTAGAAAACGCTTTACGCCGTCAAAGTACCAGGTGATCATACCACGGAAGGAGCACACCTAACATAGATGTGTCAGCTAGAAAGCGCTTTATGCCTTTGAAGTACTTTTATTTAAATTTCTCGCATATAAACCAAGGTACAAACGCGGACTTAATGCCTTAGGCATTCTCTACCAGTCAACCAAGGGTGTTGAAGAGATTAGGTGGCAGGTGCTTTGATTGAGAGGAACAATGATTAAAAAAAACTATAAGAATACAAAAAAATACTAGTTGATTGATTGTCTTTTTACGAGAAATTGTTTTTACTGACTGTACTTTGGATACATCCGGTGGACCCGTTGGGAATTCATTGAGAAGCATTTGAAACATTATAATTTTTTCATGGACCCGGTGAAAAAACAAGAACAATAGAATCGTCAACCCTTGGGAACAACCCGAAATAAGGGAACCAAAAGTTCTAATGTAAGTAATGCATACAGCATAAAATAATGATAGTGTAATGAGATTTATACGACATCATGAGGTAAGTCGCAGGGATAATAATTGTAAAAACTTTATAATTAAGTAAATTCATATGTTTATATTTTTGACATTTATATTAATTTGACACTTGGCAGACCATAGAAAATACTTGTCACTTACTTTTTATTTTTTGCGGCAACGATACAAAACTGTACGGCCAAAGCTGACGTAATTTGAAGGGCAAACAAGGTCAATCGTATTTTATCAAATATATCAATAAAATATAAATATTTTTCATGATTCATTAGTCCGTAATGATCAGTAACACTATTCCTAGAAATGGTTTTTCAATTACAACATATTAAAAAATATGAACAATGCCCATTGTCTGTATCTACTTACGGTGGTGTGTGCGGCGTAGCTGTTCTTAGCGCTTCCCACTCGCAGTCGCTTGGCTTTAGAGAGAACTCTGTGTCAGAACTTGATGAACATGTGAATTTCTGAAAGAAAACAGTTTTGTTGAGGTGAAAGATCCATGCATAAATCTCCATAGGAGCAAAACTTTCCTCTTTAGAATTCGTTAAAGTATTCTGCAGAGCTTTGTCCAGGCCCATGCTATCCCAGAGCAATAATGCATTCGAATTCGCAGCGTTGTTTTTAAAGTCTTTCTGGCAGTAGATTGTAATTGGCCGAAGATGATAGCTACCTGGCAGATGCCACTGATGCAGAACATAGGTGACACATTGGAGCAGGCAGTTCCATCCGGCAGGCTCCACCCGCGAGACTTGTACCCGCCGCCGCGAGTGTCGCACCACACTGCGCACGCGCTGCTCACATCTAAAACATAACAGTGATTTATGAAGCTAGGGAAGGTGAACTGAATAACTAACTAGGTGATACCATAATCAGGGCATGGGCACGTGAGTCATTTCATCTGTGTCACACAACGCACCTGTGATAGCTAAATGTCTTACATACGTCGAAAACTCGAAAGTAACAAATTATTAATGATGATTTTGTTAAAGAAGTTCAAATGCAGTTATTGCACAATGAAATCACCATAGGGTATCAGTCGTTTCAATTTTGTAAATAGAATTTTACTAACATTAGGTTAGGGGCCATTCAAGTATTACGAATTTTACTAACAACATTGGATTTTTATCTGAAATAAAATATTTATTATTAGACAAATTAAGAACATATTTTATAATATTTGGAAGTGTTTTTTATAATAATAAATTTGTATTTAGACCGATATTGTTTTACAATGTTTCAAATCCCAACACTACTATATGGTGGTATGGCCAGGGGTATGCTGGGTCCGGACTGGTAAGTTTCTATAGGTGACATCTCAACTTAAACTAACTTGTGAAGTGGAAATGCTAACTTTTACCAAAGTATCGTTTCAACTTTCAACCTACCATCAGAATCGATCCTCTGCAACCCAGTGCCAATTAGATCAGGATCCACATCTCGAGCTCTCAAACAGATCTGATCAGCGAACTCTCTGACTGTCATTCTTGGCACGTTGCTGCACTGCAATTAAGACAATATTAATGTTTACCACGATGAGATCAAGAAAAATTAACAGCTTAAAGATTGAAAATTACCTGTTGAGCGTGACACGACTGGAACTTCTTGTCATGACCTACGCAGTAATTTTTGCCGTTGTCATGTCTGGAAAAGTAAAGTCTACCTTCAAAACAAGATTGAACAGGAATCTTCTGGGCACGCTCGATCCATCATAGACCTCATCAATCGTTTTCTATCAGGAGTCAAGAGCATGCCCATTTAATAATTTTAAAAGAAGCAGTCTGTGTCAGTTTTTGAGATACCATTTTTTTAAGAATTATTTAGATCTAGCAAACATTAATGTATCATTTTAGAGATCTAGAAATAATTATAATGTCATGGCTCGTAGAGAGCTGCTACGTATTATGCGCTGGTAGAGTCTAGAATAAGGTATAGCATCGTGCTCCGGGGAGTTACAGTTATAACTGGCAGAGAGCGTTCATCTTACAGAAACGAGTCATGAGGACAATAGTAAGAATTCAAAACGTGTCTTATGCAGAGATAAAGAGATAAGATAGAGAGAGATATTTTTCATAAAAAAATTGGGAAAATTAACAATACCTAACCTATGCATATAGGTGCTCATAAGTCATTTTGCTAAGTATCTACATGAGTTTGAATCACTAGAAGAACGTGAGATTAGAGAGCACGTGAAGAAAATTTTTTAAACAACAAATAGCACCAAATTTAATATAGTAGAGCATGCCATGTTGCCTTCTGAGCTAAAGATCCTGATTTATAACACTCGTCTATTTAAAACAAAATTAAAATCCTTTTTATTAGAAAAATGTCTGTAAATGTCGGAACTAAAGTCACACAATAATATATGATCAAGCTTTTATTTTTTCTTTTTATTTATTCTTAAAACAATTTACATTGTGTTGAATATATACAGGAAAAGTTTTTATCCAGTGCGCAAACTTTAACCATGAATTCAACATATCATTCTAGAGCCCCCAGCGCAGAAATTTTTCGTCAGTTAGGTATACAAAAAAAAAACAGCTGTTGCATATATTTTGCCCGCGTAGGTATTGCACTTTTCTATGAAACTGCTGATTTTTTTTGTAAAACAGACGAGAAATTTCTTCGCTGGGGTGTTTGATGTAAATTGTTTTAAGAATAAATTTAATGAAATTACCTAGTCCATTATAAATTACGAGCTTCAGATGAGACAGATTCTACTATACAGGAAAAGTTTTTATTCAGTGCGCAAACTTTAAATGTTTTTTTTTTTATATTCGAATATTAAAAAGTATAATTTATATGTATGTTTCAACGAAATAAAGGAGATAATAATAATCATTTTATTATCAAGCAACTAAGGCCCATATATAAAATAGACAAAATAATTTTAAACAATAATATTAATACCCTTAACACCAGCCTAACAATAATTCTTAGCATTCGATGATAGTTCAAGGTAGTGAATGATAGCGGGACGGCTGACAGAGAACAATGGAAGAAGAAACCTGTGCGCCGATCTCAAGTATAATGGATCAAGGGCGGGACTTCTTCCTGCCCTGATGATGATTCGTTAGTAGATCAATATAACACAAACCTCGGCCTGTTACACCTCCTGGTGGCCACTGCGACCCCTGCCGCAGCCGGCGCGTGCGTGTCGTCCAGGAGGCAGGCGGACGCGCACTCGGCCCAGCCCGACCAGCGGCCCCACGAGCCGCGCACTACGGTCGACCCTTCACGTTCCACGCATTCCCCCCCACGGCAGTACTGGTGGGAATGAAGATGGAATTAGTCGTTTAGGCAAAATCTAAAGCAAATTCAAACAGGCGGTTTCTGAAGGTAAACATCATCACCGTAGATTTTTTCCTAATTATGCCGGAGTCAGCTTCCAGTCTAACCACATGCAGCTGAAGGTGTACTTAACATGGATCAACCAAAGCAATAAATAGATCCTTGAGATTGGAAGAGGTTTCTTAATACCGCTGGCAAATAATATAGAAACCTAGAATTCTTAAATGGGTAAGTCCGATGAGCTTCAGATAAACACACTGACTTCTAAGATTAAGTTTCTTTGAGGTAACTTCTTCGTTTTGCCATTTTTAGAGAGACTAGTGTTAAAGGATGCTTACCATATCCTCACCACATCTCGTTCCCTCTAGAGCAGGGTGTGATGTCCACGTATATCTTTCACGCTGACAGTGAAGATCCCTGCAGATGTCTTCCAAACTCTGGGCTCCTGAGTGTCGACTGCCTCGACCGTATTTTAACATGCCTGAAATTTTCAGAAGATTGCTATATTAAGTTAGCTGCTGTTCATTTTAATTGCAGCCTTATGCAGAAGTGCGTCAAGTCGATTTTGTATTGTTATCCAATCGGGCGTCTGTACTGCGATGTCTGAGCTGATAGAAATTGTTGCACTTTCATTCTCAAAAAAACTTTTGCAGAATATCAGAAAAGTTCTTACATTGCTGATCGGCATCAAATCGCTCTCCAGGTAGAATGCCCTCTGCACTGTGATCCAACTGGCCGGCTGAGTTGCCATGGTCTAGTAGACATCGAGATTGTACTGTGCTGCAAAAATAAAAACATTTTACAGTCAGAAATTTACCTCACGAAAGATAGAAAATAAAACAATGTTAGTAACTAGTGTAATAACAGTTGCACTATTTGAAGATGGAAGAACAAAATGACAAATGGGAAATGTGACTTATTCTCTCCATTGAAAAGAGAGAATCTTTCGACCAGACGGGTGTTATTGGGTTTCTGGTAAACTTTTATAGCGAGGAAGGTGTTTTGTGACGTATCAGCTAACTACAAGTTGTAGATAACGCAACCTGACGTGTTTGCGTTATCTGCAACTTGAAGTTAGCTGGTTTGCTATGTGTTTATATGTCGATGTGTAGGTGGTTTCTTCAGTCTAATCTGAAAGTCTCTCGTCTTAGTATTTTCTGAAAGCCATTAAGATTTTACGTGTGAAATAAAAGTCTTACTCCAGAAACTTCTGCAGGTAACTCTTGCTGCATTGCGACCAGGTGATCTTCCCACTGCCGAGGGTCGGGCTCATGATGTAGGCGCTAGGGTCACAGCCGTTGTCTGCTAGTGGTCCGTCGTGACGCATGCCCAAGCTGAAATAAGAGATATTTGGTGGAAGAAATTGATACTGGTGTTGATTTCTAGGAAAAAAATACTTTAGCTCTTCTACACTGTGTTAAGCGTATTATTTCCTACTGAGATTAAACTCAATCAGAGATTACGAGATCATTTAATCGAGACGTAATTGTGAAAGTAGATCTGAAAGCCGAAGCGAAATTATTCTAATAAATAATCAAATCAATTGTATCATCATTGCGGTTGAGTCAATCAGTTGAATAACTTGACTTAGCTGCAGGTCAACTGTAATTTATATTATGTCACGCATTTAAGTTTATTTGTGACAAAACTAGCTTCGCGGTCGTCATGGTGATAGGGTTATCTAAACTTCAAACTGCTCACCAAGGTCAAAGATCAAGTTAGGCAGCGTCTATTGGCTAAGTCGATCGTCGCAATTACTTGGCTATTCTTGTTCTTACCATTCATGCCTGACTTGGCATGTTCTTTCGGCTTTGAACTAGGTACCTAATTAGAAATAATTCTGTCAATTTCGATTTGTAAGTAGGTACGTACCCACCCAGAAAATATTTAAGCAATTGCAAACCAATCTATTGGAAACCACAAAGATTGCTGAAATCAGATTGAATTTAGAAATCTACGCACCTAAGTATAATTCAGTTAATAGTTGAAACAGTTAGGTATGTCTGTAAACGAAATCATGATAATTGCTGAACTGTTATTTGTAACATCTGCAACTGCACTTTAGAGAAGCATGCATGATTGAATAAATTTATACACATGTGACATTTTAGTTACCTAGTGTGGTAATAAAAATGAAGCTTGCATCACAAATCCCTGTACGTTTACCAGATTCTTAGAGACTAAGTCGATTTTTGGTTCGTGTTCCCTGTCGCTTAATAGTAGGTAATAGATGGAAACAAGAAGGAAAACTATTGATTGAAAGTACTAACTTGTGTCCGATTTCGTGGGCGACTACGTAAACGCTTTCGAAGTGCCTCCCTTCGTTGACTGTGCAGCTACTTGTTACAGTACACATTCCAGCAACTGGCGCCAGTCCTGTGGACATAAAAAATGATCTATTGACTTTTCTTTTAGGACGAAAATTAATGTTTTTTTTTACGTATGAATTGAAATACTCCGACAAGCTGAATGCCAGCTCTTCAGATTCTTTTAAAGAGTAACTTCTGCAGCAGACGATCCGATCTTCATAGTGACATGGGTGACGATCTCTTCAAGATCCATAAATTGCGTGCATTGTTACTTTTGAGTTGCCAGTTTCGTGTAAATACACGAAAATATTACACAAATTTTACACCCAAACCTTCCTCATGAAACACTCTGTCTATTGGTGAAAACCGCATGAAAATCCATTCAGTAGTTTTTCAGTTTATCGCGAACAGACCAAAGAGACAGACAGACTCGGCGGGGGACTTTGTTTTATAATATGTAGTAGGTAATGGTGATGTGGTTTCCTTGACAAAATAACACTAATATGTTATAATACATCATTGCCACATCAATTGGATGTAGAGCATTATGCCTGATGAAAGCGTCACAAATCGTAATAACAAAAGTAGGTAATAGGCGTAATACTGAGTCGTTATAAACTACTTAAAGTGGTATTACCAATGCAATAATGAGTAGCGTTATCTCATGGTTTTACTTTTTGTAATATGAAGCTTTTACTTATTAAGAAAATGCTTAAACGAAAGCGCCTGGCAGCATTTATCTTCATTAGCCATGCTACAACCAACTGCTTTCCCAAATTGTTTCATATATTATGCTGATGATCGAATCGTCTTAAATTAACCAATTTTCTTTGGTCTTCCCTTTTTTATTGGCGTCTGTTTAGAAACTAATAAGGTTCAATTTCAGTAATAAATATGACACCGATTCCGTGACTTGTGCGTTATAAAAAAATGAATGGGATCCAAAAAGTCCCACAGAAGTGATGGTGGCATGTTTTGCATCAAAGGTTTTGAAGTATAACTTACCCACAACTTGGCTGCTAACTTTCCCATTCTTGTTGACAACATACAGGTCCAATCCTGTCAATATAAGTGCATGGTCCCAGTGCAACGGATCATTGTCGCCCGGAGGATTTTCCAGTCTTTGCCATGTACAAAAGTTACTCAGAAACCTATCTATGTCATGTGGCCTCTTTAGGTTTGCCGGGTCTTCGTGCAAAATCTCCAGTCTTTTCAGTATAAAGTTCACAGGCCTTCCTAACGAAGGATCGTGGTATATCAATTGTACTGCATTGATCATTGCCAGTACGAATCTCACTAATTCTCTCTCCGTATCCTTAGGAAAATTTACTGTCATATGTTTGTATAAGTCTCTATCTACAAATACTGCAGTTTCCACAAACACTGCTGGTAGTATTGCTCTTCGTTGCCTGTTAACTCCATTCGATAGTTTCTGTATAAAGTCTGTTAAAGTCTTATTTCTATGTGCTAAATTAATTTTGAATCCTTCTAAATTATTATTTACATCATTGACTGCAGGTGCTTCTCGTTTTCTTCTGTGTTTTGACCATGTTTTAGCTGGTAGTGGTTCATTAGTAATTATGTTTTCTCTTTCTATGCATGTGTCATCTTCGTCATTTTGATCTATTTGTTTCTTGACTATGACATGTGCTTTCGCATGGTCATCGTGAAATCTGTCTGGCAATGGATGTATAAAGTAGTAAGTGTCATTAGATCTGACTAAGCCTCTCTGTAAAAGAAGAAGTTATGAAACGAAAGTGCAATTAAAATTTCTCATGATTGTGTCTAGAATTAATTGTTGGGTATTAAAATTTCTTTGGCCTAGATATCTCGGACACTAATGATGACTACCTATGTGTTAAACAACGGATGTATGTAATAACAGCTTTTACCGCTTATTGTGTGTGGAGTTTTCTTTGTTAAAATTCTTTAGAGATACTACCAATTGGTTTCGTATTAAAAAAAGTGAAATTCTTAATTAGCTTATGATATCCAAATATTCTTTCTATCGCCATTTTGTTTTAAGCAGTTTTAGACTTACCACATCATCACAGACATAGAGGGCTGCATTATCACTCCTATAATAACATAGATCCACCTCCTCATCAGTATGGTCCAGCACCGCCTCCGTACTGTTGGACCACCTTCTCATAAGCAGGAACTGGGGGTCTAGGAAACTGTTTCTGGGGCTAAGCTTTATGTCTAGATGCTTCTTCAGCCCGACTAGGTCTTGATCGTCGTACAGGAGTGAGCGTTTACGACGTTTTGGCTGCTTGAGATGTGCTACTTCGAATTGTGCTTCTGAAATTGAAAAGGGAGTACATTTGTTGGATATTTCATTATGAGCCTTTAGTCTGCGTTTAATGAGGCTTACGAATAGATTGATCAAAACTATGGCCATCCTTTTATTTTGTCAGGCAATACCTGACACTAAATTACGATCAACAAATCGTCAAAATGATGGCTGAACTTGATTGTGTTGTTTAGCAGTTGAAATTACACTATTCCGGTTCAAGTAAATTTTTCCCACACATAAAATTAGAATCGTCGGTAGACACTTCAATATACGCTTATAGTGCTATTCCTTCGATAACGCGTTTCTGAACACTAGTTTAGGAAATAAATAAATGATTCAGCATGTGTGGTCCCACTGCAGGGCTAAGGCCTTTTTAGAAAGAACTTCGTTTAAATATATATATAATTTGTCGAATCAATGGCTTGAGAGTTGACCTGAGAACCTCAGAAACCGGGCGGGCGTCAATGATTTGTTAAGATAACAGTTTCTCTTCATAAGTCTAGACTGACATGGTGAACCATAAAGCCTTGATTGCCAAATACGGCTGGTGTATCAAAAAGTGGTTTCTCTCAGGCCTGTCGACACCTTTAATTCACCTTATTTGAGCTCTACAGCTTTCGCGGTATAATAAGCAGATTACTTTCCGTTTTTCTTTGATCATTAGTGTTCTACTCATACGCATATGTAATTACTTACGCATAAGTAACTACCTACTTTCTTTCTTCGTAATTGTGGTTTGATATCTGGGCAAACTAGAGAAGCAGCACTGGGTTTATAAATGCTCATAATGGTGTGGCTAAGATAAGTTCTTATAAAACTTTATGAGGCGTATAATGTGTTGAATAAATTATACGAGTGCAGTAACTTTTATTAGGGATGGAAGAAATACATTTGCAATACAGTGGAACAAAATGGCCAAAAATAAATAAAATAATGCCATATATTTCCTTAGAAATTATAACCACGTCATATCATAGGTTATAATATGTAACTGTTGTGTGATACAGCTCGTAATATGCTATCTCAATGAAATAATAAATGCACTGCATACAAATAATACAAGTTCAACAAAAAAATACATGATCTTGAAAACAATGTTGCAAAAAGCACTAAATAGATAAGACTATTGACTCGATTATTATCTGTAATAGTCTCTAGTTTAATTAAAATTAATTAAGTGTAATTGTGAGAGATTTAACTAAAACAACTCGTACGTACCGTTAGGGTTGGCACCAAATAGGAATATTTTTTCAGACTCTGTTAAGTGTTCCAAAACCTGCTTTGAGTGATCCTGTAACAAAAGAAAAATGTGTTTAGAGCAATGTTACACGCTTTATATTAGCTTCACTTGTATGTTTGTTTGTATGTAACCGACTCCTTAGAACGCGATTTTGACCCACTTTAAACGGTCAGATTTCATTGAAACTTTGGAAACTTATCGAGGACCGATGACAATTCAACAATTTAAAAAATAAAAATTGAGAAAAATAAAAAAAAGGAAAAAATACACGTTTTTGTAGTTAGCAGAACTAAAAAATAGAAAATAAATAGTAGTTTAAAAAACTAAAAAACACACTTTAAAAACCAAACTAAAAAAGGAGAAAATAATTTAGGTAATTCAAATAAAAAGCGTGGGGTGCTTGACATTAAGTAATTATAAAAATACCTCAAAAAGCACCCCACGCTTTTTAATTGAATTAAATTATTTTCTCCTTTTTTAGTTTGGTTTTTAAAGCGTGTTTTTTAGTTTTTTAAACAATTTTTTTTTAATTTTGATTTACAATGTTGAGCAATATTTACGAGTTAGAGACGTCTTGTGATCGGTATCCCATCAAGTAAGACTGGCTCCGTGTGGTAGATGTCGGCCAAATCATTGTGCAAAAAAGAACCCCAGCAGTCCCAGCAATGTAAATTGGGACTGATTATTTGGAACCTATACATCATTCTACCGCACAGGTCGATCGATCAGGTTAAGCTACGCTTGCCGCGATTGTTCCGTGGATGGAATACCAAGACTCCTCTGTGCCTCAGAAAGCACGTTAAGCCCAATGGCTTAATCTTAGTCCCCGCTGTCATTCGTGGATATTTGACAGTCGTTATGTAGGGGTAGGTATCGTGAACCCAGTAACTGGGTTGTGGAGGTCAGATAAGCAGTCGCCCCATGTAAAATACTGGTACTCAGCTACAGCCGGTAGGACTGGAAGCCGAATCCAACATAGTTGGAAAAGGCTGGGCAGACGATGACGTCATTATTGTCAAAGCTTTTCTTATAACAAACAACACAAGGATGATACATCAAGAAGCAGCTAACTGTGGTTAAGTTAGTAAATCAAGTTAACATTATATTTTAACACGCTAACTTATGTCTGTCGACGTTCAGTACCTATACAACTTGTAACGGAAAGGGTATATACATACCAAGGGCACGGCTTCTTTGGATGATATCAAACAATATTGGAAGGGTTTTTTAATCCTATCTCTACATATTCGAAAGTTATGACAATTTTTAATACTTTGATACCAAAACCTGAACTTTTCAAATTGAAATAAACACATCACCTGCAAGAGATTTATCGTGATATTGGCAAGTAACGTGGAAAGTTATTGACCTACGTAGGGCAGTAGTGACACGTTTGTTATGATTTGAATTTGAGAAACATATGAAACCGAAAATTTGGTATCAATTTGTTTTAGAGTATTTTATTTTGAGCTGAAACTATGCACAGTGATTCTATACCAGCTGTTATTATGTTAGTGCTTAAGGATAGCAATGGGGTTTCTGTTACACCCTGTATAGTTAACCCTACTAGTTTGTTTATACGTAAAGTCAGAGGGCAAACTAGCTAAAATAAACTTGTCTAGACATGTTGTAATAAACAACATCTAGTAGATAGAAAAGTTGACCTAACAAAACAGGAGAAAACACCAACATAAAATACAAACAAACAAGCGGTAGGAAGTTTGAATTCTCCACGCGACTCCCGTTCAGCCTTGCATTATAAATATTATTAGCTAAAGCTATTGTCTCCCCGCCGTTGGTTATGCGCAGCCTCGACACGTTATTTTTGACAATAGATGCTTTTCGCACGAAGTTTTGCGATTAAACGGGACCTAATTACTGTTTAAGGGAAAGGCGATGGCGTGGCGGTGCATTAAAATCGTATTAGCGGACGATGAATAAAGTTGGGAGTTTAATGTGGGAAAATAAAAGGCAAATCTACATACAGGAAAAGTTTTTATTCAGTAAGCAAACTTTAACCATGTATTCAGCATACCATTCTAGACCCAGCGAAGAAATTTTTCGTCAGTTTTACAAAAAAAAATCTGCTGTTTCATAAAAAAGTGCAATACCTACGCGGTCAAAATGTATGGAACACCTGTTTTTATTTTGTATAACCGGCGAAAAATTTCTGCGCTGGGGTGTCTAGAATGATATGCTAAAAGTTAATACAATCTCTGAGAATGCTTTTTAAAAGAGATGGTGCCTAAAAAAATATTATGATTTGACTAAGTCAGATACTTAATGGCGAATTTTAATTAAGATCTTTCTGTTCCACTGATGAATCAGCAGTAATTTATCAATACAACTGAAACGACATCAATCAATCGATAAATCAACCATCAATCGATCGCCTTTTCAGTCTTTTCCACTTACTTATGTACTGTTCTGAAAATGACCATTTTCAAAGTAAGAGTGAGAGTTGAAAACATAGGTTTTCCATCGCTGCTGGTTGTGTCTTGGACCAAACGTTGAATAGTATTGTTTATTATGCGATTAGATACTATTTCTTTCGATGGTCAGCCACTCCGGTAGATGTCTTTTTTACAACTTCATTAGCATCATCATTGTGTGTTGCTATGTTGTTGTTAAATATTAAAATGTCATTGTTGTATGTGTTGCTCTTGACTTTTATGGGAGAGGCATGGTCCTCGGGTTTTGACTCTTTTTAACGGGGAAGAGAATTCTGTTATATTATAAATTCAATATTTTGTTTTAAAACTTGTAGGCTTTTTTAAAATGCACCCGCTACCTGATGCATTATAAGTAGGTACATAAGAGCCTCTACGTCTGATCTATAGGTACACCCACTCTTTCAGTCACAGCCTAAGGATCCGGTTAAACTGGCTAGGCAGATGATAGCAATAGGTAAGATAAACTATAATATAATGGTTAGGGTGGAAGTAAAAAATGGCATTCTAAGAGTTTATTGTTGGGATTCCTTCGCTACTTTTGTCTTGTCGATTACACTTTATCTCATCTGATGGTAAGCAATGATGCAGACGGCAATGGTGTACCTACGCTTGCCTAGAAGAATCTTTATCACTCGAAACTTAAGAAGAGACTTTGATATTAAACTTTAATAATTTTCAAACACCTATATCGTGCGTCTTACAAATTACGGCATTTTTAAAAGCTGTTTGCTTCCGAAATTCCTACTATTGTTAAAATTTCACTTATCTTCAGCAACAGATTAGCAGATTTAAGGACGGGTTCCACCGTTCAGCTTTTACGAGCACAATCTAAAACAATTTCGTTCACTTTCCTTGGTAATTAACGAATTTTTCAACTTATTTCCGTTTCGTTAATTCTGAGCGCGAAAGTGTGTAATTAGTTTTGATGCGTCAGTTTTGTTAGTAGGCAGCAAAGCACCTTTATTTCGTCGGAGTAAGCGCGGTCTTCGTAGTTTAAATGTTGACCACTGATGTGCAGGTGACAGTACAATGAAAGCTGGATCGTTTCTTTGCTTATGTAATTAATAGTTTGATAGTTAAAATTGTGTCTGAATAGTTGTTTATGTAAACCGAAAGTCTGAGAACCCGTCTTACCAAGGGGTGTATTACCCAGTAACTAGGTTGTGGAGGGCAGATAAGCAGTCGCTTCATGCAAAACACTGGTATTCAGCTAAATTTGTTGCTTCAATTTAATTGAATGCCACAAGCAAAAAAAAACTTCCTTCGTGTAAATTGAGCTTTAGACTACTCGTATACAGCCGTGATGTAGTGCGTTTGTTTATAAAGATGCTGATTGCTGATGACTGCATCGAAAAAGATGTCCTTGGTGCCACCTAAAGTATTTCATCAAAGCAAAAATATTTTCTGGACATGCTGGTTACTAAATAATCTTCTCCTCTCATAGATATTCGTGCCTGTTAAAAGGTACAAGTGAAAGCTAATACAGACATGATCCTAGTGTAACCGCCTTGACAGTCTGCCAAGGATACAGGCATGACGCCCATTCACGATCCGTCACGCCTTACCGTGATAGTAGGCGACTTTTGTTCGGCACTACAGGAATGACATGGGCAAGGTTTGTGTAGTTGCGATTTTTAGCACGATTAGTGTCGTGACGTGGTGGGTAGGTACCTATATCGCTGGCTGATTTTTTTTTGTTTTTGTCGTTTTTCATCATTTATATCGGCAATCACTGATCACAAAGTGGTGTGTTTGCCAATATATCACATAGTGAAAGTGGGGATTTTCCTAAGAAGAAGTAGGTAGTAGTGACTACTTAGGTAAATCTTCTGATGATCTGACCTGATCTTCTGGTGATGTCTTTGATCAAATGTTTGAGAAGTTAATTAATTGAAAAACAATCAAGGAGCCATAATATAAGTTTTTTTTTATTACATCTGGAGGCGTCTAGTGTCCAACAGTGTTCCCGCAGACCGTCGCAACGCGACAGCGTGACGCCACTCTATTTTAGATCTATTCCCATGAAGTGTTTATAGAAATTGTTATATTAGATTCGCGTCGCGTCTGTCTGCGGGAGACTTTAATCTCTTAGCTTGGTCACCAGTGTGCGGTAGCTGCGGCGAAAATCGCTTGGATTGATTAGGTAAGCCATGAGTTATGATTACAAAAGTTTTCTCGCAAATGTTTGTCGATCGCTATAGCTTGCAATTTAAATTAGCCACTGCAGTAAGTTGTCTAAAGATGTTTATAAAGTCAAGGAAGTGTCTTCAATAAATAGTTAACCTTTTGACTGTTTCAGGTCACGACGTTTTTTGATGGCACCAAATATCATGGTCAGAACTGTAAAAAGTTTAGCAGAAAAACTTAGTGAAGTCCAATTGTGTGTAACTGGCCTTTCTACGTCTCGAAAAGACGTATCCAACGTATTAGCGACTGCTCTGGGGTAACAGATGTTGATAAGTAATTATCAGATGAATATCTTATAGAACTTTGCAAGGTTTTTTTCTTCCGCTTCTCAAAATTTAAAAGATGATCATGAAATGAGAAAATGAAAAGTTTAACTCGAGGGTGCTTATTTTCGACTCTTGTTCATCAAATACAAGAAAACTACTAAGAAAATACACCAAAACACCACCACCTTTGTTAACCAAAAGCTGCAATTAAAAGTCGAAAGAGACGAAGCGAAACGAAAAATCCGCGAACGTTAACGTTTCGCACACAATAATGTTTGAAACAAAGACGTACAGACGGACAGACAACTGTTAGTTGAGTTCCGGGTTTTTATGATAATATGGTAGTTTTGAGGATAAATATATCATTGTTGTGTGGTTTGAGATGTTAATAAAGATAGGGTAACACCGCTTTTTTCCCACGATGCGCGATGGATCGAAACTTGAAAAAGCTCAATCCGGATTTTTTTATTCCAAGTTCGAAATAGCATATTAATATTGGGTGGAAGCAATCTGGGTATTGTATCATCTTCTGTCAACCCTATCATCATTATCATTTTCCTCTGCCCGAAAGTACCCACATCCAGATTCCTTGTCTGCCTTTCACAGTTCTGTGCGTTCTTCGTCCAGGTGTTTCTGACCTACTTCTAGCCTAAAATTAATATTTTTGCTCATATTAGAAAAGTCAAAAATTACAACGGATAGGGTTCAAAGTTCCAAACTCATCATCCCACAGAAGGTATTGCAATTCAACAAGTTAAATTGTGGAAAGCTGTTGTTTGTTGTTATAAGGTTGGTATAGTTTGAGTTGGATATTCGAATAAGGTTACTTATCTTATTTATAGGCACGTGTCTTTGTGACAATAAAACCATTTTCTTTAGATTCGTTTACTCATCTTTCGCTATGGAAATTATAAACCAGTAGTGCTATTCTGTAAAAATCTCACCGTGAAAACTAAGGTGACGTGAGCTTGAAGTGAGCTTTCAATAGTGTCAATTTCTAGCATCATATACAATGACAGCTCACTTTAAGCTCACTTCACATGCTTTCACGGTGAATTTTTACAGAATAACCAAGCAGGTAAAACATCATTATCACTTGCGTCTGCGACTGTAGCAATTTGTCGGTGATATTAGCCGGATAATATCTCTAACAGCCTTGCAATTCTTTGCGAACTTTGCCATTACTACGATTGAATAAAAAACGACAAATAGTAGTGAACTATTTTCCCTTTTCGACACTATTAGAACTATTGAATTTAGTTCAATCAGTCTGAGAATTTTAAGAATGTTTGACACATTTAGGTTGACAGTCCTGCTACCAACTTTTTGGACTTTGGCTAATCTTTTCAAGAAGGCATGAGCTATCACAAGTAAGGAAAAAACTCTTAGGAGGTACCTAAGAGTAAAAAAAAGCTTCATGAAATGCTCGATTATTTTTTCCTAGTAGGTAACTAGGAAAAAATAATCGAGCTTTTCATGAAGCTTTTTTTTGTAGTCGATGCGATGAACTAGGTACTAATTATTTGGTATACGTCTAATATGAAAATTAATTACGTCGTTTCATTTAGGTATGTAAATCGGCCATAATATGAATAAATACTTAATTGTTTGTTAATTTGTTTCTTTAAAAACCGTTGATCATCCTAATCTATGTAGGAAAATCTTTTTAAAATTAGGGGAAGCAATATTATAACTGCAAGGTTGAATATATTACAATCAAAACATCGCCTGGTTGCGTGTTTCGTTTTCGGTTAGGAAAAAATATGTAAAACTTTAGAATTTTGAATCCCGGAAGGTTTGTGATATAAACTTAAGATTATGGGCCTCTCCTCGGAATATCATACAGGGGCCCCTAAAATGTAATATTATTTATTTGAAGTTGATTCGTTTTTTAATGATAACCGAATACCTATCTCGTTTTGTAAATTACGACGTTCTACGCACTTATTAATTATATGTATATACTACTTATATACTCAATTGTTGTGCTCTACAGGGTCCATGTGAACTTTGTAAATAATGTTAAGATACACACATGAGATAATAATTATGCAAAAAGATTTGAATTGAATTGAGTCATCCGGCCGCGAAGAAATTTAATTGATAACGGGATATATTTCGTTTTAACAACGTTTAAAGTCAGAATATTGGCTCCCAACCAAGACATCACGATGCCCATTGCAAACTCTGCTCACTCTCGGACTTCTCTCCAGTCTAAACCATGCACGAGCAAAGCCGTATCGCCAGCATAAGTATATTTGCTACAGTATGGGATGGATAAGTTACAGAGGCTGTTCACATATATACAATTATTATAATCATTTAACATCAACACATGGCCTCTTACCAACATTTACGTGGGTGCGGGTTGTTCGAAAGAGATACCGCGGCCCCTGGCACACAGGCAACTGAGGGAACACGGGTGGATTTTAGTCAGTAAAAGTCTGACACGCCCTCCCGCTCCACCCAGAGCGGGAGAAGTTATTTGATGATTTCCCACCCAAAAAAAAAAAAAAAAACCGTAGTAGGTACGTGTTCTATTCTATTCAGATCAAAACCATCAAGAAATCCCGTATTTTATTTTTGTTTTTCTTTACTGCGCTCAGCGATAAGGCCGCCCATTGTATGTTTTAACTTTTAAATGTTTTATTTTTGTCATGTATTTTCTGGTGTACAATAAGTTCTCAGAACTTCACTGTAGTTACTTCGAGCTTCAAACCAATCAGAGCTGACGCCAATAATAAACTTGCATTGTTTTTTAATCGAGATTGACCCTTCACGCAAAACCCGTGATCCAATCATAAAAATATTATAAATAGCGATAAAAATCATACCAAACAATTGTTTACAAACTGCTTATTGCTAAAACTTCAATGCACGGCTGCACATAAGTGCTGGCTATTTCTTATAACACTTTAATATCATTGTTTATGTTGACGACCTCTGAATAAAGGTTGAACGCTGATTGTTACAGAGTAATTTGTAGGAAGCTGCTCATCAAGGTGTTTTGATGCTTCCTAATCTAAGTGGAAGTCTTTATAGGGGCGTTTTGAGTCGGAATTAGTTATGACGTACTGTGTATGTTTCAGTGGCGAGGGGTGTAATTATGGCCAGGGAAAGCCGTTCCAAAAAAAAAACACTCACCGCGTGATGCAAGCTTAGTTTCCTCAGAGGATCAGCCGCTCTTTCACTCATACTGAGTTGGAATCAGAGAATTTTGTAAGATGGTTTGGTTTTCTTTGCGCGCATGCGTTTTTCAGTAAAACTTAGAAACACATAAAAAATATTGTACTATGAAATAATCGGTGGGAGGTGGGATTTCTTAAAGGTAAGCCGATGGGAATCGGTTTGTATTGACCCTTCGCCACTGGTATGATGTAATCAGCACCCTAATTGCGTAACTCACGATTAATCATAATCTGTTTCGTTTTGAAACAGATGGCTAAACCATTGCTTCATATGTTAGAAAAATGTGTCTGCTCAACAACGTAAATAACGCAATAAATATTGTTGAACTGTCAAAATGAAACCGATTATGATTAATCGCGTGTTACGCAATTAGGGTGCTGGGCTAATTTGAAAATAAGCTAGAGTGCTTAGTAGCCGGCACGTAGTTCAGAGCAACGTCACAATCACAAGCAGCCTATATTATTTCCACTGCTGGGACAAAGACCTCCTCTCGGTGAGATCCCAGTGTTCCAGGACATGCCGGTTTCTTCACGATATTTTCATCCATACGGTAGGGTTTTGAGCGCGGTAATGATCAATATATATACACAAAATAAAGTGCCCAGGGATGGGTTCGAACTCACGACCTACAACTTGTAAGTCGGGGTCATTAGGCCACAACTGCTTTTCTCTAGAGAGCAAGGTGATTGCTGTTAATAGTAAATACAGAAACTCTTGCCGTCCTTCTGAACAAAATATCGTGTTGAAATTAAAATTTATCAATATTGGCAGCGGTTTGCCACACCACGTTTCCCTGAGTCGAACTCATAAATGCTTTTTCACTGTTGACAATAATACCTAGTAAAAAACTTCGACAAATATACCTTGTCGTTTGTATCTTGCAAGTGACATTCAATCTTAGGGTGAGAAAACAATCATGAAGTCGGCTATATTTATGTAGTCACTGGATGAGGCTCTTTTAATTCACACCAATTACTAAAGAGCAGGAATCAGCTGGATGCGGGAAGCACAGAATCGGTCGAAGTGGCGGAGCTTGGGAGGCATATGTCCAGCTGTGGACGTCTTTCTGCTGATATGATGATGATGACTAAGGGCCTGCGCCCGCTCACGGCACGGCACGGCAAAGGGATTTTTATGCGACGAATAGGAATATAACATATATGTAAGACAATAAAATTCAAATTTCAATGATGATGCGTAAGGATATCGCGGCATCGTTGCCGTTGCGATTTAAATTTTAGTATCATACTATTAAGCTATATTTCTATTCGTGGCTTAAAATCCCTTGCCGTGCCGTGCCGCCAGTGGGCGCAGGCCATAACCGGTTAACATAGGTACTGAATTTTATATTTTAATTAAAGCTTCTTTAACTGTCATCTTTCACAACACAATCGCTGACAGATGCGCGTGCGACGCCAGAAGACGAACGGTTTTCATGATGCGACGCGCAATTACATGAATTACAGTGATTATATAACTGTCGTAATGACATAAGATTTGTTAAATTGCACGTAACCTTAGGTTTTTCTTAGATTCATGGATGTAAGTGCAGTTGCACACGCAGGTATGTATGATAAGGCTAATTGTCTAAGAAACATGAATTTTTACTTTGCGGAGTGTGAATATGTTTAAAGTGGTGATTGAAATCAGTGCTTATTGTATGGTAGGTCCGGTAAAAAATATGGTGGCAGGTAGTAGGTATACAGGGTGGCATTCAGCACATGATCGTATAAACTTTCGTCGATTTGAAAAAAAATCTCATCATCACGTGACAATCTCACGTGAAGTCTATGAAACGGGTGATCCCAACGATAGTGGTGGCAGGTTGGATTATAAGAGTATTGTACATGGAACGACTGCCTATTACAATATCAGAAACTGATTTTTTTCGAAGCATGGACGCCTCTGAAGGTTTCAAAATCGTAGCCTAGTTCTGGGCCTTAGGTACTCTATTTACATAGCCATCGACACGCTCGCATCAAATCTTCAAATTCCTCGATATTGCCAAACTATTCTAGAACTAATTTCCATTGTATCTTAGTCAGAATATTCAAATTCCAAATGTCCTAAAATACATTTCGCCCGCTGTAAAGTTATAATCATAACTCGCACTAACGATGTAATTATTTCCAGAATCTAGGTTAGGTTTTGACAATAAACGCAGGTAAGTAGGTATAGGTACCTTAAACTTGTAGTGCGACTAGATCACTTCAAGAATTCGGCTTGCGTAACCTTTGCTTGTGTAAAGCTAAATGGGACAGTTACTTAAATTGTACAGAAATCCTAGTCCGAACAACGTATGGGCTAACAGTTGCAAGTCGGACGCTTTATTACCTCCGGTTCCCGAAAAATGTTGTTGCATTTCGTGTTGTTTATTTAATAGGTCCTTCGAGAAACAACTGTACCTAATGCCACCTATAAGTGCGCTGATTTGTAATAAATGAGTGCTTCAAACGTTAGGCCGCGCAATAAAACATTTTTCATGCTAACCGGTAGACCGGCCAATAATTAATTTAGTGCAGACAAGAGAACAGTGGTGGGCCACTTGGGCCAGTGGTAACGACCACAATTTACGTGTTGTTGTAGGTCGCAGATTTGAACCCAGATCATCAACACTGCTCTCAAAACGTTAAAGGAAAACATCGTGAGGAACTAGCGATATAGCGATTTTTGTTAATTTTTTGATGAATTCTATGATAATGCCTACCTGCTGGTGGATGATGCTGCTTTATCTAAACTAATATTAAATTTTTGTATGATTGTTGTCGACGCTTTCACGCTAAAAAGAGCTGAATGGATTTGGATGAAATTTAGAACATGGGTAGACCATGCTCTGGATTATGACATAGGATATTAGTATCCCGATGTTCCATTGGAATCGATATTTATAAGGGTGAAATAGCGGAGCGCAGTTAGTTGAAGAAAACGTAATTAGGGAAATTCAGTTTAATAATATTATTATTTTATGCCTAGAACCAAAAGTGGTCCTTCTGTACCTACGTTTGTCTAGTGCTTGAAAGCTCTAAATTCGCTCCACCTCTCCCAAACCACTTAGTACACGTTATAAGAAACTGGATACGCAGTACTTGACTTGAATTTAACAACTTAGTTAAACCTCGTTTTAGGTACAAATATTATGTGTGTATGTTTCATATTGAACAGTAGCGTGACAATAAATTCATTTAATTGGTCCTACGGGTCGAAGATTGGTATTTAAATGTATGTATTAGTGTTAATGGGTAGGTTAATAAATATAATCACGATTATGCCTCAATATTTTGGGTCAGAACACAAGAGCCAGCTAAGGCATCTAAGGAATATATAGTTTGAAGTACATACCTAACGTTTACTTGTAATTGAAAAAATAAATACTACTCACAAATGAAATTGTATCCTATGCTATGCTATGACTTATCTGAACGTGCATTTTTGTTGGAGATCCAAAATTTTATCCAAGAGAGAGATCCGAAATAGAATACCTACATTTAATCGACACGGAATTCGAAAAAATCGTAGTCAATATCGAGCAATGACTTATGAATGTCGTTAATATCGTTCGGTAATTAGTACTCGAACATTACATAACGATTTAATTACCGACATAATCAAGATTTTAATGAGCTGTTACAAGTAAATAATATTTATAAGACAATTTGTCAGATCATTTGTTATTTACATAACTGTACTGTCATCATCAATCTTAAGCGATCAGAAGATAGCGAGTTATCTTAGCATTCAATCTTAACAAAATAGTTTTCAGTTAATTAACAAAAAAATACACGTCTGGCTTTCGAGAAATAGTCTGAAAAGTAAAGTCACTTTTACTAAGAATGTCAGCGCTTTCTTTTTTTGCACTTTGAATACCTAATATCCATTTTTCCAAGATACAGACGAGCATCTCATATTTTATATTGTTGAATGGACCAGCACCCTAATTGCGTAGCACGCGATCAATCATAATCGGTTTCATTTTGGCAGTTCAACAATATTCATTGCGTTATTTACGTTGTTGAGCAGACACATTTTTCGAACATATGAAGCAATGGTTAAGCCATCTGTTTCAAAACGAAACAGATTATGATTAATCGTGAGTTACGCAATTAGGGTGCTGCTCGTGATCTCAATCACGCCTGATGGAAAGCTATGGATGAGGTCTATCATGGAACAAGTGTGTCCAGAAGATGGCTGTTCTCTCTTGCTTCAGTCTTCTTTGTTTGAGCAGAGGAGCAGCATGTATTCGAATTGAAGGATATTTTGCAGTCAGCTTCTCCAATTTTCATGGTTTTTTGTGGCCTATGATCTGGACACGTCTGTATCCCAGGTTTTTTGAATGTAAAATCCTTTTTAACCGACTTCAAAAAGAAGGACAATCAATTCGGCATGGTAATATTTTTTTAAATGTATGTTCTGGCATAACTCCGTCATATATAGACGGATTTGCAATTTTTTGGGGTCAAAACAATGCATATTTATGCGATAGCAGCAATCGCGGTTGATTTGCTGTAATTTTTTTAAGAGTTCCGTTGCCTGTCTCCGAAACGCATCATCAGATCTATATGACATTAGAATGGGACCATTTAGAAATAAACTCCTTTCGAAAAAATCTTTTTTTGCAAATCCGTCTATAAATGATGGAGTTATCCCCGAACATACATCAAAAAATATATAAACATGTCGAATTGATAACCTCCTTCTTTTGAAGTCGGTTAAAAAAAACAACCGACTTCCAAAAAAACACTACATAGTGAAAAATAACTTTTGTTTCGGAAGGCGGTGACAAAAAATTAAATTAAATACATATCCAAAGTCACCGACTTCCGAAATTAAGTAATTTTTCATTTTGTAGTGTTTTTTTGGAAGTCGGTTGTTTTTTTAAAAGTTTTTTAATATTAAAAAAAAACTCCAAAAATCTATGACTTTTATCTCTTATACCTTTATTCTTCTCTTCTTTAGGAAGATTGGTAATGAAGCTGACTACCTAGCTATCGTCACCCTTGAGGGCTCTTGCGAGTTTGCAATTAAATCTATTATTCTATTCCACTAAGACTGATACGATCTACAAGATTACCCTTCTAATTAGGGGTTGTAAAGCTCAATTAAACATATAGGACAAGAAACGCCATTATATAACGTATTGTTCAACGACATAATTAGGTACCTAGTAGTGTGCGTTTGTAAATACTAGTCTTATGACATGTAAGATATAGTACTATTTTGTTAATGGGTACTACAAACATAATTATAACGCATGTCCACTGCTGCACGTGGTCTTAAAGATTCTTACAACATTTCATAAACACCAAGTTTAGCAAACGGATTGGTGATCTCATTATTGTACCGATACGGGACCTAATTCATCGCAATTCTTTTATCCAAACTCGTAAAAAGGTCCTACTTCAACGAAACTGACCACACGGAACCAAATAGAAGAGCATATTCAAGGCGTTATATCATTAGTTACGGCGTGCCACAAGGTAGCATTCTTGGGCCAACCCTATTTGACCTATTCATTCATTGATAATCCGGATAATCGTTGTAACTTAATCATGAAAATGTTGTTTATCTGTAAATAAATTAACTGCTATTTATTTAATTAGTACCTACTTAAAGTGAAATGTTAGAAAATATTATTAGCAATCATTTCTGCAGCGAGAACAAACCAGTCAGAAGTAAAAGCTTGCATATTATTACAAGTATATAAATACATAAATACTGCAAATAATTATATGTTGAGCATATCTATTAGGACGCAAGTTGGAAACTGAGAGAGTTTTTAGTTAGTGCGGTGTTTAAATACCTTGTTCAAGTAAAAACATAGGTGTCGATAATGCTTACCTTAAGTCGATAATTTTGGTATCTTACCAGGAATTGCAAATCTGAAGTCTGCACAATCATTGTTGTGGAATGTTGACAATTACAGCTCTTGAGGATTAGTTTAGATGCACTGATCGCGTTCAGTTTCATTTGTGAAATTCGTCCTTAGTAGGCATTCTTTTTATATGAAGATGCTGTATTTACGTGTTGGATTAACGTAACGTGGTTAAAGTTTTATTAAAAACTTTAGATAAAAAAAAACGACAGCTTCATCGAAAAATAATTCTGAGGGCGAATTGAAAAGATTAAGAATAAGAGAATTTTTAACCCTAACTACAATGCAAAACTGATACCTGCTTGTTGACATCTGTCAAACCAGCTAGCCACTTATACCTTTAGCCCGCAGCAGTAACGATTGCGCGAACAATCTGAAACAGCCTTAGCAAAACGTCGGCTGAGGACCACACCTACTGACAGATTGCTATAAATTATTGAAAGAGCATTGCTTCCACATTGAGCTTCGAGCTAACTGAGAATTATTGATTAGTAAACAATGTTGGTATTGTAATAGGATTGTATTGGATATTCGCGCATGGTTCTCTCTACCCTATAATTTCTTGATTTGGTTCTCCATATAAGTATAACGGTTCCAAAACGTTGACTTTTGTTGACTGTGTTTACAAAACTAGCAGACGATGAGGTAAAAGCGATAGCGGAACATACAGAAAGACAATGGTAACGGTAGGTTAAATATATTCTGGCGTTGGTCTGAATATGAAAGCAATAAAATCCTTTCTAGTAGTACCATCAATAAGAAGCTATCCTTATGCTATAACACAGACAGGAGAACATCACGATACATGTGACTTATGTAGTCCATTATTGCAAGGCGCGAAATTAGTGCAGCGAAAGTGCCAAACGCGTGCAACAATAGGCTACTTAATTCACATGTATCGTATACTATTTTATAGCACGTGTGACTACGTCCGAATAATTGACTACTTAACTCACAGAAAAGCGTGGCTTAAGTACGAGTTTAACTCACACAGTGCTATAACGATTTATATAACGCAACCAAAGTCACACAAAATTGCATCAAAACACCATTCTCCCAATCTCTCTGATCCCTTAGCTTAAACAAGGACCACATTGAGGTGAACAATGCTTCAAACGATTCGCTTCAATTTGGCCTGAGCTAACCTAAAAACCCTATGAAAAACAAAAGTTCTTCAACGAAAATTAACCTTGCCTACCAGGTTACGATAACCATTAACAATTGCACACCGCTATGGTTTGATAACCATATGTAATTGTTCAAATGCTATAGAACGCAATACTTTCTTCAATTAGCCAGCCTTCATACGCATTGCACAGCCAATTAAAAATATCGGTCAAACTTGCGTAGTATTATGACAATGAGGTTTCAATTTAAATTGCAGCTTGTATTGGTTTTTAAATCAATCATTCGATTTCAATTTTTAATAATCTATTTGTGTACCTACTGAGTCATTAGCAAGGAATTGAATTTTGTTAACACAGTATAACGTGGCCAAGGTATGCTAGATGCTGATTGTCTATTGCAACTTGAGAGAGGACAGAGTCCAGCAAAAGCAAAAGTCCTACGATTGCTTGAGTTCATTGAAACCTATCTGATCCTATGAAAAGGTTCTGAAAGAAATCCGTTAACTAAGACAGCGTGATGCTGTAAGCATCTTTTAAGCTAAGCAATGAGGGTGTTCATGAATATTCAAGCCACCAGTTAGCATCACTTTGACAAGAGGTCTTCCAGTTCAACAATGAACTTAAAATATTTGAGGTCATTCGTTTCATTCTTTCGTTCACCATTCAGTCCGTAGGCGCTTTGACACTTTTGACAGGTACCTGGACCTGACGTCCCAGTGCTGCTACCTAGTGAACGTCATTTCAGAACACCCTCATTATCCCTCTTATTTATAAACGTTGCTTAAATTAAGAGATGTTTAAACATCAAACATGTATGGTTAAACAGACGCTTAACATTATTTAATTCATCATCATTCAGATAATTTCGAATAAACCCATAACACTTCGCAATAATAAAGCGGTCAAAACAGACGTGTTATTTGCGGTATCTCTTCATTTACAAAATTACTCTGCTGTTCACTGTCTAGACCATGCTATGTACGGCTAATCTCTCCAATCTAACGTTTAGCCGCACAAAACGTAACGCTGGCAACACTGGGCTTACATTAGCAACATCATGAATATTAACAATGTTCCGCAATGTTGCCACACTTTTCACCACGCTCATGGTGGGTGATTGTGTTTTGTCGGTGTATTGAAATTAGACCTACAATAGAATGTTTGGTTTTCTTCCAAAATTAGGGTAATGAGGTGATCATCTGCTTTGCCTTGTTTTAACTGTGTTGTTGTCGGGTTCAAGTCTACCAGTATGCAACTGAATACACTATATTTTACATGGAACGACTGCCTGTGTGATCTCCACAACCCAGTTACTGGGTAACACGATACCAAACCAAACCAGGCTGACGATATACATAAGTATTTACGTGATTAAAATAATAAATAAAAGCCATCATCATACTCAGCCTATAACGTTCCAAATGCTGGGAGACAGGCCTCCTCTCTGTGAGAGGGAGCGGGCCATAATTCACTACGCGGGCAAAGTGCGGGTTGGTAGATGTCTTATGTCTTCAAATTTTTGGTTCTAGGACTTACCGGTTTCTTCACGATGTTTACCTTCACCGTTTTGAGAGCAGTGGTGATGAAATAATTTACACAAAGTATAGCGCCTGCCTGGGTTCGAACCACCTACATTTTGTAAGTCGCAGCAGTTACCACTGGGCCACCACTGCTCTCGTAAATACAAGCAAATCACAGGAAACAAGTAGATATAATCAAAGTCATCATCTTCCTGCAGGCTTAGCACGAGAACCGTAGAGAAGCGTTTTGTCGACGGAAGAGTATACAAAAATGACGTCTCCGTGTAGACAATTGACAGTTTTTTACCGAGAAATGTAGACAAGCGATTTCTAGTCTACGGTAGAGTAGAAATAGAAAGCGTCATGCTAAGCCTGCTGCCGTTCACTTGTTAATTGGGATCGACGCAATACGTTTTCTTCTTCCATTCTCCCCTGTCAACCGTCACGATATCATTCACTCCTTTCTCTTTCATATCATTCACGCAATCCATCCATCTATTCTTTGGTCTTCCTCTCCCTCTCCATCCATCAGCATTTATATTCATCACTCTTTTAGTCATTTTAGATATAACCAAAGTAAACATGCAGAAAAGTTACTTGTGCATTGTAAACTTTCAAAAGCATGGTAAAATAACAATCAAAATATGACAGTATTTTGTTACGCATAAAGCGTAGATATTTTGGTAATTTTAGATGACAGTTATAAGTCATTGTCTTTATACCGCTTAAGCATTGTATAAGGTTGCCCAAAATCACATAATGACGAATCGAGATAAGCTTTCGTCTTTCCAACTTTATCTTTCTAACCAGTATCGTTCCCCTGCATTGCAAATTCCTCCCTCCCTGTAGATTGTGAAAATGCTAGAGTTACCATTATTTATAATAGGGCAGTATTGTGCTCGAAAGTTTATGACAGACTTAAACCGTGCTGTTGCCTGCCAGGGGTGCGGGTTGTTCTGCCAGAGGTGCAGGTTGTTCGAAAGAGATACCGCGGCCCCTGGCACACAGGCTACTGAGGCAACACGGGTGGGTTTTAGTCAGTAAAAGTCTGACACGCCCTCCTGCTCCACCCAGAGCGGGAGAAGTTATTTGATGATTTCCCACCCAATAAAAAACCATGGTGTTGTCAATGACAATAAAATTATATAGGAAAAACACGAGTATGTCATGAGACACCAACACTCTCCCTTACAATTCTGTGCGTTGGTCAATGCTTTTGGTAGGGGTCAAGCTCTTCCCTCCATCGTCACCTTGGTCTGGACTCGCAAGATTACATAGAGACTCACTTGGTGGTGTTTTTATTAGAAAACAGCTCATCTGATATGTTCTTCCTTCTGATGACTACTTTTCTTACCAAGAGGAATTAGGGACTTTTATTTTTTGAGTATGTTCGATCTCAATTAATATAATAATGCCCCACCTTGTCGCATTGCAATACCTGCTCGCGCCATTACTTCAATTTCGCTCAGCGTTTGTTCTGCCTTTTTTGCTCGTCTCCTAACAGCTGTAGCGTAATGTTAAACAGCCTATTACCTTCCGTAAGCATTGAGCTATTTTTTCAAACCTGACTGGTAATTCCAGACATTAGCGCGTTCTAACGAATAAAAAACAAACTCTTCACCTTTATTATAGATAGGTATAGTAAATAGTATAGTATATATTTGCCATCCCTAAATTCACATATGGATGGCGGAAACACAGCATACCAACCACAATTTAGCTGTCCGGCTAGCTAAAATTAACCGTGACCAGCTGAAGGTCGCAGATAGTTATAATGATTGATGTTACATGTTTATATAAAATGCTACTGTCAAGTACAGTAATGTGTGTGTTACCTTTTAAATGGTACAAGTATATTAGTCAGAATAACATGTCAAGGTTCGATAAATGGGTTTTTGGCTAGTATACGAACAGCTTTTTGGAGTGTCCTTTTTACAGAATGCTGTTTTCTGTCTCGTCTATACATACAAATAACTAAAACTGAAGTGTGTGTTCCGTCCGTCTCTTTGTTCTGGCTAATCTCCGAAACGGCTGGACCTATTTTGATAAAATTTTAATATGGGGATATTTTGAACCCTGGGGAATGTGAACATAGGCTTCTTTTTATTGACATACCACGCGGGCGAAGCCGCGAGTGGAAGCTAGTTCTCAATACAAAGGGAAAGTGGAACAGATTGTACGATTCTTCTGGAAGAGCAGAAAATAAATTAGAAATAGCATAGCGGGCGGTGAGCCCTCTAAAAAAATAGGGATCATAGAAACGTGGATTTTCCAATAGGGTTTGGTAAATACCTTCTGATGTCTTCTTTTGAACAATGCAGAAAAATGCTGCATTGCAGAGGTGCTGCTAGAAACTTAGACTGAAAGGTTCATGCTATAGACGTCAGTAGCCAAAACAGTTTCGAAATGCATTGCTAGACCAAAACTGACATTTAATTCGCCAACAAAGAACTATTTCACGACCTTCCCCTTTGTCTCACTAGAACATAATTCAGAATACACAACGAACGCATCACAATAATAAAGTATAACATAACGACTATATTCTTAGTACCTTTGACCTTACAGCCGAGGTCTTATTAGCCGCATTTTGAACATATCAATTGTACTTAATGTGTAATTAACTACACGATAATTAAAAACGTGATACCACGTTGAGACGTGGTTGTACTGTTAGTGGAGCGGAGAATGAAAGTGAAAATAATGAGACACGAAAAATATTAGAAAACTGTAAATGATATAATTATTGTAATCATTACTTCGCACACTAGCACAATCAGCCTATACTGTTCCCACTGCTGGGACGCAGGCCTCCTCTCTGTGAGAGGGAGTGGGCTGGCTTGTAATCTACCTCGCGGGCACAGTGCGGGTTGGTAGATGTCACATATCTTCAAATTTTTGGTTCCAGGACATGCGGTTTCCTCACGATGTTTTCCTCCAACGTTTTGAGCGCAGGTGTGATGAAATTATTTACAGAAAAAATAAAGCGCCTGTCTGGGTTCGAACTCACGGAGCCGTTATCACTGATCCACCACTGGGCCGCACACTACAAAATTGAGAAATCTCATGTGTAAGGTGAAAATAACAGCAACCAATGATAAGGTGAGGATTGGCACATGAAAATAGGGGCATATGCTCAACAGTGGGTGAAATCAGGCAGTGGATCATGATGATGATTAAAAAAAATTAACAGCAGCTAAAGTAATTATAACAATTTGCCCATCAATACAATTTATAAATCAAAGTCAAAATGACAAAAACGTTGTATGTGCATGTGATACAGAGGAATGAGGAAAAAGTTGTGAGTAAAGTTTTGAGAATGAATGTTGATTGATGGCTATAAGAGTAGGGGGAGACCAAAGAAACGATGGATGGACTGTGTGAATGATGATATGGTTAGAAAGGGTGTGACCACGGAGATGACGACTGATAGAGAAGTTTGGAAGAAAAAGTAGACCGGGGAGCGCTGTTATGGTCAGGGAGACGTGCTCTTAGGCTAGAAAACGAATGCGAGCCTACCGGATATGCATCCTTGAGTAAGTATTGGACTAGTGGAGAGAAGGGTGGTATTTATTTATCTTTTCACGATTTCAGGATTTCAGGTCGAGCTTCTTGGGTAGGTTCATCTGTTTTCGTGTGTGGTTTATCCCGTCTGGAGACGTGTGGTGCTAACCAGCACATTCTGTGGTTCTTGATGCGTTTTGTTACGGTTTTAGCGTCTAAGACTTGGTGCAATTTCTTAATTCTTGGTTTATTCCTGGCGTGGTTACTCAAGTCTCTCATGATCAGTCGTTCATATCTTCTGAGTCTTGATCTGTTCCCCTTGGTGAGGGTCGATACTTTTAAGCCATATATCATACAAGGTACGATAACCATTGGATACATAAGTCTAGCTAACTTCCAGTCCATCTTTGAGTTTAGTATGAATGGTAGTAATGATTTGGCGTTTCTCGTGGCCTGTTGGTATTGTTTTCTAATTGTGCTTTTTCTGTCGGATGTTACGTATGTATTTGATTTCGTCCACTGTTGGTATACTTATTCCGTTGAGGGTCACGTTGGTCGTTTGCTGTGATGTTATAGGGGTCCCTAATTAGAATTTTAGTTTTTGTTTCATTTATTTGGAGGCCTACGCTATTTAGTAAGGGTTTAATGGGGTACAAGATGCGCTTTAGCGATCTAGTCCGTCTAGATCATCTGTATACAGGATAAGGTCGTCCACAAATGATAATATCAGGGGGAGTGAAATTTCGCGGTTCTGATCTAGTTTGATTAAATGGGTTTAGTCTTCAAGGGTTCTAAGGAATTCGTCGATGACCAATGTAGAAGTTATTCCGGATGGTTTATAAGTATAAAACATAAATATTGAACTAACGTTTTATAATATAGCAATGTTGATGTTTTGTCTAGTTGTATAAAGTTGTTGTAAAGTTGCGAAGCATGGGCGGGTCGTTAGTATTTGAAAAAGTTTAACTTATGGAGAACAAGATCTAGATGGGATTAATGAGGCATCTTATTTATGTAAAATAATGGTTAAATACTGGATCATTATTCTATAGGTATGAATGCGGTCATTAATAACCCGAAAGTTAAGCAAGCGTTAACGATGAGTGGAAAATTACCTCCACAGACAATACAGCTCCCTTTCTTTGTTAAATAATCAAATAATCTGTTTATTGCCAATTTCAAACCATTGTTTGTGTTAACGATGCCTTATATTACTCTCTCTTACGTAAGGATTCAGTTTTCGAGTAGCTGCAACTGTTTTGTAATGATAGCCTGTATACCCTTTAGGTGTATGAAAATAACCTTTGTGGGTGCCGATAATTAACCCTGGCCAGTCAGCCATGCTAACTGGAATGAAAATATGCTTGTTTTTAGCCTTCTAGGTCCCAGCATTGATTTGTTAACGAATAAATTCCATATTAAGTTTTTTTGAGACTGTGAAAATATTCTTTTCTGTTATTTCCAATTGCCTTGCTTAGGAGCAAGGCAATTACAATTAAGCGCCGCGTTCAAAGGTATAACGCTTTCATTTCGTGTTATAGAAGTACTTAGGTACCCTAAACTAGGCTATGAAAATGACTGATATCTTTTGTTTTTGCCGAAACTCCACTACTTACCTAAAAGTTGCTGAAAATCATTATTCAACAGAAATTAGTAACTAGCACAGACGGGGAAAATTAGCTCTAAATTGGAAATGAAGCGAAGCGAAGCTCGAACTACCTATTTCATTCCTCGGTCTTACTTCGCCATATGTAGAAACCTCAGTTACAATACTTACAGGTTACAAGTCTTACAACACAAAGTACAGACATGATTTCCATTCAACTTTAATTGCCGATGGTACTGTTGCAATTAAAATAACTTCAAATTGCTTAGTACCTTCTAAATAATTGCTTTATTCTATTTACTTTGCCGTGTTCAAATAAATGTTGCAAACGTGTTTTAAGATTGTCGTTTAGATTATACTGGATTGTCCGCATTTTGCAGTTTACTTAATAAATCGTCTAAAGTCTAGAACCATTCAACGTGAGAAACGTTTCGTAGAAAAATCATTCTTGCAAGGACAGCTTGACCCGTCACATGTATGCATGTTCGAAGCGCAAATACAGATTCTAGATCAGCATAGCCAATTTAAAAAATCAGCATTGAAATGATTTTCTTTTGATAATGTAGTAATGCTATTTTAAGGGTATTGTGGCTAGGTAATAAGATCCGCACGGGTCGTTAGATCAGGTTAAGCTACGTTTTCCGCGGTTGGTCCGTGGATGGGAGACCACCTTTAAATACCAAGACCCCTACGTGCCTCGGAAAGCACGTTAAGCCGTTGGTCCCGGCCGTCATTCGTGGATCTTTCACAGTCGTTACGGGTCGTCAGAAGCCCGTAAGTCTGCCAACCAGTCTTACCAAGGTGTATCGTGTTACCTAGTAACTGGAATGTGGAGGTCAGCTAGGCAGTCGCTCCATGTAAAATACTGGTATTCAGCTGTATCTGGTTAGACTAAAAGCCGACCCAAACATAGTTGGCAAAGGCTAGCCAGACGATGACGATGATGAACAGTGATAGGAATAGGTAGTGCCTATTAGCCTAAACTTCGAAGAACAGAGACAAGAAACGGAGACTTCCTTAGGACTACATTATTTCCGGCACATCTGTCTCGAAATTTCGAGACAACACTTAAATACATTTAAAAAAAATGTGTTATTTGGAATAAGTAATTCGTCTATATTTATCTAAAGTTTGTCTATAAATGTGATAGTTTGTATGGATGTCCATTACTCAATTCCACTGAAAATGCTGATTTTGGTAGTAATATAGATTAAGGTGTGGAATAGCACATATGCTACTTCCTATTAAAAAAAAGTATAGTTCCCATGGGATACAAAAACAATAGAAAAAAAAAATCTGAAAATTTTATGGTTGTAACGACTGTGTATGTTATTATTTTATTATGATATATCTAGTCGCAAACTTTAGGTAAATATAGACGAATTACTTATTCCAAATAACATTTTTTTTTAATGTATTTATGTGTTGTCTCGAAATTTCGGGACAGATGTCTCGGAAAAAATTTAGTCCTAAGGAAATCTCCGTTTCTTGTCTCTGTTCTTCGAAGTTTAGGCAAATAGGCACTACCTATTCCTATCACTGATGATGAATGTAGTAATGATATTTTAAAAGAAAATTGTAATTTTCTTTCTTACATATTTCTAAAATTCCTGAAAATCATAAAATAAAACGGAAATATCGGGTAGACAACCCTGATTTACAGCCTTCATTAATTATTAATTGAGTGTGAAATTAAGACCACGAAATAAACGGTTACTTAAGCACTGACAAGCTCTATTAAACAAAAGGTTACCTTACATTTTTACTTGAAGTTTTTATGTAAAGGCACGTTTGAATAAAAAACTTCACTAAACGCTGTCTGCCTAGCGTCTGTCCAACTAGTAGCAACTATGATCGTAAGTTACAACGAGTTATTAAGTAACACCTAACGTAAGACTAATTCCCGTTTTCACTAACACTAAGCAACACCTAAATTTAATGCCTAAACGAAAGCGTACTGTTTCATTTTCAACAGTTCGCTCAGCGCCGCAGCAGCCACGCAACTTGCTTACTGGTTATGTTGATGCCTTCTCGATGCGTTTGACTTTGAACGGACACTCAGTTCCTGATGAGAAGTTATTTGATGATTTCGCACCCAAAAAAAAACCATAAATACGGCTAGCCTTGGATTTGTAAATAAATAATAGTTACAAAACTAAAAAACACGCTTCAAAAACCAAACTAAAAAAGTAGAAAATAATTTAATTCTATTAAAAAGCGTGGGGTGCTTGATATTTATTGATTATAATTATAAAAATACCTCAAAAACCACCCCACGCTTTATAATTGGATTCAATTATCTTCTACTTTTTTAGTTTGGCTTTTAAAGCGTGTTTTTTTAGTTTTTTAAACTAATATTTATTTACAAATCAAAGGCTAGCCGTATTTGTGGTTTTTAGTTTAGATTTTTAAACAAAATTTATGTTGATCGTGCTTTCTTTCTTTGAGGTTATGTAAAAAGTAATAAAATGTATAAACAATAAGCAGTTACAGTGAGTTTGGCAAGCGTGGCCATATTTCCTTATGATCTTTCGCTGTAGCGTGAATACGAAGGCGTAGTACGAATTACAGAATCTGGAGTTAGAACATTAGATACGCAATGCCATTAAACGTTTGAAAGAAAGAAAGAGAAATAAGTATATTTATCACGTTCATAGAAAAAGATAAAATTAACTCGAGTGATAAGAAAAATAACACTCGTACACAAAATCACGAGCATATTTACTTCTTCTGTTTTTGTTGAAACGAGCTATGTAAGTATATGAGAACCGCTAAATAATGCAGCACTTAATTGAAATAATTATCAAAAGCTGGCGTGACTACAGTTAGTTTATGTATGACATTCACGGGAAAAGACACGATGCGTATCGAAAAAAAATCCATTTAACAGGTTTAAGCAACCCACAAATGCGCAAGCTTTAACTACTATTCAAACTTCGTATGAGAAGCGCAATAATAAGCTCCCTGTGAAGGATAGTTGTGTAAAGAAGAGGGTTTTCGGGCCCGATTCCCGGTACCCCCTGTACCTACCAGGAGTCGGGCCCATCTACTTTCTAACTCCATCAACAAAGATATGGGCACGTCCAAATGTAGTTCGCAACCTAGGAGTAAACGCTACACCTGATTAATCAACTTTTTTGGACGGGTCAGATCGTGTTGTCATTCATTCTAAGAACGAGCCACAAACTAATCCTAAGTCCGTAGATAATACGGAGTAGGAGACGCCCGTCACCTCGGCTGAAACGACAAATTTCGTGCTTGGGTAACCCATACATGTTTTGGCTGTTTGCAAGCACCCGAAGAGGGTCATACTTTATGGCGTCTGTTTTTGTAGCTTTCCAGGGTAGTGTTGAGCTGATTCATTAACCACAAGGGCAACCATCAGTACAGCACAAAGAAGACACTATATCAAATCTTCATATTATATCCTTGATCACATACCATAATAATAATATGCATATTATGAGCCAGTCACGACCTGATCTGAATTACGACACCAATATGTTTGTACCAGTATTATTGAACTATTACTTATTTTCATTGTTATGCATAATAGGGTGTGTGTGTGTCTCAATGTCTGTAGGTCGCCGCCATTTAGAATTTTGATTTGAAAAGTTCAAGCTGTATTGCTTGTATTGTAATGTGTGTGCTGAAAAGAAGCTTAATTTGATTATAGATTGGTAATAGAGCAGTATTGTTGTTGATTATTAATTGATCATTATACCAACAGTCTGTAAATGCAAGATGAAGAATTATCCTATAGAGAGAAATATATTGACTGAGTTTTGGCGACAGCTCATTAATGCCAAGTTTCCCCACGACGTCTTCCTTTACCGTCTTAAGACGTAAAAGATAGCTTAGGGCAATTTGTTGCCTAATAAGTGGGCCGTGAACCTTAAGGTGAACCTAGTCCAAATTTTTATCATACAAACTTCGGGAGTGTTTTACTCCATTGTCTGACATGGCACATCCAAAGTAAAAAAATGATATCGTTATAACTCATTATTAATATTGTCTGTACGGAAACAGAATACTAAAATAAAAACCCATTAAAAAGTTAGGAGCCAACAAAGATACGTTTTTCTTGCTAATTTTACTTAACTTTGAAAAGAAGTGTAAAATCTCCAAAATCAAGTCGGTACCGACAAAGTTCAATTATCGAAAACTTCAATAAACTTAATTGGTCATTCATTTATGCATTGGCTTTTTCATAAAACCCGATCTTCCAAAAGCCTTTTCTTAATTTTTTCGCGAATTTTTTAGTATAAATGATCTTGTATCTCACTCAATAACGTTGTGCGTGTAGACTAGCGTCTAACTGCTCATCACTGATACTATCTCTGTCGGACACGAAGCCTGGTGAGACAGCGTGATTTTTAGCCAGGCCCACCAGTGAGTTCGAAGCCACGACTAGGTTCCCCTTAAGACCAACTGAACTTGTAGTAGAGATTGGAACTTAACACCTCGTTTGGCGTAGTATTGAAACTCGTTATCTGTATATATAAAGTTATAGGTACGTACCTTACTATCTTACATCATCGGTCACGAACTCACGACCTCAGTCCTAGAAAGGTTACTTTCGTACAAAGTCATACAGGATAAGATTTGAATACAGACCTTATAATAATCAGTAAACCGATTTCATTATTTGAGGAGTGGATTGAGAGGCACCACGGCGCCCTCGTCTTCCGCCTGAAGTAGGTCCTCACCGGCCACGGTAGTTTCGGGTTTCGGAGGTTCCTATTTCGAATAAGGCGGGATGCAACGCCCGGATGTTACTACTGCGTAGATCGCCCGGAGGACACGCTGGAGCCTACAGTGGAGGTCTGCCCGGCTTGGGCGGAGCACCACCGTGTCCTCATAGAGGCGATTGGCCCTGGTTCATGCCATGGTACGGAGCGAGAGTGCATGGGAAGCCGTCTCCTCCTTCTGCGAAGCAGTAATGCTCGCGGAGAGGAGGCGGCGCACTTGAGGGAGAGGCAGTCTATGCGCCCTCACGGCCCTAGTCGCCGCAGGAGACGCCCTGGGCGTTGGGAATCCCATACCGATTCACGACGAGTAATGGGTAGTTCGCCGTCCGGGGAGGACCAAGCCCGGGTCGACGGCACGTTGTGTTCCACGCGCGCCTCAAAGAGATGTCAGCACCAACTGGTGGGTTCGCTAGAGCAGATGCCTTGCAGGGGTGCGGGTTATTCGATTTTGATGCAAGAACGGAGATTGATTATTAAGTAGCTACGTGAACTGTTTATAGTGTAAATCAAATCGTTTTTTTAGGGTGGGGAATCATTAAATAACTTCTGACTAAAGCCCACCCGTGGTCACACACGTGGCACATAGGCAATTGAAGGAACAAAAACGATTTGAATAACACTATAAGGAATTCACGTAGCTACTTAATAATCAATCTCCGTTCTTGCATCAAAATCAATCATCTTGCTATTCAATTCTATTTATACTCCACTGATTCTCAACTACTTTCGCACTTTCTTGTTTACCGGAAATATGTCGCAATTTATCCCTATAATTAACCACTTCGAATCCATTTCCCCAATAAAATGTAACAAAAATCACAGAATAATACGTACAGAAGGTTTACATGATACAAACAAATGAAGATGTAAAAATAAAACAAACTATTAGTGACGCTTTGTATCTACGCAATGGGTTGTTTTTGGAATTACTGGACTAGTATCAAATTCGAACAGTTCATTATTCAAGAAAAAAATCGCTCTGCAAAATTGCCATTTGAATTATTCCGGAAAAATTGTCTTGGCAATCTTGAAACGAATTTAGTATAGCTGTACAACAAGGATCTTTTGTCGCATGCCCAAAATCAGATCTAACGCCGCCATCTGGTTTTTTCTATATAATTTACAAAACAATTGCACAAATGTTTACCAACAGTCTGTCCCTGTCAACATCATTCAAACGCAAAAAGATCGTATAGCTATTGATGTGTAGCAGTGTAACATTTTATGTAATTATACAATCTTAAGACAAGGGCTTTCCTCTCTTTAAAATCAAATTCTTGAATTGCAACAGTTTGTTACAGTACTGACGTAAGTTTACATTCTGCATCTATTTGCTCTATGGCAGGGTTGCGTGTGCGCCCGTAGTTACAAGTATTCCGTTGTCCCGCAGCGCGTGTCGGCAATCTACGAGGATGAGCAAGAAAACGCGACGTTCAGCATTCCGCTGTGATGCAGACAATGCTCTGCTGAGCACGGACACTGAACTGTGAGATATGCAAAAGGGATGGTGGTGGTTTTTGTTAACCTTGGTGAATCTTTCCTGGAACCATAGGTGTAGAGTAGATCATGAAGGAAGTTGGTTAAAAACTGAGGAGGGTGAGCAAGAAAACGCAACTCTCAGCATTTCGCTATGATCAGATAATGGTCTGATAGACACGGGACACTGAACTATCAGATATTATGTATGTACAAGGTGTAGTGGTTGCTTTCGGTGACTTCATCAACATTAATATTTAAAGAGGAACCAATGATTAGGGATAAGTGGATCCTAAAATGTGGGGATAGACACACTAGACACTCTATTTATGATTTAAAAAAATATGTTATCGATCCTTCACCGCTGCTTGACTGCACGTGATGTACCTCTTAAGTAACGTAGCTTATATATTTCGTTTGTTGGATATTATTTACAGAATAGTATGTTAGAATAAATTAAACTGTTGATCACTGATATTAGAAAAGCTATTGCGTATATCTCATTTACACCATGCATCATCAGCCTATAATGTTCTCACTGCTGAGACACTGGCCTCGTCTCTGTGAGAGAGGGTGGGCTGTTATCCACCGCGCGTGCCCAGCTAAGGTAGCAGGATGTCACACGTCTTCGAATTTCTGTTTCTAGGGCATGCCTTCCCTCACAATTCCCTCACAATATTTTCCTTCACCGTTCGAACCATATAATTATTAAATTCTTCGCCACACAAGCTCACGACGCTATACTATTTTGCCCTTAAACAATCTCGATGTTCTTGCTTCACACTATTCTATGTAGAGAATCTACTGACCTGGCTTCAAGCGAGATTGCGAAACTTTAGTGTCGTAAAACAATAGCTTGACAAGTAATGGGTGAACTTGACCTAGCATGATCCAGTTTTGGGTGGTATTGTATTTGCTTATCTACATTTTGAATGGCACTCAGCAGCTATCAGTGGCGACATAGTTGTAAGATGCTAACTTCTCGTGGTAGCTCGGGGTGCAAAGAAAACCGTGTCGGTCCAATTAACTGGCAAGCATGCAAATAATTTCGATAAAAGTTTAAAATACAAGAGATAATAAACTCAAATAGACAACGGAAACGAAAAAAAAACACACAACGTGTTTTTTTATGCGACGCTTTTCTTCATTATGAGAACAACACGACAACAATTACGGGCACAGAACAATTTACGGGCCTGATCGAGGCAATAACCTGTCTCACAAACACACTCAGAAAGTTTTGCGAAAAAAAGTTTTTATGTATGAGAGACTGGCCATTATAATCTATTTTGAAAATATGATTATTTGTAAGTAATAATAGGTACGTTCCAATTTTAAAACTTCCCTCCACATTGTTTGCGAGCTAATTTAAATTATCGTATCTCATAAAAAATGTTATTACTTGTTAATAAAACGTCCTAAAAAGTTAAAAATCATTTAATTTAAATAAAAGCGTGTTACATTTTGATGGCAGGACAAATAAAGAACATTTTTATTAGCATATTTTTATTTCTAACCGTCAATATGTTCGAGGGGTCTGCGGCGGACTGGAAAAAGTGTTTCGAAAACTGGTTCAGACGCATGAAACTTTGTATAGAGGCTAGTGGAGAGTACTTTGTAAAGATTTAATAAAAAAATATTTACATGTACATTTATTTTTATTTTCGCAAAACTTTCTGAGTGTCCCACGTATTTATCCATAACACTCGCATAATCTGCCTATCATGTTCTTATGTTCTGCTGGGACATAGACCTATGCTCTGTGTGTGGGAGCGGACCGTAATCCACCACGCGGGCCCAGAGCGTGATGGTAGATGTCACATGTCTTCGAATTTTTGGTTCTAGTAAATGCCGCTTTCCTCACGATGTTTTCCTTCACCGTTTTGAGAGCAGTGGTCATGAAATAATTTACTCTAAGCAAAGCATCTATTTGGATTCGAACCTACGACCTACGACTCGTAAGTCGCAGCCGTTTCCACTGGGCCACCCTGAACCACGTGAACTTATTATAAATTTATACTAATAAAATTCAAATGAATGATCTACAAAACTCTCTTTTCACCCACACTCCGTTCAAAATATCCTTACGAGCTCTTTCAAACTGCATTCACGTGCAACAAAGAACATATTTACTTTATAATAAAGGCAATGGCATTGTGTGGGTGCTAGTGCATCAGGACGTTGAACCTAGGTAGATATCTGGTGTCCGACAGCTGGCAAAATGCTCGCCCTATACGTAAGTGGTTATGTAAATCAATGTTTTATGCTTCAATGTCGTGGAGAAAGGGATCGATTGGATGGATGAATAATTTTTGCTTCGAAATGTACGATTACCAAAATAGAATAACATTTCATTTGAGTAATAGAAAACAAACATTAATTTATCAAGTTAAACATTAGAAAACATCCATCGGTTTCTTCAACTACCTATATCGACGACTCTGGTTACATATCTCTTTTGGTGCCTGTATATATTTCCAAGGATCGGGATCGTAGCAGGTGGCATCTGTAGTTTCTGCCTACCCCCATTAGAAGCAGGCATGAGTTTGTGTATGCAAAGAACCAATGGTTTTCCGATCCTGTTTTTTTTTGACCTTATAGCCTAGGTGTGCAGTACTTTGTGAAATGCTTTTGGCGGTTGGAAGAATAATTAGAAGATAACTTGAGGAAGGCTTTAGAATTAGTTGTCTAAAACATGACAAACATATCCCTAAACCAAAAAATATCTTCCCGATTCTTCCTAACATGCAACGCGGTGTTCAAAAACCGGTTCCTCAAAACTACGAACCACGACAAGAAACTACTTAACTATACTGTTAATTAGTCTGATGACTTGAGGGCAATTTATTGATCGTGTAAACGTATCAGTCAATCGTGATAAACATTTCGCTAAACAAAAAAAAATCTTCCCGACATATGGCCCTTGCAACTCGGTGCTCAAAAGCCGGGTTCTCAAAACTGCGAGCCATAACAACAAGACACTACTTAACTATACTTATAAGCAATAAACACCGCAAATAATGTTGTGCAACAGAAACTTACTGGTTCAGTAGCTCCATCATAAAAACTTGATAATAGCTTCCGAGTCGGTCAACCGCGTTCGTTTCGCGAAAAAAAAAAGAAATTTCTCTTACTTAAATAGAATCAGATCTTTATTGCGAACACGCGTCGTTTTTATGTAATCGTTGGTTACTTCACGGTTTTTATAGGGTTAAATAGTGTCGGTATCAATTTCCATAGTTTGGTTTCTTTGGTAATGCTGGATGTTTCGGCAGATGAGTATGTCTGGCTTTGTAGCGATTGGAGGGCTACGAACCTTACGAAGTTATTAAGTTTATTTTCATGCTTGGCTGTCATATACTCATTATATAAATCCCACGTAAGTAGGTATATTTATGGCATTTTCATTTCAATAATATATAAAGCAGTGATGACCCTGTGGTATCGGCCCCGAAAACGAGTGGTAGGTAGAGAGTTCGAACCCAAGCAGGCAATTTGCTTTCCCAAAGCTCTCAAATAATGAAGGAAAACATCGTGAGGAAACCGGCCTTAGAACGGTCTTAGAACCAAAAATTCGAAGACATGCGGCATCCACCAACCTGCAACCGCGTGGTGGATAACGGCAAAACCTCTCTTACAGAAAGAGGAGGCCCGGGTTCCAGCAGTATTATAAGGTAGATATACCAAAATAAAAACAGGAGTTTCTAAGCATGAATTAAAGGAAAGTGAATCCAGTCGCTTCCAAAATGTCTGAATTTCGGTACACAGGTTCCAATTCCTAAGGAGAAGAAAGGAACTCTGTGGATACAATCTAATGACCATTATCATCCCATAAATTGGACATCACCACCCACCCACTCACAAAACCCATAAATGAACATAAACAATCTGCCTCTATCCATGTTTGACGCTGAGTCAATCCGTTCCGGTCAAATCTGTTCAAAATCAGTTTAATGATGACTATTTTGTGTGGGCAAATAATTGCAGGTCATTTGCCCATATGAAATCATTACAATAATTATCTGGTTTTGGTTGTGATCCTACGATACTATAAATGTGAAAGTTTGTATGTTTGTTACACGCAACAAAAATGACCAAATGGATTTCAATGAAGTTACATACATGCAGGTAGTTTATAACCTGGATGTACATATAGGATACTTTTAATCCCGTAGTACGTTCCCGTGGGATAACTTCAGATCTCAATGTGGGCGAAGCCATTGGCAGAATCTAGTAGTAACATAAGGTGAATAGGGTAATGATCTAATGATGTTTTACCTGCTGATTTTATAGCATTACCTTTATGGATCTTTTAACAGAGTTCGAACCGACTTTGATTATAATTTCTGTAGACTCAGCTTAAAACTACGCTGTGGCTTCCTAGATTTCATCGTAAGATTTTTGAAGGAGTAGGAGTTCCTATAATTTTTAGGTTTCTGATAAAAATTACAAAAATTGTCAGGGGTATCGATAGAGGCTTTTGCTAACCAAGCGCTGGGAAAATCACGCTTCTTCCAAAATCTATTACAAGTACCTAGAGAGACTTGGTGTAGAGTAAGACGCATCCCATAGCAGATAACTGCGTCACTTACATAAACCTAACAATACCTAATTACCATATAAATAAACTCATAAATAACGATAACATCAGCTGCAAATGAAGTGATATCACTATTAGATGAGTATTTACCGACTTTCTACAATCAACGCATGACATGCAGAGGGAAGTAAATGAACATTATCGCCGCATCTCATCAGTGTTACCAAGCGTTGCGTATCGACGAAAGTGGCGTAAGTGCATTTTCACATCTTGCTATTTCTGTGCTGTTAGATCTTGTAAGAAAGTGTGTGTAAATGCACTTTTATCACTTGTAGCCTCAATTATTGAACAGATTTCAACCTAATGATTAATGACCCAAAGAAGGAGGTAACATTTTGCTCAAGCATTATCACCCTTTAATGTTCCCACTGCTGGGACATAGGCGTCCTCTCCATCAGAGGGAGTGGGCCATCCATAATCCACCAAGCGGACCCAGTGCGGGTTGGCAGATGCCACATGCCTTCGAATTTTTTATTACATTTAATGTTGAAATTTCCAGAGAGAGCTTTGGTTAAGAAATGCCACAGAGTTAAAACATGACTTATTAAAATATACATTTTATCCGAAAACTAGCTTAGATTTTCAGGATACCAAGGTTAAGAACACTTTGATCGTGAGCGAAACCGAGGGCGTAAGGTAGATAATTACTTTCCCTTCAAGGTTTAGAGGTCTGGTAGAATGTAAGTATCATGTTCGCCGATAAGGTGGAATTTTGATGCGCAATCTATGGATTGCTATCGTTTATAAGCATCGCAGTTTTATTGCTGGTGTTCTTAGATAGCTTTTACTATGCGTGTGGTGTTTATCAAGAGTTTTGCTTGTTCCAAAGATGCTATATCGTGGGTAATAAAATTAAATGCTTTAGTGTGACAATCTGTAGATAACTGAATTTACATTTTTGTTAGATAGGTACAATGGACCTTGAATGGTATGGCTGGAATGGTACCTTAGGGATCTTGTTCCAAGTTTTTAATATGTGTTCCCTCCGTTGCCTGTGTGCCAGGGGCGACCGTATCTCTTTCGTCAACCCGCACAGGCATCGGGCTTTGCGGACCCCACCAGTTGGTGCTGACATCTCTTTGAGGCGCGCGTGGAACACAACGCGCCGTTGACCTGGACTTGGTCCTTACCGGACAGCGAGCTAACCATTACTCGCCGTCCGCAAACCCGCGCCTACGGTGGCCGGGAATCAGCCTGGGATTCCCGACGCCCAGGGCGTCTCCCGCGGCGACTAAAGCCATGAGGGCGCAAATACTGCCTCTCCCTTAGGACGCAAGAGCCGACAGAGATCCCTAGGGCCGGACGCAAGAGATCGCCGCCGCCGATCGCCTCCACGAGGACACGGCGGTGCTCCGCCCAAGCAGGGCAGACCTCCACCGTATGCTCCATCGTATTCTCAGAGCGATCTTCGCCGTGGAAACACCTAGGCGTTTCCTCCCGCCTTATGCGAAACGGGAACCTCCCGAAACACCCTTGTCCGGTGAAGACCTGCGTCAGGCGGAAGGTGAGGACGCCGTGCCGCCTCTCAATCCACTCCTCAAAGAGGGGACTTACCGCCGCAATCATGGCGAGCCCAACCGACCATCAGGTGTCATCGGAATGTTACGTTTTGTATTTCTGTCGAAATCATGACTCTGTTACCAACTCCTACTTTTAGGTTTCATTCGGCACCTTCTAATTTCACACCATGGGTCCACAATTAACCTACCCACTATCACCGTTTTGCGTTACAATCACCGCCCGCGCCGGCCCCTGCGCCCGCGCCGTTTGACGATTAGTCACAGGTTTGCAGGCGTGCGTTGACATTGAGCGTGAAGCGTGCGCAATTAGCGCTGGTGCCATCTGGAGCGACACGTTTTGGTCTGAGCGTAAGAATCTCGTGTCAACTCGTGTGACTTGTGCAAGACTAGCTGTATTCAGAGAGGTCAACTTACACAAGATGCTGCTCAAGTAGAATTTATGTTAAGGTCAAAGTAGACCTAACTAGCTCCAGAAATCTCCGCGCTTACATGAAATCATTTAATTGTTTTTGCAATTAGTGAAATTTAAAAATCATGAAATTCGTGGCCATCCATATTGATTGAATATATGGATGGCCCCATATATTAATTCACACGAATTTCATGATTTTTAAAGTCCACCCGCTGTCTTTGTCACAGGTAGTGATTTTTGAGGGACCTGACCCCTGGTATGTGATATGATATCGCATATTTTGCCATTATAAATCATATTTCTTAATAATATCGATCCTTCAGTTGGTTTGTAAAGAATGACCAATGAATCTTTTAGCCCTTAATTCTCCTTCTAGCAGCACACGAGTTCCTTATATCGTATTCATACCCTGTGCACTTGAGTGTCTAGGCGATTCGTTTTCCACAGAACTTCGTCCTTCGTCCAAGATCGTTGCGACCGGACTTACAATATTACGAAAGTTATTAGTACCCGAGTACCATAGCCGATAAAACGTAGGCAAGCTGTCAAATACATGTTATTGCCACATAGAAACCTGTCAGTCACAATTTACGTTGAACGGGTTATAAAATGGAATGGTATATGGATTTCCTTGTTACTATTTCCTTCACTGTTTGTTGGTACGGACAAAAAATGAGTACCTGACGTACCTACCTATTAAATGTAACCTGGCTGTACCTTAATGTTTATAAGGGGCTTGTGGCTAAGTAAAATCAGCCGCACGGGTTGATCGATCAGGTTAAACTACGCTTGCCACGGGTGGTCCGTGGATGGGTGACCATTTTCATTTACCATGACCCTTCCGTGCCTCGGACAGTACGATTAGTCGTTGGTCCCGGCTGTCATTCCTGGATCTTTAACAGTCGTTACGGGTCGTCTGAAGCCCGAATGTCTGACAACCAACGGGGTATCGTGTTGCCCATTAACTGGGTGTGGAGGCTAGACAGGCAGTCACTCCACGTAAAATACTGGTAATCAGCTCATCTGGTTAGACTGGAAGCCAACCTCAAGGAAAAAACGGTCAAAATGAAAGCCAGTTCTACTGTTAGTGTGTTACGCTATTAGGTACCCTCTGACCTTTCTCAGGAACATCAGCAATACCTAGGTTTTAGGTAAGTATAGCAGATAATCATGATGATAACTTTTATAAGAACGTCAATATTATCAATCGTTATTCAAAAAACATTGAATGCTCATCAAACTCTTCTTTTTTTAACACTTTTTAACACCTTCCCTAAACCACGACCAGCAGGCTTAGCACGAGCACCGATTTGTCGACGGAAGAATAGACATGATTATAAACTAAATGATGTACAATAAGAGAAGATAGCTGTGTTCGTCTATTAATTATCACAGTTATGCGTTCTAAACAAATCATGATTTTGTAGGTAATCGTTTATACTTTGTGGCCGTTGAGTAGAAAGTTTGTTGTCAGTGTGATTTTGACAGTTTGGGAAAAAAATCTTCTGAAATAGTCTACATATAAAGAACCTAGACAAAGATCGCTAGAAACGAAAGACAAAATGACAGAGTAAGAATCTACGGTGCGATGTCAAAAATGTGACTTTGTACAGAAAAAGCACTGTCTATTCTTCGTAGAAATAGAAAGCGTCATATGCTAAGCCTGCTGGTATAAAAATAACTCTTTATTAAAATTCTGTTATGCCTTTTCCATCGATATGACACAAACAAGGTCAATACAAGGTGCTAATATTCTCCTTCTTACGTGTTTATAATTTAAATATAAAAAGGAGTAGGTACGTAGCTATTGAAAACAGTTCAATAAATTATCTAGCTATTGAAATCTGGATAACAAAAGTGTCACCCTGACATTACGGTACGTAAACAAACATGACCTTAAGGTCAGATGGGTCGAATTCGCAATATGTTATGTCCAAAAATATAAATTGCCTCTTAGGAATGTTTATCGCCTATTATTGGGAAAATAAAAGAAATCATTGAGCTCCACAATTCCATGAACGAGATACATAGTTGTGTGTGATACAAGTGTAAGTATAAGACAGCTTAGTTTTTTGTTTTATTTTAAACTAGCTGACCCGACAGACGTTGTCCTGTCTGAACTATGAATATTGAATTTGCATTTTATATACACATGTTACGCGCAACTTTCTTAATTTTTTCTTTCATAAGAACCTTCTCCTAATAATAACAAATACAGCAAAAAAATAATTAGCAAAATTGGTCCAGCCGTTCATGTGTGATGCCGTGACTAAGGGAAACAGGGATTAATTTTTATATTATAGATATAGATAGTAAAAAACCGACCAAGTGCGAGTCGGAATCGCGCACGAAGGGTTCCGTTCTGTATAACAACGGCAAAAAAACGTCTACCTGTTGCCGTTATCAATATCGAGAAAAAACTAGCAAAAAAAACGTCAAAGGACACCCGGATGGAACGAAGTTAAAAAAAAAAGATCAAAATAATAAAAAAATAAAGATGAAATGAAAATATCTGGCTTTCTTTCTATAAGAGAGAGAGAGAGGGACAGACAGAGAAACATGCGCACGCCGCACGGCTAACAATAGCTTACTATAGCAAAAAGTGTCGTTACAACTTTTCGTGAGAATTTTTTCCGTCTATCCCCCTTTCACAACGCGCGATAAGGAACTTCGTTCCAAAATCACGTTTGTTGTATGGGAGCCCCCTTAAATATTTATTGTATTCTGTTTTTTAGTATTTGTAGCGGCGACAGAAATACATCATTTGTAAAAATTTCAACTGTCTAACTATCACGGTTCATGAGATACAGCCTGGTGACAGACGGACAGACAGACAGACGGACGGACAGCGGAGTCTTAGTAATAGGGCCCCGATATACCCTTTGGGTACAGAATCCTAAAAAGGAAAAAAATGCAATCAAAATAATTAGCATAAGCATAATCAGCCTATAATACTCCCACTGCTGGATTCAGGCCTCCTGTCAGTGAGAGGGAGTGGGCCGTGACCCACCACGCGGGCCAAGCGCGGGTTGGTAGATGTCACATGTCTTCGAATTTTTGGTTCTAGTATATGCCAGTTTCCTCACGATGTTTCCCTACACCGTTTTGAGAGCGGTGGTGATGAAATAATTTATTCAAAGTAAACCGCCTGTCTGGATTCGAACCTACGACCTACAACTCATAAGTCGCTGCCGTTACCACTAGGCTACCACTGCACCACTCCTCTCGTCAAATAAAATCAAGTAGGTAGGTTAAGACTAACTGAGTGAAAATATTAATATTATGTCTTAGTTAGTGGCCTGGGTCTGGGAATTGTAAATCCATGTTTTGTAACTTGTGGCGCAACTTTGAAAAAGCCCAAGTTCTACGCTGGAAAGATAACGCTACGCTTATCTCATAATATAGCGACGTCAACAAAGTTAGCACGACAATTTATTCTTACAGCACCAGACAATTACTTGCCTTTTATAAGAGTATTTTGTCATCTCTGAAATGAACTAGCACACAACTATTACAAATTATCATTGCACAAAGAATTTTAGTTGCTAAAATCCGAAATGGAAGATTCGTGACACTTACCTATTTATACCTTTCAGTACGCAAGAATTTTATCAAATACCTACCCGAAATTATATAGACTGAAATCATGGATACCAATTCAAGTAAGGTGCTAACCTTACTCAATGTTTAAGCAATCAACTAACAATTTGTCAATTGGTTTGAAATGTTTTTAGTTAGGTAATTAGGTATCCAAACTGTCTAACTTTCGATCAATGGCCGTGACTTCGTGACTTAGAGTTTCAAAGTCACGGTCAAAGTTCGAAAGTGCAGTCGTTGAGATGGGTCCTCAGGTACCTACCCATAATAAAGAACATAATAGGCTGTTAAAAGCTGTGGCTGTTTAAAGTCCCGGTGGCCCGTACGAACTTGTTAACATTTACACCGGTGTGGCGGGCAATAAAGATACTCAATAGCGTATCTCTACGATTGCATATCTATACTTGCTCTTTGGCGGAATTCCAGAGGGTGACACTTAATGCATTGTCCTTTGTGTAAACTGTTGTCATGTGTATTTATTGTTTTTATGTGATTGTCCACTGTCAGTCAGGTCAGTTAAAAATATTTCTTTTTTGTTGGTGGTGGTATTAGATTAGTTTTTGGGTAACGTCTTTAAGTGGGAAAATTGTGACTACATTGTTGCATTGGGTTTCCCACCTGTAAAAACAATTGTATGTGTTAATAGTAAATAAATAAACACGCCTTGTTTACCCGAAGGGTTGAGCAGAGGTGTACTCATAGTACAACCACATTTCGCTAGTTTTGTTAAATCCCGGGCACAAACAGACTCCGGAGTGCTACTGAGAAATTCCAGGTAAGAAACTCATTGCCCGACCAACGCTCCCGACGACTAGTCCATCATCGAGGCAAACTATATTAGGTAGTCCATGTTTTATAGAATTTGTTTTAAAACAGCTGGCTCGGGAAATAAGAAGCGATGTGTTACCATATGGAAAAGCTGCAAAATAATCTTTAGATTTAAAGCTATCCTGTTCAAAGTTGAACTTAAAGATTCAAGTAAAGTAGTAGAGCCATTTCTTTGATCATAACTCGTAATGCTTAATCATGATTATTTTTATTTTAAAATGTGTATTGTTGACAGAAACAAAACTATGTACTTATTGTTCAAACAATGTTGACCTTTGCACTCTAGTGTTTTCAAGCACGTCATTCTCAGGACTGAGGACATAGAGCATTTTCCACATTCTGAAGATCAACACAACACGCTTTATAACACCATCTACCAAGCGTTTTCCCAACATATTCACTTCAGCTTTCAGTCCAACCGGATGCAACTGAATACCAGTATTTTACATGGAACGACTGCCTATCTGACCTCCACAACTCAGTTATTAGGTAATACGATACCCCTTGGTAAGACTGCTTGTCAGACTTTCGGGTTTCTAACGAGCCTTAACGATTGCCGAAGATCCACCAATGACAGCCGGGACGTGCATTCCAAGTCACGGAGGGGATTTAATATCTAAAGATCTACTGACCAACCTCGGCAAGCATATGTTAATGTGATTGATCGACCCGTGCGACTAATAATACTTAGCCACCATTGTCATAAAAAAGATCCGAAGTTCTTACAATAAAACAACACATCCATTACAATACATTATTATCAATCCGTGACGAAACGCTCCAGATTTTAACCAGAGCCTCGTTTAGCACCCATGGCAAATATCAGTTAACTACCATTGTTTGTGTGACAATTTGACGAACTCAATGCTCCGGTTGTCATGTGGGTTTCTTGTCTAAGGTTTAAACGGCCTTAAGTGTGAGATATTAGTGCTGGGGTCCACGGGATGCTTCGATATTGTCTTTTGTGAAGCATACTTCTGTTTTTGCTGGTCGAAGCGTCTTATTCGTAAAGTGGTCTTTTTCAGTTGATAAAATATGGAAAGATTATATTATTTACTGCAGTCATGGATCTTCGCAATGCTTTTACTTGCATCCTACTAAAATTTTATTTTTATGTTTGAATGTTTGTTACTCAATCACGCAAAAATGCTGAACGGATTTAGATGAAATTAGGCACAGAGGTAGTTTATAGCCTAGATTAACACATAGGATATTTTTTATCGCGGTGGTACGTCCCCGAAGGATAATTTTAGACTTATAGTCTAAAAGCAAGTAATTTATAAGACTTGAAATTACTTCCATTAAATTATTTCAATTCAAATTAAACATTGTTTACTTCCTTCATATATGACCATTCATGCCTCGCGTGACGTTAAGTATCTTAATCATATTTATCTCTGATTATCTAACTAATTATGTGTAGTTAATTCAAATTATGTTGGAAGCTTACTAACATTATTACAACCACATATTGTCATAATTTATAAGTACACGCGGTAGTAAAATCAAACACAATATGCTTTGATTTGATACCTTGAAATTAATTGCCCGATGCAGTAGTAAATGATGAATTTAGTTAACGCTTTGGTAGAATTTATGGGCTTAAGCATTCAATTCCAATCTATCAATTTGAGCGTGACTCGTAGACACCAATTATATATTTACTATATTGATGTAGGTACTTCCTACGTGTGAACAAGTAAATACAACTATGGTTAATGTGGGAGTGTTGTACTCACGATTTTATTTTAAATCTTTGTGACTCTTTATTATGGAAATCGCTACAAGTTTTATTAAAATGCGATGATTTATAAGCCTACAGACATGGAGGTTCACGACTTCCGTTACTTAAATTGTCACCATGCTGCGCTCTGCTACCGAAGCAACTCGTCTACACGAGCACTTATTCATAAATTGACAAAGAATTTATCGTGATCCTCTTAGGCATGTCGTGATGACTTCGCAATTTTGAGCCGTTTGAAGCCGTTTTGTTGACATGCTCGTGACAGAACGATGAACATTGTAATTAATTTGAACCTCAACAACGATTTTTGAGTGCAACGACACGAATTTGAAGCGTTTTGTGAAATTTTTGTTGCGTTACCGTGCTGTTTTTGAGTTAACGTAAATTAAATAGGGTTGTCAAATATATGCTTAAAACATGACAGATATTTGCAGTTTTATGCACAATTTAACCAACCTAATTGTAGACAAAGTTTATTAAAATTCCCGAATTAACAGTAAACTTTCGTAAGGGTTCAAACCGTGACTGATATATGGCTCTTTCTAATTACAAATTAAGGAGAAGAACGATGTTAAGTTGCTAAAAAGCGCTAAATTACGTATTTACTAAACTAAATTAGCATTAAAACTCAGTTAAAGAATTTGACGCCACATTTATTTAGCTGTCATTGCCTTAATAGCTTTTTCTGAAACGTAAGTTTCGTAAATAAACGCGAAATGCTAAGGCTTGTTTACATAACATGAAATAGTTTGTAATTATAGGTTTACAAAGACACAACAAGACCAAATTGCTTACGTTATGTTTTTAAAGGGCCATCTTTTTATCGTATAGAGGAAATTATAACAAAAATTAATCTGACATCGTTACACTGGTATGTTAGAAAAAGATGTTAAATATTTTTCTTTCTTTTTGGAAATCAAATTTTATTAATTTCTCAAATACATAGCAAACTATAATTTTATATAATTTAGAAGCATTTTGTTTAAACTTTGTAAATGTGAGTACCATGCATCCGTATAATAATTATGTTGTTTTGATGTACGTTGACTTGAAAAAGCGTGGCAGTCGAGAGTATGTCATGCGCACTTAAATGTCTCGCTGATGGTGGCGCGTGTGTTGGATCATTCGGTTCCCTACAAAATGGTTGAGCTGGATGGTGCTGATCCACGCGTCAAGTTCGTGAACGGGCGCCGTCGGTTGAGACTGGTCATCTCCTAACTTCCATGGCTTATTTTAAATCTTATATTTAGATTTTTTTTTTTTACATTGTTCTCACATATAGAAGCAACAAGAATATTGTTCCCAAGTTTTTGTAATACTTAACATGATTAAAAAGAGTGTCCATGGAGTTTCTTGCCCGTTCTTCTCCATAGAGATCTACGTTTTGGAATGGGCAACTAGCTTCAACTTTCCAACTGGTCGACTTTTTGACAATTCAAAAGTACCTGTAAATGGTGTAATTGAAATAAATGCTTTGAGTTTGAGTTTAAATATTGCTCAAAAAAAATAAAACACATTGCATTTTATGTACCGGTCTTTAGCAATTTTAGAAGTAAAATCTATAATATAAAGGGTAAACCAAAATTAAAAGAAAAAATACGACGAGGTTCTTATTTTTGAATTGGAATGGATTATTGATTATTATTCATGGGTTTGGATTATTTTTTTGTTTTGGTTGTCCCAGGCTGATTCCCGGCCACCCACCGTGGGTGCGGGCTTACGGATGGCGAGTAATGGGTAGCTCACTGTCCGGTAATAATAATAATAATTTATTTAATAAAAACGTATACAAAAAGAGTACATTTAGCTAACAGTAGTAAATTTCCCATACAATTATAGTGCCTAAAAATAAACTATTTCTAAAATATTTTTACTAAAAGTCCAAGTGGTAATGTTTCGGAATTAGAATGATAGATAGCGACCCACCCGATCTAGGTTCATTCAAACCTGTGTTTCGGGCCATCACTTTACATTGCAATTAATTTGGGACATTAACATTAAAAATTAAATTGATATAAAAATAATCGATTAACAACTATGAGATAAAGCATATTGGTAATTAAACATTAATACCTACAACTAAGCCAATGTAAATACTACAAAAGTAAATACTTACGAGGGAATAAATTATCGTCATGACATAATTTCTAGAAGTTTTTCTGTGTCTGTGTAACTGAGCAACGCTAGGTATTCTGATAACTTAGTACTACATTTTTTATAGCTTAAAATATAGATGTTCGTTAATTTGTTAAGTCTATTATACAGAAAAGGACCTAAAAACACATAAAATCGATTAGCAAACGCATGTCTAGTTTGAGGTTTTATGCAAACTAAATCCTTCCTTCTCTTGTCGGAAGGTACTGGGTTAAAAGGAAGTGCAGTGTGCTGGTGTAGTACTATGCTTCGAATGAATAATTGCCGAACTGTTAGTACATTACATGCAATGTAGAGCTGGTGCGTAGGAAATCTAAAAGGGCGAAAGGTAGCAACCTTCAGAATTGCTCTTTGAGCACGCTCTAGAGGAAGTAAAATGGTTTTTGCTGCACCACCCCAGGAAGTTATGCAATAGCTAAGAATGGATTGACACAAAGCTAAATAAACCTCTTTAATTAATTTATAGTCGGCTAGGTTCCGTAAGTTCTTAAAAACATATATTAATTTGCGCACTCTAGTACAAAGTAAATCGATATGTTTACGGAAATTTAGATTCGAGTCAATAGTGACACCTAGATATTTCAAATGGTCAGCTTTAGCCAAAGTAGTGCAAGAACATGCAGTGTCAGCGTTCGTGGTACAATTATGTGCGTAAATGTTTAGATTAGTAAGCGGTATATTAGTATTTCTCATTGCAAATAAAATGTATTTTGTTTTATCTGCATTTAATGTTAGGATGTTATTACGGAGCCAATCGGACACTATGTTAAAACCATTTTGAGCATGTTCATAGACCTCATCTTTTGATTTAGCTGAGAACAATAAAGCGGTGTCATCAGCATAAGACATTATGACACCATTTTGAAGTGGCAGGCTGCACAGTTCATTTATATAGATTAAAAATAAGGTGGGGCCCAAAATGCTGCCTTGTGGAATTCCAAAATCACTATTTTTAAGTTCCGAGCTTGTATACTGACCTATTTTTACACATTGATGACGCTCGCTGAGATAATCAGTAAATAGTCGAAGTTGTGCTCCTCTTATCCCTAGTGTTTCAAGCTTGTGCAAAAGTAAAGTACAAGAAATAGTGTCAAAGGCCTTGGCAAGGTCTAGAAAGATACCAATTGTGTGCATACCATTATCTAGATTGGTAGCAATATAATTAGTTAATTTGTGTACTGCCTGGCCGGTTGATCTACTGGCCCTAAATCCAAATTGATTATCTGAAAGTAGTTTGTTATCTTCCAGATATTTTATCAACCTACAGTTAATAATTTTTTCTAAAATTTTTGAAAGTCCTGTTAACACTGAAATGGGTCTGTAGTTATTCACACAGTTTTTGTCTCCAGACTTGAATACAGGAGTGACCAAGGCTTTTTTAAGGAGTTTGGGGAATATTCCTTTAGATAAACATAGCTGAAAAATGTGGGTTAGCGGAGGGGCTAGTATGTATCTAAATCTTTTAAGTACATTATTAGGTATGTCATCCCACCCAGTAGCACAGACATCTTTTAACCCGAATAATAATCGTACAACTTCGTTAACGTCGGTATCTAATAAAACAAAAGAATTTACTGTAGAGGATGTCGCAGTCGTGTTTTGAGGGGATAAAGTATTAAAATTTAATGATTTTTCAGCCAATTTTTTACCTACGTTAGTAAAGAAGTTGTTCACTTTATTCATAGCTTCGGATGGATTTATCTCTGAACACAGGGGGAGGGTTTTGCGTTTACAAATTTATGTTTTGGCTTTCCAACAACACGCTTCGCTTCCTTACTTGCTTGGCTTGGTTTTGTAGACGCAAGCCTACCTTGCCTCCTCCTTCAGAGGCGGCAAGGTGGCGTGGTCTTGAGGGAGAGCGCAACGGTCGTGTAGATCCTCAAGACAAGTCTGGTGATGTTCCTTCTCGAGGTTGCCGCCCCGTTATTGGTCTAATTCCATATGAATTAGACGTAACAGAAATCACCGGGCGATTCACCTCAGGGGTGGCGAGGTCATGCCCCTGGGTGTCCACCATCGAACAAGAGCAGATGCTGGACAGTGATGACCTCCCGCGTGTTTGTGCCGTGCGCGGGGACCCGTACGGAGGGATGAAGGAATCCTGGTGGTTGAGTGGAGCAGGTTGCACACAACACACCACTTTGGCCCGGATTTCCTCTTACACGGGAGGTCGGGGGGTAGCTACCCACGATCAACCGGCTGAGGCATCCCATAAGCGGGATGCCAAGCGAGGATCGACTTACCGGGGGGGGGCAGCCGGCGTGGCGTGGGGTCCCGGGATGAGTTGCGGCATAGTCTCGTGTCGTATACAGTCCCGCGATTTTTCCGTCGCGTGCGGGCTCGTCAACTTCCTGCTAGGTTGATCCTATACCGAAGGAGTAGCTCTGGCGTTCGCTCGTTGAACGGGCGACGTCCCCGACTGAGGGCTCCGTGGCGGGTGGAGAGCTCCGACGGTGAATATATAACGTCCAAACTCATGGATAAAGAGACTGCACCTGCAACAAACAAACCACAAGCTGCGTCCCGCTCGTCGGATGCGCTTACAAAAACCAACACACCACGGGCTGCGTCTCCAGATGCGCCTTCCACTACCAACACAAGGGTTGCGTCTCAAGATGCGCCTAAGCGGCAACCGCCTAAGGCTGCGTCAACAGATGCACCCAACAAACGCAAACGCTCGGCTGCGTCCAAGGATGCGATGAGGAAGGCAACCGCAAGGGATGCGCCACAACAGGCTGCGTCCCGAGCAATCCCAACCTCATCTGCGTCCACGGATGCGCCCCCCAACACATCCCTGACCGAAAGGCCAAGGTCAGTCCTCACTCAAGGCGACTCGAGGAGTACTGCAGTTGAAGATGCGCCCAAAACACGGGCTGCGTCAACAGCTGCGGTCTCTGAGAGGGACCAGACGAGTCTGGCCAAAGCCCCACGGGCAGGACCATCAAACGCCAACCAATGGCAAACAGTCTCGCATAAAAAGACGACCCTCAAGACCTCCGCCACGGCTGAGACGCCGAAAGGCGAAGAGGCTACCGGCGTTAAGCGCAAGCGCAGCATGAAGTCAAGAGGTGGAAAGAAATTAGTAAAGACCAACATGGCACCGCCGGCCAGGGCACAAAAGCGTACACGTCCCGAAGACTCCGTCACACCAACCGGGGTCAGCAAGAAGAGCAAGCATGCTCGCTCCCGTATGGGTGATGGAACTTCGGTGAGCTACGCCGAAGCGGCCGCGGCGTTCAGGAGCAACGAGCTGTGCGTTGCCATCATGACCGAGCCCTTCATGGACATGACGCAGGAGCAAGCGGAGGGGATCCGTCAGCTGATTGAGAACCAGCTCCGTGCCCTGCTGAAAGCAGCTCCGGAACCAACCGACACAACCCAAAACACCGCGATCCACTTCAGAGGCCGGGCCCACTTCGCTGAAGGCGTCCTCAAGACATGGTGTGAGGACAACTTCACGCTGGCCTGGCTCAAGGGGGTCATAACCAACATGTCGTCCCCGTTACCGGGAACCAAACTCACCGTTCGGCCTCAAGCCGACATACCTAAGAAGGTAATGTGCATGCTGTTTGTCCCCGAAAACAGCGAGGACACAGCAGAATTGCACAGAATGTTGGCGAGGCAGAACCCGAACCTCAAAATGAACACCTGGACTCTGACACACGAAAGGGTTAGACAGGAGCCCCCGGGCACCTGTCTCTTCTATCGTGTGCCAGAGCCCATGGTGAAAACCATAAAAGAACAGCAGCGGCGGGTATACTACCTTATGGGTAGTATATACATCCGTTTCCTGGAGGAGGGGGGTACCAGGGAGGAGGCCGCCGCGCCACAAAAAACAACCGCCTCGACCGCGCCCAGGGAGGAGCTTGGTTCGCCGCTTCCTGGACGCTCCCCGTCGCCTCCCGCGATGGGGAGTGTTGGGGAGGCGGTGGATCTGGCGACTTCCATGGCAGCGCTGGAGGTACTATCAATAGCAGGATCAACACAAGATCCACCCTCGTCCAGTCTACTTTCGGACGAGGACTGCTTTCCGCAAGGGGAGAGAAGTGAGGGCGAGGACAGCAGCCTCTGCTCCTCTCCTGTGCGGGACTAGGATCTTGCAGACCAACCTCCAGCACAGCCAATCTGCGTCGGCCACCTTGCGCAGAGTGCTGGAAAACCAACAAGGCAAGACCATCGCCCTCATCCAAGAGCCGTGGATCAGGGGTGGCAGAATATGTGGTCTTGGTAACATCGGAGGTAAGTTGCTGCTAGACACCTCCGTAACCAATCCGCGCACCTGCATTTTTGCCCCAAAACATGTACCTAACCTTTTAATTAACGAATTCTGTACAAGGGACCTGACAGCAATCAGGCTTTTCAGAACCGAACAGGAACTCCCGGACATTGTACTAGCCTCGGCATACCTGCCAGGCGACGAGGACGTGCCTCTGCCAGAGCTCGCCTCACTGGTTGAGTACTGTGAAAAGGAGAAACTGGAACTAATCATCGCGACGGACTCCAATGCGCACCACACGCTCTGGGGTAATGTCAAAACCAACAACCGAGGTGAGGCAATGCTTGATTTTATTCTTAGTAATAACCTTGTTTTGCTTAACAAGGGCTCTGAACCTACCTTCATAAACGCGAGATCGCAAACAATTATTGACTTAACTGTAGCAACCATAGGTATCTCCAACTCTATTCAGGACTGGCATGTATCTAATGAGATATCATGCTCAGACCACAGATGGATCCGATATACCATTAATTTCAACCTAACCAAACCACAGCCAAGACGGGTTCCTCGCAACACAGACCAAGCCAAGTTTATAAAACTAGTCGAGGCTGAGCTAGGCAGATTACCCGCCCTTCCGGCTGAAATAGCAGTAACCAATTTAGACGAACATGTAAATAACATCACATCTATCCTTTTATCTAGCTATGAACAGTCGTGTCCTCTCACAGTACCAAGGCAGGGTGCTCGCCATTCCTGGTGGAGCCCTGAACTGGAAAGACATCGACGCAAGCTGAGAAGACTGTTCAACAGAGCTAGGAACACACGGTCGCCGGTAGACTGGGACCGCTATACAACAGCTCGTAAAACTTATAAAAAACTGATACGCCTCAGAGGTAAGAATAGTTGGAGGCGTTTCTGTACTAACATTGAAAGCAACAACCAGGCAACGAGAGTCAAAACCTGTCTTGCTAAAGAGACAGACCACTCAATAGGATGCCTGAAAAAACCAGACAACACGTACACAATAAACGACGCTGAGACAAGCGAACTACTCCTAACCACCCACTTCCCGGGTTGCCAGATTGCCACCCAGCAAAGCTGGGAACCACATAGTGAGAGGGAAACGAGCAGCTCAGATTGGGAAGTGGCGTTAGAGGTAATCGATAAAGACAAAATAACATGGGCAATCAACACCTTCTTACCTTTCAAGGCAGCGGGACTGGACGGTATATTCCCAGCTCTGCTCAGATGGAGCCGACACTTACTGGCTGAATACCTCATCAAGGTGTTTCGAGCCTGCCTTGCCCACCGCTACATCCCCTTGAAATGGCGAGAGGTAAAAATAATCTTTATACCGAAACCAGGAAGGGGCGACTATACCCAGCCCAAATCTTTCAGACCCATAAGCCTCTCCTCATTCTTCTTAAAGACACTGGAGAGGCTGGGAGATAGGAAGATCAGATCCCAAATTTCGGTACAAAGACCTTTACATCCTAATCAACATGCCTACTGTGCAGGCAAATCAACTGAATCAGCACTCCATAGCGTAGTTTCACGCATAGGAAATGGTCTCAAAGCCAAAAACCCAACCCTAGGCGCCTTCATTGATATAGAGGGCGCTTTCGACAAAACTAAATTCGCCAGCATCGAACAGGCACTTGCCACGCACGGTGTTGCGCGAACACTCATAGAATGGATTAATAACATGTTAAAATACCGTGCTATTCAATTTACCGTGAACACCACCACACGAGGTATCGTGAGTAGAGGCTGCCCACAGGGTGGGGTGCTGTCACCACTACTGTGGAATTTAGTCGCAAATGAGCTCATCGCAGAGCTCAATGCTAGCAGTCTGTACTCGGTGGGATACGCGGACGACATAGCAATTCTAATATCGGGGAAATTTGAGGGCATCTTGTGCGATCTCATGAGAAGGGCCTTCAAAATAATCGAGAGTTGGTGCACGAAACACGAACTATCGGTTAACCCCGCGAAAACAGAACTAATAATTTTCACCAACAAGAGAACCCTGGGACCCCACAGGCTTCCAAAACTCTTCAACACAGAATTAACACTTAAAGACGAAGTCAAGTACTTGGGGGTGATCCTTGATAGCAAACTGCTCTGGAACAAGCATCTTGACTACAAACTGAATAAAAGCACAATTGCACTTTACCAATGTAAAAGAATGTTAGGGAAAACATGGGGGCTCTCTCCGAAGATTACTCTGTGGCTATATAAAGCGGTGATAAGGCCAATGTTGGCGTATGGCGCTCTGGTTTGGTGGACAAGGACCGAGCTCTCGACCACCATTACTAGACTTCAGCGCTTCCAACGAATGGCCTGTTCAGCTACCACTGGCTGCATGAGAACCACCCCAACAGCAGCCATGGAGATAGCCCTCCAATTAACTCCCCTTGACCTGTACATACAGCAGGAGGCGGCACTAGCTGCCATCAGGCTATTGCATCTGGGCATATGGGGCAAGAATTTAACCAGTCCACACGCTAAAATCCTGGACCGGGCGATTGAGTACCAGCCGCTCATCGCTGCCCCGTGTGATAGAACACCAAACCAACCTATGTTCAACAAAAACTATGTCATACAAACAGTAGAGGAAGAAAGGGATCAGTCAGGAGCCAATGAAGTGCGCATCTACACAGACGGCTCAAAAACACAAAACGGTTCAGGTGCTGGCGTACACTCCCTTGACCTCAACATTAACTTTCACATACCGCTAGGCAAACACAGTTCAATCTTTCAATGTGAATGTGTTGCCTTAACACAAGCCGCAACAGCAGTAAAGGGCTTAGGCATCCAGAATTACGGTATTAAATTCGTATCCGACAGCCTATCTGTGCTTAAAGCCCTAGCAAACAAACAAACCAACAACAAACTAATTTTTGAGTGCCATCTAGCTCTGGAGAGTATATCGACGTCCAATCGTATTACCCTCCAGTGGATCAAAGGGCACAGTGGATCCTTAGGTAATGACGCCGCAGATGAACTTGCGAAGAGAGGTTCAGATACGAACGTGCTAGGCCCGTACCCACTTCTCCCCCTGCCTTTCTCACAATTTCGTGCGTGGATTCGCCAAAGATCAACTGAACTTCATAACAACCGATGGTCACGGGCTACAGACTGTAGACAGTCAAAATTGGCTTTACCGACTGTACACCCGCGATTAACCAAAAAGCTTCTCAGCCTGAGTAGAAATAACCTTAGAATAATCATAGGAACAATTACGGGCCATAACCCCCTTAACAAACATCTTCATAATATAGGCGCCACAGACAGCCCGCTTTGCAGAGGCTGCCTTGACGCCGAGGAATCAGCCGCCCACGTCATCCTGGAATGCGAGGCCGTGGCTTCTCAACGTGAAGAAATCCTCGGAACAGTGAGGTCGCTCCGCGAAGCCTGTGAAGCTCCCAGGAAGCTTCTGTGCTTTTGGGCGGAGCTAGGCTGGCTTTGTTAGCCAGAATCCCCACGCACAACGGACCGAATGGGAGTCTACGTGCGGAAAAGGGAGTCCCATCATCATCATCATCATCATCTCTGAACACAGTAAATCAAGCGGAGGCTCGGGATTTTTTGTTCTAAAAGTATTCGTTTTTATAAATTTCCACACAAGCTTACTATTTTTCCCCGCCTTCTGTAATTCATTTTTATCATACTGATTTTTTAGTTTTTTCAAAAGTTTATTGCAGAAGTTCCGGTACCTTTTATATGTAACAGAAAGTATTTCGTTATAAGGTGCAAGTTTCAATTTTAGGTGAAGTTTGTCTCTATGTCTTATACAACGAACGAGACCGGGTGTGATCCAAGGTTTGATACAACTATACTTTCTAGGCATTGTCTTAGTAAATGTGTTTTTGCTTATTGAAGATTGTAGCGAATCTATGAAATACTTTAAAGAAATATTTGCATCGTTTGAATTATAAACCGGGTCAAAATTAATTCCGCGTATGTCATTTTCGAGGTTTGTCATGTTGACTTTAGTATAGCTACGCATGCAGTTTTTTCTAGGTGAACTTATTTGTAATGTTAGTAAAACAGCTTGATGATCGGTAAGCGAGGAATTAGTAACCAATGTTTTGGATGGATTTTTGGATTTTAGAATGATGTGGTCTAAGCATGAACCGCTCTGATGCGTGGGGTGATAGTGAGCTGGTAGTAGTCCGTGAAATGAGCAAATATTCAGATAATTATGTACATGGGTATCTATTTTCTCAGAAGCAATGTTAATGTTAATGTCACCCAAAAGTACTATGTTTTTAAAAGATGATAAGGATTTTAAGTTTGTGTCGAGTGAATCTAAAAATCTGTCTATATTTTGTGAAGGAGGCCTATAAATAGCCATGAGTACTGTATCGGGACTGATTTCAATTATTAAGCAATTACTATCTTGTGATGCCGGTTCTTCTTTGATTGCACGTAGATTGTTTTTGATATATACTACTAATCCATCGTTTTGATTTATGTTTCTCTCAGTTTTGTATGAATAATAACCGTCAAGAGATGGTAAGTTGACTGTCTGTTTTGACAACCAACATTCTGTGAGGACGATAACATCACAGCTTATATCAAGATTCTGTAATAAAACTTCAAAGCCGTTCATGTTCCGATTAATGCTGCGAATATTCTGTGTGAGCAGGGTTAATGTTTTGACACCAGAAGGAAGAAGGTGTTTACAGTCCTCTACATTACACATTTTAGATTCAGATACAGCAAAACTATCTAGATCACAAATTAGCTGATTTGCCATGATCGTTACAAACCAAATAAAAATATAAATAAAGGATAAAGTACCTGTTTGTGTGCTTAAAAATACAAGAATACGGCGGCGCTCTTAGGCGCCTTCATAATCTATTGAATTGATATAGTTCCTCTCAGCATATATGCGCGCCGGGCAAGTTACGTCACCAGTTTGATGGTCACTTTTCCTCTTGAACCGTTTGCACGTCGCACATTGAGGGGGAGAAGATTTGCTGCTGCATTCCTTGAACGAGTGTCCAGTCTCACAACAGTGGTTACAAGTAGGACTAGTTTCTCGGCAAAACTTGGCTGCGTGTCCGAACTGCTGGCAATTGAAGCACCTGGTGACTATCGTGAAATCTCTCACAGGGCATGATGTCCAATTAATAAAAATTCGGCTTTGGTTTACTAACATTTTCCTAATGCTAGCGGGTAGTTCTAAGATGTAATTACAGGTAGGAAGGTCTTTCTTACCCGATTTATGGCTCAGTTTGATATTCTCAACGAAGGACTCGCGAGTTATATTCGGCAACTTATCTGAGAGGTTTTGCTCGAAAATACACTCGAATACCTCCTGCTCGGTAAGGGTAACGGGGACACCAATGATAGCAACCCTCGGGCGACGTTTAGAAGGTTCTTCTATTGTAAGGCCCGATGACACTAACTTCTCCGAATTCTTTAATTTCTCAATATCGCCTTTATGGTCTGTGCTAATCAAAACGCCCCCATTTTTTACTTTTCTCAGGCCACGGACATGAAGCTTTAGTTGCTCAGGGGAGATAATCTTTTGTACTAGTGACTTGGTGTCGTCACTTGTTTGGGTCTTATCGCTGGGGTAGATGGCAACTGATCTCAAATTTGCAGGACGTACGAAGTTATCGGAACCTTTCTTCACCATGTTTGCATAAGAGGAACCTTCCGAATGATTCATCTTTGTCTCTACGACCTCTTTGAACTGCTGGAGAGATTGCGCAACGTTCTGGTGATTCTGTAGGTGCTGGATTGTGGTATGGGCTAGAATCGTTTTCTGCTTCAACGATTGGTATAAGACGGCCATTTGAGAAGTCCCACTCGAGACCTTTCTGCAAAGGGTGGAAACACGAAGCTTCTGGTCTGAGTTCATTTTCCCTTCACCAACAATACTGCAAACTTCGTTCAGGATGGCATCAATAGACCCCATCCATCTCTGGATCTCTGGCGTACTGATGACTTCACTCGGCAGTTCATTCTCCGCGGTTGCTGGTGGATTTGGGTCGCTCGGAGGTACCGGTTCAGTAGGCGTCGGTGGAGGACTACGCCGAAGTAATTGGCTACGACCAAACGGGCTCGAACCTGGGTTAGACATACTAACAGAGGCACTTTCCTTATAGTTTAAAAATATTTAGTTCATTTTGCACAATGTAAGTCAGTTAGAACTAAGTACAAGTCACCCGCGACACACTTTACTTTTATACTGACGTCGCAAATAATTTTATTTATTTGTAGTAATTGTGTATTTCATTATTATCAATATAAATCACACGTCCGCTTTGTCTCGCGCCTCGTAAAGCGATAAAAGGTAAGGACCAAGCCTGGGTCCACGACGCGTTGTGTTCCACGCGCGCCTCATAGAGATGTCAGCACCAAGCACCAACTGATGGGATCTGCAAGGGCCGGTGCCTGCCAGGGCTGCAGGTTCTTCGAAAGAGATACCGTGGCCCCTGCCACACAGGTATCTGAAGGAACACGGGTGGGTTTTAGTCAGTAAAAGTCTGACACGCCCTCCTGCTCCACCCAGACCGGGAGCAGTTATTTGATGATATGCCAACCTCAAAAAAAAAAAAACCCTACAGGCTGTTGGAAATTTCACTCGAAAATTTATAGGCTTCTACTATTTTATCTATCTTTAAATATTTATCAAAACAATCTAGACGTGACTTTAGTAAAATAATTGGAATAAAATAGCCATAAAGCTGCTGAGTCGAGACCATGAACGCTTCGCACGTTCACAGTAACCACCGTCTATCTAAAGTATTTTGCACTGGCCACTAACTTTTACTCGCGACATCGTCCGCGTACTTAGGTTCTCTTACATTATGTATTTCTTCTGCATGTATTATAAGTAGGTATTTCAATATAAAGTACTGTTTCTTTCTTATTTTTACTGTATTAAACTTGTGTGTGTTGATGTTGTGGAAATGTTGTGCCAGTCTGATATTTGTGATAACATTAGGTAATTGCTGTCTGCCATTTTTGTTTAGTTTTGGCTTAAAATTGCTACCTCGCTGGTATTGGGTGTACGATGCAAAGTCGTGTATAATGAAATTAAAGATAGTTGATTGATGAGGATTTTTGAACTTAATTGGCACAGGGCAGAGCACATTGCTACAGATGGCCGATGGGACCGAAAGGTTCTGAAGTGGCAACCGTGTACTCGAAGACATAGTGTTGAAAGGCTTCCAACAAGGTGGACCTATGAACTAGTGACGGCCGCAGAAATCCGCTGGATGCTAGAAGCACAGAACCAGTCGAAATGGTGGTGCTTGGGGGAGGCCTATGTCCAGCAGTGGACGGCTTTCGCCTGAAATTATGATGATTGGCAGATTTTTGCGCATTCTGACTTGACACTTAGGACTTACGATACAAAAAAATCATGGCCACGAATGTACGTATAGCCAAATGGAATTAATTTCTGGTAAAAATATTCAGATTATCGCGGATCTGCAGACTATCAAAATTACAATTTCTGCTAAGGCATTGAGAATGGTAGCTGGGAATAACAATTCTACCTTAACGGCTTGCCCAGACGTTAGCAGAAGCCTGTTTTAAAGTTTTGCAACAGGAAAACACTGATATTTCGTGAAAATACTTTGCCCATATTGATTGAAATGGTTATTTTATAGGTAAGGTTACGACTACCTGTGAATCGAAATTCGTGATGATCGTCTTAATATGACCATTACACTAAACAAATTGGTTTTGCTAAAGTTCATATTTTCTATAAAATATTGTTAAACATTTTATAAGAGTAACGGCACGGCGTGGCTTCCCCATTCTTCTCCATACGAAACTGCCTTTTGGAATGGGCGACTAGAAAATACATTTTCTGGTAAATTTTGATGCCCAAAAATGCCTTTTAAGTTACCATTTGAAATAAATTATTTGATTTCACATTCAGCAGTAGACAGTTAGGTATTTCATGAACCATATGTTATGATTGAGAAGATTTTCTTCTGAATAGTTTAGTAATACAACTAAGGAAAGAAAATTGCTTAAACACCTTGTTTGGCAGATGGACAAAAGATTATTGGAGACACTGCAACTTTCCAAGTGCAGTCCAATGGTCAAAGTGTGCCGTTGATAGGATGACATAATCTTTGCCAAGAGCCTATTGGATAAATTCTTATACGAGTATTAATGCTGAGGCTTCAGAATATATTGAAGCACACACACAAAAAGTCCTACCAAATAGATATCGACCCTAGAAATGGACACAGTGCATAGTAATTTGTAAATGTAAGCGGCCTAAGACCACGGGACCTTCAACTTTGCTATACCACTCCAAGGAGCTAACATAACCGTTAAATTATAATTATAACGACTATTTAGAGTAGGCAGTTAAAGGATAAACGTCACTATGATAAGTGATTGTTGTTGTAATAGTTAAATTGTATTTGATTAATTGACAAAAAATATCTTTGACACTTAGTTTTTAAAGAGAAATGAATACGTAATTGACCACGTTGGCCCAGTGCGGGTTGGTAGATATCGCATGTTTTCGAATTTTTGGTTCTAGGACCTGCCGAATTCCACACGTTGTTTTCCTTAACCGTTTGAGAACAGTGGCGATGAAATAAATTACAGAAAGTAAAGCGCCTGTCTGGGTTCGAGCTAGCGAGCGTTACCACTGAGCCACCCTATTACCGTAATTACTCTTACTGTTCCACGAGAAATGACAATTAGAGTTATACAAAGGTATCTAATTGGTCGCATGGTCAAAATGAGAACTAACGTGTGACAGCTTGATACAGGCAACTGAGGGAACACGGGTGGGTTTTAGTCAGTAAAAGTCTGACATACCCTCCTGCTTCACCCAAAGCGGGAGAATTGAATTATTTGATGATTTCCAAACCGAAAAAAAAAAAACGTATGTGACAGCTTCACAAATGTTTACCTACAATAATTCAAGTGCCAAAAGATGCTACCCATTTCCCAGGTATGATGGAGTCAGCTTCCAGTCTAACCGGATACAGCTGAGTAGGTACCAGTATTTAACATGGAGTGACAGTCTATTTGACCTCCACAACCCTGTTACTGGGTTATATGATACCCCTTGGTAAGACTGGTTGTCAGACTTTCGGGCTTCTGACAACCCGTAACGACTTTCAAAGATCCACGAATGACAGCCAGGACCAGCGGCGAGGTACGGAGGCGTCTTGTAAATATGGTCACCCATCCACGGACCAACCACGGCGAGCGTAGTTTAACCTAATCGATCGAACCGTTCGGCTATTACGTAGCCACAAGCGTCTCCAAGGCTTCAATATTAAATAATATGTACTATGCTGGGTGACTCTATCTTCAAATTGTATTTCTCATAAATCGGACATGGATTATTAAAATGATATAACTTTTCATGCAGATTTACAAGATAGCCTTCAATTATCGGGTTATACGCATTACTTTGATATCCATTGCGAATTATGATATAAATAGAAGTTGTATTCAACTGAGGACTTTGAAGAAGAGAACGAAGTCTTCTGTTTTCTGCTATTTTGCTGCCTCATAATAATAAAAAATGAGGCAATATTTCCAAGCTGGTTCTCGTAAACTTACTTTTGAGCTTACAATCGTGCTACATTTGTTTTACTTTTAGGTATTAACTTTCGAAAGATACGACTTCGATCAAGAAAAAATAATACTAAAAGATGTGATCCTACTAATTATTATAAATGTGAAAGGATGTTTGTTACTAAATCACGCAAAAACGGCCCAACGGTTTTTGGTGAAATTTGGCACACAGATAGTTTATAACCTGGATTAACACATAGGATCTTTTCATCTAGGTAGCATGTTCCCGTGGTATAATTTCCGACCACCACGCGTTGAAGCCGCTGGTAAAATATAAAATCTAGACAAAGACTAGTAAAACTATGTCTAACCGCAACTTAATTCAACTTAAGACCATTCTTATGGCACAACACAGATTTTTACGTAGATTATTACCATTTAGCCTAGAAATAGATTTACATTATGAATGAATAGTTTCACTTATCTAATGCAATCGCTAGTGAAAAAATACTGAGACATAATAACAGTAATGTACTACAATACTCGTATAATATTAATAATAAAATTCTAATTACTTGTAGACAACTGTTAATCCTGAGACAATTTAGTTTCTAAATCACTGGGAATTAATTGTATGTACTCTTCAGTCGTTCCGTGTGGTGCCGGACGTAAAAGAATAGCACCATCCCATTTCTTCCTGTGGGTGTCGTAGAAGGCGACTGGGGGACTTGCTAGAGAATGGGCAGCAGCGTTCTCTATGCATTTTACTACCGTACTGCGATCGCCAACCCGCCTGCCAAGCGTGGCGATTTTAGCAAATCCCCCCCTTTTGGGGAGGCTTATGTCCAGCAGTGGACGTCTTCTGGCTGATATGACGACTCTTCAGTATATCGGCTGATAGCCGATTCCTTTAATTTTGATATGATTCGGACAGTTGTAGGTTAAAATTAAAACTCTTGTAAGTATCTTTACATAAAATGAAGCAAAGAACTAATTCCTTCGCATAGTAGACCCTCCTATTTGGAAGTAGCTATCACAGGTGAAATTAGCTTACGAAACTATTTATTTGCCCAGTTTTGAAATAAAAAATGCTACAATTTTTAAGCACAACGATCCGTTTTTGTTTATAGGAGAAAAGGTAAAATTAATCAATGGTCGTTGCGCAACAATCATATGCAACGGCCCGCATCATATGGGACTAGGTAAAGCAGAAGTAGTAAGATTTTATTTGGACCAAAATTATCAAGACGGTTCGTCTCAATCAAACCAATGTAATTCCAGTCCAAAAATTTAAACCCAAGTTTACATAATTTTTACGAAATGTGTAGTATTTCTAGCTAGGTCAACGGTTCTGATTGAACGTGCAACCTTTTGATCAACGTCAAGATGGTGTCTATAATATTGTTGACAAAACAATGAAATTGGTAATTGAGCTTGCAAAAATTTGTAAAGCTTTGACATTTCTATGCGGAAGACTTGCTTCTCATGGCAAAGAAAGCCAACTGGAACTGATTGATTCAATCAATTATGTAAAAAATGCTGTCCCAGATTTGGCTTGGTTTTTCTCTAGGGAGATAGATTCTAATGATTCAGAAATACTTACCTAAGAGAAACCTCGAGACCGATATTATAATACTTTACAGACTTTATAAAGGGTCAAATAAAATTAGCTGGCAATACTTTACCCATTAGTTGGGAACCGATATCAAAAGCTAACGAAACAATTTTTTCATGTTTGTGAAAATTAGATATTTTTTACGAATTTCCAAAAATCATAACATAGCAGTCCTTTTGTTGCCTTTAATGTACATGTCACAGTGTCATCAAAAGTTTTGAAATAAGTTGGAATAAATAAAACATTTTTTTTTAGCTTTATTTGTTTTTTATTTGACTCTGTATAGATATCCGATAGCGCGAATAAATTAAATAATTAAAAAGGAAAACACCTGCTCAAAAGTTCCATAGAGAAAACCCACTCCATCCGAATAAGTCAAACCAGCCTTTAACAGCCCATCATTTGACCAAGCACAGCCAACAAGTACTAAAACTAGACAGCTATTTAGACTGCGTACCAGAATGTCACTCAGTGAACTCATGTCAAGGTTGCCACCAACAAAATTCTCAACAAATTCCTGCCATTGTATCAATGACCATGACCCCAGATTGGGTTAGTTTAGCGAATACGCTAGTTTACAGCTACCGGTCGTGATTTCAGCCTTAATTTCTGCCTACGTGCTATTAAGGATAATCCTGTATGATTTGCCTAGTAACAGGATTACGTAAGGATGTTTTACGAGTTTCTAAGAGCTGCCCACGTGAGGTTTTTGGCATAACGAGGTTGGAATTTGATTTGTTGCTAAGGTAATTTGGGAACTATTTTGTGACAGCCCTGTGAGTTATGTTGCCAGAGCTAATCTTCTATGGAAATGGAAATACGCGCGAATTTCTTGGTTTGGAGAGTGATGGGTTTTCTTGTTTGTGAAATCAATCTCGTGAATTATTTTAGGCATCATATATGAGAGTGATATTGTAATACCCACATAACATTACGCCTTTTGACCCGAAGGGTAGGGGCAGAGGTGTAGGTACCCATAGTACACCCACATATCGCCAGTTATGCTTAAGTCCCATGTAATAGGGGGACGAGCAAATTGCCGGTAACCGGGCATAAATCCAGACTCCGGGTTGCTACTGAGCAATTCCAGATAAAAAAACCGAACATCGCTTTTATGTTCGTACAACCTTTAAACCGGGAAATCATACCCAGGATAATCATACCTCCTGCTCAGCAATAGCGCTTGCGACCACTAAACCAACGAGGCAGATAGATATACAAATCTAAATAGTGCTATATAAACTACCACCGTAGATACTTGAAGGAAAATTTTAAGAATTGTAGGCGGCTGGCGATATAATCGCAGTCCACACTCTAACTGAACATTTCAGTACTGGCATTATGTTTCTTGTTTTTTTAAAATACCTAGTGGCAATTAAGTTCACAACTTTCAATAAAGCTTTCAAATATAGCAACAACCGTACCAACAAAGCTCTATTACGAAGTACTTACAATAGTTAAGGTAAAGGAACCTCTACAAGTATAAACGACATTATGTAATTCTCATAGGACGTGACTGGGCATAATAACGAAAGTCTGCCATATTACGAGAAAGTCCGGGATTGGACAATGTTATTCTGATATTAATGTGCATGCCTTCACGGAATAAGATAGGACGTGCTTAGAAACAAGGAAACTTTACTCATAAGCCCACATTCCCAAGGACGGGACGTAATAAAATCGCAGCGGGATTTTCCGCGTAGGTACTGGATCTTAAACGCACTGTTTATCGCCGAGAGTTGAAAGTCGAACACAGTGTTTTTTCAACGCGCTCAGACTCACTCGCGCTGCACTCAGTACGATTCTCAATCCTCAGTTCAACACCGAGAATTGAAAATCCAGTGCGGAATAAAATCCCGCCGCGATTTTATTACGTTCGTGTGGACGTAAACTAAGTTCCAACGACTTTAGTAACAATACTTGTTCTTTTTTATTGCAGTTGCTGTCATGCCATGTTGGCTTATGCTTAGTGAACCAATTTTTTTAAGTAACTGGTTGCGTGTTATAAACCATTAGGTTTATACACATTAATGTAAAGTTATTGTGATTAGTCTTCATTTATGCATGTCATTTAAATACAAAACATTGCGAGAAAAGTTGGGTTTCTGATCTGCCAACACGCTGCGAGTACTCTTGATGGTCAATTATCGTTTGTTTTCTATATGAATAGTACCAGTCTATCACTGGCCCACCGAGGGGAAAGGCTTCTTTTTACACAGAAAAAATCAAAAGTCAAAATTACATAAGACAGTCCTCCAAAACGCGTGCCCTTCACCACCTCATAGTGGTTTAGCTGGAAAGAAGAAGTGCCGCAACAAACTCCCCAGCAGGATAGCTGTCTGTTCAGTTAGAAGAACTTTAGAGAAAGCATGAGAATTGATCACCAAGCATACTCGTGTTGGGAATTTCATTTGCTCCACTTGCTTTGTTGGCGATTTCAGTCTTAAATTGACTATAAGCCCAGATTTCCTCACGATGTTTGCCTTCATCGATGTCTGCAATAAACAGGATATTTTTTTAACCAGTGCGCAAACTGTAATTTTTTAAAAATTCTGCGCTAGTCTAGAATGATGTGCTGAATTCATGGTTACAGTTTGCGCACTGGTTAAATTTTTTCCTGTATCTACCCAAGATACGCTACATTAGAAGACGCAATTTGTCGGGTATTGGGACAGTTAAAGGCATCGGTAATTATAAACTGCTATAACAAGTAACCTATAAAACGATTAGTACCTTTAAGCCAGTCTTTTCCCGTCACCGTTCTTCATATTGATCAAAGTGTATCCCATAGGATCTATTTTGTATAATTATGGAACCTTGGAAGGTTAAACTGCTTAGTCTGGTGGAACATGACACCTTTAAAAAAGTGATGATTACAGGCATGACCAGAACACAATACTTACCTAAACCTTCCTTTTAGCAACTTTCGCAATGCAGACTCGTAATAAAATGCTCTACAATTTTATAACCACGGTTTACGATTGCTGAATTTAAATGTACTGCCAACTTTATCTGATAGATACTACGATTGTGTTTGGAGATGGTAATAGAATACTAATTTTGATGTTAGCTCTTTGGTCTTATAAAACAGGATTTATTCTGTGTTTTTCGCGGTGCCACCTGATTTTTTAAGTATTGTTTAACGAAATTTTTGACTACGTTAGGTTTTTTAACCTATTTTTGTATCTGAAATTCATTCTTGTTTTTCTAAGTGTTCCTACCGAAGTTGTGTCTTGTTATCCAGTTAACATTTAAGTAGAAACAAAACCCCAACAAAGGTTAATATTTATGGAATCACTATGGGAGACGATTTAGAATGTGCAAAGAGACTAGTCGTCATAATATCTGAATCCCAACTAATATTACAAATGCAAAAGTGAGTTTGTTGTTTGTTAGTTGTTACACTTTCACGCAAAAACGACTGAACGGATTTTAACGAAATTTGACACATGGATAGACCATGACTTAAAGAAGGACATAGGCTACTTATTTTCATCCTGGATTGCAGACGAAGTCGCGGGCAACAGCTAGTAATTTTTAATTAAACAATTGGAAACACTGACCCAAAAATACAAGAAAAATATGCACTATGGTTCCTGCCATCATACATTTATACTTAGCTGATATTCTTAGGTAAAGTTATCATATTCCAAAATAAGATTAACAGAAAGACAACAAACCAACAAACAGACACTCGAAAAACAAGTAACATCCAGTAGACAAAAACTAGATTACATAAGATAAAACCAAATTGTAATTGCGCCGGTTTATGGGCTATTCCGGTAGCTTGAATTATACCTAATGGCATAATATGTTATACAGTTGTTCCTTTAATGTACCGCAAAGTTTTGACGTTTGAAGACAAAATTGTCTAATCGTCATTGTCTGTGACAAAAATTAGGTAGTTTAATGTATGAAAGACCACGATTAAAAGAAAAATGAAGGCTAGAGAAAAAGTTATATGGATGCAAAACACAGATGTCTAAGCAAGAACGGAATAATGCTATGAAAAAACATACTGGCGCCAGTCTAAAATAAATTGGGAGAAGGAAGAAGACGCATATGAGCGTTTAAGTTTACATGTCTTACATGATACAGACCTTATCGTCTGCCTAGCCTTTTCCCAAACTATGTTGGCGGGCGCCGGCTTCCAGTCAAAGGATTCAGCTGAATATCTGAATTGTACATGGAGCGACTGCCTATCCAACCCAGTTACTGGGTAATACGATACCCCTTAGTAAGTCATGCTTCTGACGACCCGTAAAAACTGTCAAACAAACACGAATGACAGCTGGGCCCAACGGCTTAACTTCCTTTCCGAGGCACGAGAGGTCTTGGTATGTAAATGTGGTCGCACATCTTTAAACGAACCGCGGCAAAAGTAGCCTTATAGCCTAACCTAATCGATCGACCCGTGTTGGGTTTATTACTTAGCCACAAGCCAAAGTCATTACTGACTTATGGAGAAGAAAAACATCGTGGGGAAGTCAGATCGTATTTTAGTCACTGCTTTTTGAATTCATTGTGATCAATACTTGTTAATTTACTTGTCTCTCTATAATTTATATGAAGATGCTTGAAAGGACGATATTATAATTGTTTTACTCAAATATTATTATTGTTAACCTCTCTTAGCATAATAAACACACCATGTGATTTGCATTCAAACAGGTTATTGCAAAAAGTAAACAAACAAATTGTAAGGAAAAAAGACGATCAAGTCAATGATGCTAAATGTGAACAGGGTTTAAATGTTTACTTACTACGTGATAAAATGCAACGAGTTGTTCCTTTGTTGTTTTTTTGCTTTTTTTATTATGTAAATCTATCTAAATATAATAAAATACCAATCCCTAACTATATAACCTCTAAATAATTACTTAGCTCAGCAACTGTTTAATGAGTAGGTACATAACAAAAAAAATAGTTAAAATATTACATATAACAGATTTTTTATTGGAAAAAATAAATTAATTAAAAAACTTACATCATTCCCAAATTGTTCGCTGCTGACATCCAAAACAGACGACAAGGCAGCTGCCAGTATCACTTTCCTCCAGTACATCACCATATTTACATAAATGCACTAACTAACTAACAGCTAAAATAACTTCACGTTTTATAAAACTCTAAAATACAAACAATAAAAAATGTTTTTAAAAAGTCCGCCATTTTCTTTATTTTCCCGCGCGTCAGTGTCAGTTACCATAAACAAGGATTTTTAGGCAAAGGAAATGTCATGCTTACAGCCTATGTTGAAGAGTTTTTATTTGAATTATAAAAGTTGTATCGTATTTATTTACGGTGGTTACCGCGTGGTTGCGAGCGGCAGTTCGCGTGGTTTCGCGGCATGCGACTGCGCGGATTAGTGCAACAGATACAGAACAAAGTGTTAGATAGTGTTGGGAATCGATATATTATTTTGTAGTTGTGGAATAAATATAACTTACTTACTAAGATGTTTTGTGTTGATTTTATGGGTTTTACAATTTGTTCGCCGTGAATGTTGTTTGTTCATATCAGGTGCATCCTGACTGGAGACTTGAAGCCACCCCCAACATAATTGGGAAAAGGCTAGGCAGAAGATGGTGTTTAGATAGTTTTTCATAATAATTTAAAAGGGATATTTGATCATTAGCTGAAGTCTAGGCCAGGTGGACTAAGTTCCTGAAATAGGTTACAAGTAAATATAAATGTATTATTTCCTACGTGATACTGAATTCTAGATTTTAAGTGTTCATGTTATGGCCAAAATACACCGTTAGTGCAAAACAAAGAAATAAAATAATTTATAATTTAGCATAAACACAGGTTGCCATTGCCACACACTTGCACACAAGTGCGTTCGAAACTTCGCCTTATACGATGTATAAATATAACAATACAAGTTTAATAATATCATTTAAAATATCATTATTTCAGTAAACAAACAAAAATTCCATCGACAACACCTCCTCACTAGTCTATTGCAATTCGGAATTGTAAAAACTATTTTCCCAAACTGTGTCAGCTGTTTGTTTTAGCCGCGGATTTTACTTTCATTTCAATTAAAATGTTAATGTTACACTAAATAAAAACTGTCTATATGTATGTACTCGCGTTGTTTGGTGTCGTGGGATCGGGCACATGTATCCTGCAACGTTATTTTTAGTGTAACTATTTGTAGTCTGCCTGTTGTAATTGTAATAGATTTACTATATCTATGGTTTGAAGTGAGAGTTTCGTCCTTGAATTTCCTGGTTTAATTATTTTATTTACTACAGGATATCTATGATAGGTACTTGTAGGGGTAACTACTTACCTGGCTAATAAATCATACTTACTTTCCTTTAGGGCGCAACGCCAGGGTAACCCTTCTAAATTCTCTTGAAAAAAAAATGGAATAAGTGTAAAAATACCAAAAGAATTGCACATACTTACATACATACATACGTAACACGTATGTATTTACAGAATTATACAGAACCATTTAAATCATCATAGAGGTACTTACCCTCTAAGTTATTGCGCGGGCTTGCGGACGGCGAGTAATGGCCATGGGTAGCTCGCCGTCCGGTAAGGACCAAGCCCGAGTCGACGAGTCGACGGCGCGTTGTGTATTCCACGCGCGCCTCAAAGAGATGTCCGCACCAACTGGTGGAGTCCGCAAGGGCCGATGCCTGCCAGGGGTGCGGGTTGTTCGAAAGAAATACCATGGCCCCTGGCATACAGGCAACTGAATTAACACGGGTGAGTTTTAGTCAGTAAAAGTCTGACACGCACGCCCGCGCCGCCCAGAGTGGGGAGAAGTTATTTGATGATTTTCCACCCTCCAAAAAAAACCCTCTAATTTCATTTAATGACTCATTTAATGACATCCCATTTAATGACTTTCTCATGAAATAGTCATACAATGGGAATAAACGAACTTAGAAGTTTGTACAGATGATTTTAAAAAAACCGTAAGTTTTTCGCGGGATGCCTTGGCGCTTGGGGCAACCGCCAAGGTATCCATTATTACTAACCTTACGGACTCTTGTCTGGATTTACAGTAAAATTGTTACTCGCCTTATGGACTCTTGTCTGGATTTACAGTAAAATTATTACTAAACTTATGGACTCTTGTCTGGATTTACAGTAAAATTATTACTAAACTTATGGACTCTTATCTGGATTTACAGTAAAATTGTTACTCACCTTATGGACTCTTGTCTGGATTTACAGTAAAATTGTTACTAACCTCATGGACTCTTGTCTGAATTTACAGTTTTCTATTATCTATCTTCTCATTCATCCTTTGTTCCAAGGACAGTTTGTGTAGGAACAAGCTTTAAGTTGCTGTTCCAAACAAGGTGATTTTCTGGTTCAAAGAAAAAAAATCATTTTTGTTTTTCTATAAATGGAAAGGCTCGTCTCCTAACGAATTGTTTTTAATGCGGTCATCAGCGTAGGTGTTACAGTAGAAGGCCTATTTTGAAGCCTATAATAGGTAGGCTAGACGACCAATAGGATATTTATAGAACAAGTCGTTTTTATTAAATCTGGAATGTCTAATAAATTGAGCATCAGGTCAAAAACTGGTTTATTTATTGATGACCAAACGTATGAAGCAGTGGTAGTCCAGTGGTAGGTAATGGCCGCGACATACGATTTGTAGGACGCTGGTTCGAACCCAGACAGGTCCTTTACTTTCTGTAAATGATTTCACTGCTCTCGAAACGGTGAAGGAAAACATTGTGAGGAAACCGGCGTGTCCCAAAACCTGAAATTCGTAGACATGTGACATCTACCAACCCGCACTAAGCCCGCGTGTTGGATTACGACCCACTCCCTCTCTACGAAAGGTGGCCTGTGTCCCAGCAGTGGGAACATTATAGGCTGATTATCCTACTAATATTATAAACGCGAAAGTTTGTAAGTATGGATGGATGTTTGTTACTCTTTCACGCAAAAACGGCTGAACGGATTTGGATGAAATTCGGCACACATATAGATTATAACTTATATTAACACATCACATAGGATACTTTTTATCCCGATAGTATGTTCCCGCGGGATAATGTCCGACTTCGGCGGAAGCTAGTGTTTAATATTATGATCCTATGTAATCCAAACTGTTCAACCAAAATGTTCTTTTGCTGTGCTGTTGTCTTTCTGTAAGAGGCATATGAAACACAAATAACAATCCTTTTACTGATTTATTATAGTAAATAATAGCAATAGCGGAATAGTGAAAATGGTCGCTATGAGGCAACAGTTCCGCTTCGGTTCGCGCTGCTCTGTGTAGATCGGAACAGATGGACACTAGTGGCATGGAGTCGTTGTTGCACTATGCAAATAGAGTATTATTTGTTTATCTATAATCATAATTGGGTTTCTACCTTTGCCAGCGGCTTTGCTCGCTTGGAGGTCAGAAATTATCCTATGGGAACGTACTGCCGGGAAAAAAGTAGGTACCCTATAAATGTTAATCCAAATTATAAACTATCTGCCGTGCCTCATCCAAATCCGTTGGGCTGTTTTTGCGTGATTGAGTAACAAACATCCAAAATTTCCCATTTATAAAGCAAGATAACTGAAAACAGGATCCTGCGCCCAAGCTCAGTATCCAATTTTACAGTAACCGCGACACTATTTTCTTGGGGAAATGTTGTCGCGGTGGAAACGGTGTTTCAGGAGAATTTCATACTTCTTTCTTACGTATATTACTCATTTCCAATTCTAGGCCAACATAAAGGGGACTCCATCTGTCACAAACTTTTGGCCAACTGTTCTGTGACAGTTGGTCGAAATATGTCCTATTTCTATCAAAATATTTTAGAACAAACACCGACTCCACCCCACCTCCCGACCCATGTTACAGATTGGTTTCGATATGTCACCTCACACGCTATTGTTGCGTGCTTTCTCCGCACAGCCACACGTCTGCAATACCATTGTGTACCACGGAAACTAAAAGAGAAAGGGTTGGTTTATTGCTCTGCAGCCGTCGGAAGGTTTAGACGGGATTCCGTTGGGAAATTGCTCGTTTGCCTGTATTGCATGGTATCCGTTAGACCCAATGCATCTACACATATAGGCAAATTGCGCTACAGGCCAGGCCTACATGGCAACGAACGTGCCCGTATTGACGGGTACCGTATGAGATCGCGGCGCTTTAAGGGCCATGCCCGAAAACCTCCTGCCGCGCCCCCTGGCGGGCACGTAGCGACTACCAACAACATCCATACAAATTGAGATTCCTCCAAGCCTCGGAAAGCACGTTAAGCCGTTGGTCCCGGCTTTTATTTGTACGTGTGTCTTTTACAGTCATAACGGATAATCAGAAGCCCGAAAGTTTGACAACTAGTCTTACCAAGAAGTATCGTATTACCAAGTTACTGGGTTATGGAGGTCAGATAGGCAGTCGCTCCATGTAAAATACTGATATTCAGCTTCAACATAGTTGGGGAAAAGGTTAGGTGGATTGATATTGTTTGTATTGCTGAATTGGTGTGGAGTATTGATGTGCTGCACATATAACATAATATCACACGCCTGTATTTGCATGGAGAGTCGGGAGCCGCACGAGTCGATCTTCAAGTTAAAGTTGCCGCAGTTTTTGAAGTATTTGTGTACAGAGGCACCGCACAACAGTAATATCACTTTCTTCTATCCATTAAAAATCTTGTTAATTATAAACTCGACATTCACTTGTTTACTTACTAACTGCTTTAGTTTACACAAATTTGACGACACGTGTGGTCACGTGATAAAAAAGTCATCGTAATGAGCGTTTTGGAGGTAAATTCAAAACAACGAAAAATTAATTTGATTTAAATCTTTTTTAATTGAGAAAATGGATATAAATCAATTTACTTTTATTTTTCTGTTACATATTTTGTCCCTTCAAATTAGAATAGTTTTTAATAAATTGGAAAATTTGTCTATTTCTATTGTAACTGACTAGGGTTACCTATATGGGGTACTATTACAACGATACAGCCCTGTGATAGACAGAGAGACGGCGGAAAAAACTTGTATTTGCCTCCTGGGTACAGAAACCTCAAAATAATTAAAGTATTATACTGTCTAAAGACTTTTCTTCCCCTTTCTAAAATATTACGAAGACTGTTTCAAGTTACCACCGAAGCGTGTCCACCTACCGTTGCTCCTTTGTCTCTGGCCATCAGACTCAAAGGCACATGTTAATGAATTAATGAGTGAAAATAACTGTTCTGTCAGTGTGTATGTCAGTGGGGCAGTGGGAACAAAAGGTGTTGGATAATATTTAGTGTGATTCGGTTTTAGGGCCTGCTTAGGGTAATTTATTGTTCCATTGTTCATTTAGTTTCCGGTCAATAGGTCATCGGATAGGACTCTTTCTTTGGACTTGGTTGTCTTGAAATTTAAAGAATTAATTAAACAAAAGAAATGTAGAATATAAAATTTCCTATAGGAGTTTATTATCTTAAAATATTTACAGAATTTAAAGCCTTAAAAGTCCTAAAGTCCTTTAAGTCCTAAAAAAAGTAATACGTCCAAATATTTATAAAAAAGAAAAGAAGCATAGGGCATCAAAAATGCGTCCGCATGGTTGTAACATGAGATGTCCCCAAAAGGCTGGCAGCATTGCCACGTTGTATGGCAATGCTGATTCTTTGGCCAAAAATTGACCAGCCCTCTGATCACGTGAAGAGTCGACCAAACGCTTGGCAATGTCTCAAAAAACTAAGTGGGCACGGCTTTATTGTTTCAACCCCAAACGACACAAAAGTTCAGTTTACTTCACTCACATTGAACATGTTTTCAAGAGAGAAAAGTTTTCCGAGAGTTGCAGTTCACCACCCTAATTGCGTAACGCACGATCAATCATAATCAGTTTCATTTTGACAGTTCAGCAATATTCATTGCGTTATTTACGTTGTTGAGCAGACACATTTATCGAACATATGAAGCAATGTATTAGCAATCTGTTTCAAAATGATTCAGATTATGATTGATCGTGCGTTACGCAATTAGGGTGCTGGGGCCCCCAGTGCCCATCTCCTTTTCAGGGAAATTTCTCGCCGACTGGTCTGGACTGTACATGCGTTTATACCTGCTAATTTGAATGAAGTGGGTTCACTATCTCCTGAATGGAAATGACCATTAAGTAATGTTATTGACAGCGTTAGCTTCAAACATGTTTTGCATACGTAATAGCACGAATCATCGACCATTAATTTATAGCGAGTGGCCGACGCGTCATTAGGATCATTATCTCATCTCACCTGTGAGATTTCAATGATACCTTTTGACTTTGATGTAATAATTGTTGTTCACTAGTTTTTGGTGTTCCGTGTGGTGCCGGACGTAAAAGAATAGCACCATCCCATCTCTTCCTGTGGGTTTCGTAGAAGGCGACAGGGGAACTTACTAGAGAATGGGCAGCAGCGTTCTCTATGCATTTTATGACCATACTGCGATCGCCAACCCGCCTGCCAAGCGTGGCGATTATGGTAAAACCCTCCTTGAGGGGGAGGCCTATGTCCAGCAGTGGACGACTTTCGGCTGAAACGACGACGACGACGAGGAGTTTATGGCCACGGCTTCGCTTGCGTGGAGGTCACTAACAATTCCACGGGAATGTACATTTTTTTCTAGTCCCACTCCTGGGCCTTTGCCTCCCTCCACTTCTTTCATTTTTCACGAGCCCGCTGTCTTATGGCACAAGTACTATGCTATTAAGGCCCACAGTAGGCACGCGGCAACCGGGATACAAAGTGTCCTATGGTCTAACCCAGGGCCCCAATTCTGTATGGTTATAATGATTCCCCGCGGAATCTTACTACGTTCAAACTGCGTCATCGTGTTTTTTTTAGAAACCAATGTAACGGTAAGGAATCGAAATGTCATATTCTGTATGTTCCAAGACAATTTATCGATATTATTAATACAATATTAGCAGATTTCATGTGTGATTGACGTGGAGGCTCTTGTCATAGTCTACATGCTTGCCAAATTTCATCGAAAGGAGGCTCCGTATGTGGAGTGTAGGTGCTAATAATTGAGTAGGTCTAATTTTACTTTATGTGTGATAAGTGTGTCATGCTATAGGTCAGGGATGGCGAACCTCTTAACCTCTACGAGACATTTTTTTTTTTAAATATTTAATATGTCATTGACGTGCCAACAAACAATCTTGACTCATTGACTACTAGAAAAAAACTAAATACTTTCACAACCATTGGTAGTATTCATATGCAAACAGTAATGGACTTGTACTATTCTATAGTAATCAACATCACACCACCTTAAGAATTTCAATTAATTAATTAATAAGAAATTAGGTTAAGCTTCGCTTGCCGCGGTTATTCCGTGGATGGGTGACTATCTTTACATACCAAGACCCTTCCGCGTATTGTATTACTCAGTAACTAGATTATGGAGGTTAGAGGACTCTCTTACTCTCTCGACTCTCTTGGACCGACTGACTAGTTGCTCCATGTAAAATACTGGTGGTCAGCTGCATCCGGTAAGGCTGGAAGCCGACCCCAGCATAGTTATGAAAAGGCTAGGCAGATAAAGACTTATCCATTCAGGGCCCAGAAGTAATTAATTTCAAAATTTTAAGAATAACTAATCGTGCGCTACCTTAAGGTTGGCGGAGGACAGCTCTAGACAGAAGTAAATGGAGGGAAATGGAGGAGGCCTATGTCGCAAGACAACCTGACCTGATGGCCAATTCTCGTAATTAAAAACGTGCAAAATCTAGTCGCAGTCTAATCTCGGCGACAATCAAATGTCAAAAGCTTGTCAAAAATGTATGGAAACTAGAGGTATATTTGACTGATTGAGACTGAGATCAGACTGTGAACGTTCTTAAAATTACGAGAATTGCCCCCCTAGAAGCTGATTATATATAGCTAATCTGCTAATATTAAGGTTATCTAATAAATACTAGTTTAAAAAACTAAAAAACACGCTTTAAAAACCAAACTAAAAAAGGAGAAAATAATTTAATTCAATTAAAAAGCGTGGGGTGCTTTTTGAGGTATTTTTATAATTAATTAATGTCAAGCACCCCACGCTTTTTAATTGAATTAAATTATTTTCTCCTTTTTTAGTTTGGTTTTTATAGCGTGTTTTTTAGTTTTTTAAACTAGTATTTATTTTCTATTTTTTAGTTCTGCTAACTACAAAAACGTGTTTTTTTTTCTCATTTTTTTTTTATTATTGAATTGTCATCGGTCCTCGGCAAGTTTACAAAGTTTCAATGAAATCTGACCGTTTAAAGTGGGTCAAAATCGCGCTTAAAGGAGTCGGTTACATACAAACATACAAGTGAAGAATATAAAGCGTGTAAAAATATATTTAAATTAAGTGTTATTAGTTTATAAGAACTTGTGTATACTTACAGAAAAGGTCAGAGGAAATAAAGGCTATTTTTATTTATTTTTATCGTGCGCCACCAATTACTTTTTAACGTTTATTTATGTATTTACTTGCTTTTGGCAGCGGCTTCGCCCGCGTGGAGGGCAAAAATTATCCCACGGGGACGTACTACCGGGACAAAAAGTACCCTCTGTGTTAATCCAGATTATAACCTATATGTGTGCCAAATTTCATCCAAATCTGTTTAGCTGTTGTTGCGTGATTGAGTAACAAACATCTAAACATACAAACTTTACATTTATAATATTATTAGGAAAATAGGAATAAGTAGGAGTACGATCTCGAAACGACAGAAGCTTTAATGAATCAATCGATTGCGCAAGATTGCTAAGTCGTGCAATAATCGAGTTAACGTGTTTTATCGATAAATAAAATGTAACTTTAAATCGGCGTGCAGTTTCACTCGAACTCTCTTACTTTCGCTCAAAAGTGTAACTTTCAGTTTCGTGTATACTAAGAATACTAATATTGCGTTTTCGAGATCGGTGTTTACAAACGGACGTGCCCTGAATTTTACCATCGGCAGTTATAATAAAATTGTGAACATGTCAGTAGGTACTTACTGGGAGTTTTTTTTAGCAGGGCCGTTTGTTTTGTACTTAAACAGAATAAAAAATTTAATCAGCTGTTTCATAGAAATGTGCAATACCTACGCGGTCAAAATGTATGGAACACTAGATTTTTTTTTTGTATAACCGACGCAAAATCTCTACGCTAACAAAGATATGCTGAATTCATGGTTACAGTTTGCGCACTGGTTAAAAATTTCTTCTGTATGTGGAGCATATGCGGTCATGGGATCAGCCGTACCTGGTGATTGGACTCGCAAACTATATCAGCGGTGATATGATAACCTAGGGCAAAAACAAAAGTTGTTATGATAACTTAGGGCAAAAACAAAAGTTGTTATGATAACCTAGGGCAAAAACAAAAGTTGTTATGATAACTTAGGGCAAAAACAAAAGTTGTTATGATAACTTAGGGCAAAAACCAAAGTTGTTATGATAACCTAGGGCAAAAACAAAAGTTGTTATGATAACTTAGGGCAAAAACAAAAGTTGTTTTGATAACCTAGGGCAAAAACAAAAGTTGTCAAAACTCTCATTAAGACTAAGCGATAAACTCAATTAATTTTACGGGATTTTAACAATAACTAGCGGGCCTGACAGACTTTGTCCTGCCCAAATAGCGCCACTTACTTACTTACTAATTGACTACTGAATCAGTTTTAGTAACTTTTAACATGGGTAATTTTTTCTAAATATGTATATGTTTTTTGCCACACCTACCGCCGATTAAGTCAATGAAAATACAATCTTCTGTCAACGCAATAAGACTCAATTCTAAATGCTAGAGTCAACTCGTTTTTCTTAATAAAAACAGTTAGCTTAAAAATAAATTCGTTTTGGTCATTGTATTATACTTTTAACTAAATACTCTAATTGGGGTGTATGAGGTCTTGCGTTAATTATGTTACACGTTGTAAAGAAATGGAAAATATGGGTACAGATCCACAAGACATCTAAAGATACAAAAAATACGATCTTCACAAACAAAGCTGCGGTTACAAACTAGTCACCACAACAACGAAAATGCGAGCATCTCACATCCGTAATAATATTCAGGAGAAAGTGCAAACTCTTGCAAATGATCTCTCATAATAAAGTAATTTTATTGACGGCGAACCAAAAGAGAAGCTACCGCCTTATTCAGGTCAAGTGCTGCTATTGTTTTGAACGTAAACGTCATTTTATATTATGCTTGCATGTTTTATACAGGCTGAGTTTTTGAGGAGCTTCAGGTTAAAAAACCTTCAAACTATAATCCTACAAAGATTATAAATGTAAAAGTTTATATGTTTAGATATTTAGATGTTTAGATGTTTGTTACTCAATCTCGCGAAAAAGGCTAAACGAAATTAAATAATTTTATTTTATTTTTTTGCTAAAAGAAGAGTGACTTGGCTTTTCAAACAAAATTCTATTTAAAAAAAAAATCGAGCTCATGACCACACTGACCCAAATCCTCATAAGTTTATGTTGGTTCCTAATTCAAAAACTCAGCCTGTATCAATGTGTCGTGTGATCTTAAAATTATTTAGAACTAGCTTTTGCCCGCGACTTCATACGCGTGGACTTGAGAATCAAGTAGATAATCATTTTTTTGATAATATATAGCCTATTTTTTAAGTTAGACCTCTCGGAATACATCATTGAAAACTGCATTCAATTCCATGCAGTGGTTTTTGCGTGATGCGGTAACAAACATACAGACAGACAAAAATTCTAAAAACCGTTGTTTCGGCTTCTGTTGCTCTAATAAAGACCCCCATACAATTTTTTCTTCAATATCTTTAATGTACAGACATCGGCCTGTTACAATTTTATTATATGTATAGATTTCTCGTAGTGCATTTTTTTTTACATATTATTAGCGTCTTGTCCCGTCTCGGTTTCGGCTTGTTTGTTATGCTAGGTTTATGATATTATAGTTACTTTCTCTGGGTGTATAATGCCATCTTGTAATCACCTGTTTGTCTGCTAAGTGGTATCATCATCATGTTAGGTGGTAATGGTCTTGAGTTAACTACGCGTCTCATAAACAAAAACTTCTATTTAAAATCATGCTGACGTATGCCTAGCCTTTTCCATCACATCCAAACATCTAAACATACAAACTTTCACATTTATAATATTAGTAGGATCGCTTTGGGATGGGCAACTAACTTCATTTTTGACAATAATTCAAAAGTGTCTGTAATTGGTTTATTTGAAATAAATGCTTTGAGTTTGAGTTTAAATTTATCGTGTTAGACATCAATACACATTACGCCTGTAAAGTTTACACGATTTTTTTTAACTGATATTTGAAGTCTACACTAGTTACCTAACGTAGATAGGTCACATTACTATTTAACATTCTGTTTAAAATGTTTTAACTGTACAATATAACATTTTATTGAAGCGAGTAGGTAGGTACTGGTAAGAAAGAGTTCTCTTATGCCTAAAATGTATCATCAAATAGTTTTATCATAGTTTTTCGTTAGCTGTCGAACAGGTTATAAAAAAAAAAAAATCATCCGTTCAGCTGTTTCTGCGTGATTCAGTAACAAACATCCGAACATCTAAATATCCAAACATAAAAACTTTCACATTTATAATATTATATAGTAGGAGCAGGTTAGTAAGATTCATTTTTTATGTCTCTTTTATATGGTTTTTACTTATTTATTACAGGGCATAACATTATACGTACAGCGTTAGTTTAGGGCAAGTAAGTTTATTAAACTTAGACAACCCTACCCCGCTCTACTTTTGGGGCGTGCGTGAGAACTGTAGCACTGCGCAATGGCTACATTGCACCGCACTGGTCGCGTTTAGATAAAAAATAAGATCATAGCCTGCACTAGGTTAACTTGTTGCATTAATTTAATTTTATGTAACTTACCGGATATTAACTGTGACGTGACACTACCTACTGTTACTGTTGCTGATAATGCTGGGTTTAACATAACAAAGATATCGTGAGATTTTTTAGGGTTTTTTTTTTTACTGTTTCGTTGGTCTAGTGCCCGCAAGAGCTACTGCTGAACATGAAGTTCTGGGTTCGATTCCCTGGTTGGGGCAAGTGTTATTGAGTTTTTCAATATGGAATTTCTCAGTAGCAGCCCGGGGTCTAGATTTTGCCCGGTTGATACATATGCTCGCCCCACTGGCTAAATGTAGGTGAGGTACTGTAAGGGTTGGTCGTTTACCGAATGCAACCTTTATGTACATACTGGCAGCCAACGAAAGGGCTTTGTCTCATTCGAACTGTCAGGAAGTTCTAGAAGGAATCCTTCAAGTAATTTAATATAGGTTTTGTTTCGGAAGAAATTAATTGATTAACAGGTGCGGAGCTGTAAAGGTCTAATACTTGGAATAAACGTGAATTTTATATAATTTTAAACGCATAATTATAGCGTTTTATTTATAATTTTATAGACCTCCCGGTAACCTAGGACTTTCGGGTCCTACAGTACACCTCAGTCCAACCCTTGGGGAAAACAAGGCGTGATGTTATGTTATACATACCAATATGTTTATTTTTTGTGCGATTTTTCTTGCCATATGTCGGATTTTCGTCTGAGGAAAGTGAAGAGTTGTATCGGTTACGAACTGACTAAAAAGACCAGTGTGTTCTGCCATTCATCCAGGATCTCCCCTTCCTTAGGTGCTAGAAGACAACAACTTATTATATTGCAACCTACCTTACTGCCTTAAGCTGGGTCGTCTGCATATTCGCGCACCAACTGTGCTGCGGGCATCTTCTTTGTGTTTGCATATAATTAGCCACCACGACAAAGCAAATAACTAGCGCATGACAACGGAACCCTCACTCGAGTTTATAGGGCTGTTCCCAGACATGGTCAGCCTATAACGTTCCGACTGCTGGGACGCCTCCTCTCTGTAAGAGGGTGTTAATCGTAATTCACCACGCGGCCCCAGTGCGGGTTTGGTCAGCTGCAGATAGTCCTGTTGTCTGCACGCTACAGGAGTTGATGGACGCTACTGAAGGTGCCAAACTCTTAGCCCACATTCTAGGCTGGCTGTACATAGACTGCTATCGACACGCTAAGAAAAAACCTGCCAGTTGACAGTCGAAATGGCAGATGCGATCGTCAAAGCCGTTTAACAATGATGCAAATATACGCATTCTTCATGTATTGTGGGAGCCAAATGAGAGAGCATCATACAAAGAAGAAAAGTCTCATGAAACTTGTATGTCAGTGTTATAAGCTGCTTGTTATTCTGCGTAAGTGCGTACGCTAAAGATTTCTACAAATCTCTCACTACATAATCGAAGCTTTGAATACTATAGATTGCCTATTGTTTATGAATTAGGAAAGGTCTCGTAGAACATAACTTTTGTGCTCAGGTATCGGAATTATTCTTTGTTTGACTTATCTATCAATCAAAGAACATAATTATGACATTATAATATTTGTAAAGAAAGACTTATAAAATTTTTACTTAGATTATTTAAGAAAGCTTTCAGGAATATTTTAAGTAGACCACTACAAAACTGGACAAATAAATAAAACATAACTTAACATCACGCCTGTAAATCCCGAAGGGTTAAGCACAGGTGTACCTTTATGTCATAAACGTATAGTGTACCCTCATTTTGCCATATAACAGGAAAAAAAATACAGGAAGACGGAGTTGGTGGTAGTCCGAAGTTGTTGAATGAAAATGAAAAATGGTTTGTTATTTTAAGACGACAAGAGATTGGAGCCACCTTTTAAGCAGATAAGCCTAATAATTATCAATAAAACTAAGGTAGGTACTAAACTACGAAATAATAACGAATCATAAAAAATATCTCGATTCAGAGACTAACAAAATGTATCTATAATTCTATCAAGCTGCATTATTTAAACTAATATACATACTTAGAGAAAGTGTACTTAATATGTGCCCATGTTATCTTTACTTAGATGTTGTGATCTCATCTCAATTAATGGTGAGTAACGGTGAAAATGTACACACAGAGTGATCAGTGCTTTTAATGTGAAAATCGGTAAACACAACTCTTTCACCGAGATAAAAATAATATCTTCGACTCTATTGCGCACTTAATAAATTATAATTTTTAAGAGAACCGTTTATATACTTACAGTAAGTGAAGAAAGCAAGAGGTGGGCAGGTTTAAAATAAACTACTGCGTTATTGGTAGTATGTTCTGATGAATTGTTTAATTAATGCATAGAATAATCAGCATGTATTGTTCCCACTGCTTGAACACTGGCCTCCTCTCTCGAAGAGGGAGTGAGCTTTAATCTACCACGTGGGCCCAGTCCGGGTTGAACAGTTGTGACTTGTGGTTTCCTCACGATGATTTCCTTCACCGTTTTGAGAACAGCGGTGATGAAATAAGTAAATAACACGAGTATAAAGCGCCTGCCTGAGTTCAAACACTCGTAAATCGGCACCGTTACCACTAGGCCACATAGGCCACTAGGCTAATAATTAATGTATAGAAGTTATAATTTCTTAAGTTCCTTCGTAGCGTGTCGATTGCAAACTAAATTGAGAACCCAGAAGTGAGCTACGACAGTAGTGTTATTAGTAGCGTCCATTAGTTCCTGTACGTTTACTAATGTGTAAGTATCTGAGCACGCAGGACATGATATTAAGTGTCCCAACATTTATGCGTACTTAACAGAAACAAATTTTACACCCCATGTTTTTTTCTTGAGCTGACATCTCGCAGGTCAACCACACTGGCCTGTGTCCACCTTAATAAATTAAGGCCTACAGCCAGGGCTTAAAAACTTAAAACTAAAGCGACTACACGACCTCGACGAGGAGGGCACACCCTGCAGGGTACGGACCTAGCTTCGGGCTGCATCGGGATTAATGTTACACTCCGGTTGGGATCGTCTAGGTACATATCTCCTAAACCTGAGCAGGTTATCCTTGTTTCAACCAGTTGGGTACTAATCAATTCAAAGTCAAATTAGCAGTTTTTGTAGAAGTTTATTTGGGCTACATTCTTTCAGTCAAAGTGAAATAACTTTCTTACTATAACCAAATAGCCTCATTCGGTTAATCTTTTTAGACAGTCACTCATAAGCGCCTAGCAGTTTTGAATAACACCAACACAGTTTGAGCGTAGCTCAAATAAATTCAACAGGCGCTCAAAATCGTAAAGCACTTTCAGATCTCAGCGTTCTATTTTTAATGAGATAAGTATAAAATGTTACTATCTAATTAAACTATGACTTAATATATCGTGCTCGGGTTCCGCCTTAAGCACCACGCCTGTTTGCTTCTGAAATAAAAAAAAAGATTATTTAAATACACGTAACTGAATTTAAAACAGTAGAACTGTAGAATAAATAGTAGATACATCTATAAACTGATTATATAAGAATCTAGGAAAAGATTAGCTGCATTTCTCATTATGATCTTCTATGCATTTGTAAAGAATATGGCAGCTCCACCCACCCACTCAGTTAAGTTAAAGCTGTGTCTCGTCATCATCTGCCAAGCCTTTTCCCAACTATTTTCGGGTCGGCTTCCAGTCAAACCAGAAGCAGCTAAATACCAGTATTTTATTTACATGGAACGACTGTCTATCTGACTTCCACAACCCAGTTACTGGGTAATACGATACCCCTTGGTAATACTGGTTGTCAGACTTTTGGGCTTCTGACGACCCGTAACAACTGTCAAAAATCCACGAATGTCAGCCGGGATCAACGGCTTAACGTACTTTACGAAGCACGGAGGGGTCTTGGTATGTAAAGATGGTCACCCATCCACGGATTAACCGCGGCAGGCGTAGCTTAACCTGATCGATCGACTCGTACGGCTGTTATTACTTAGCCACAATCCCCTAAATACTTACTTCAAGTAATGGTTGAGGTCTCGCCTGTTACAAGGGGACCAAGTCTTGGCAGGTTTCCGAGGGTTGTATTTAGCGTCCATGATGTGCCTCTGTCCTCGACACTCGTTGTGAGGGGGCCCGTCGTGTGACATGCCGAGACTGAAATTGTAAGAACTTCAATTTAAAACACTGTACAAAATAATCAGCAAAATGCAGAGAAATGAAACGATTTTGTGGACTGATTAGAGAAAGAATTTTTATCATAATTTCTTAGTAACCAATTTTTCGCTAGCATTGAGATGACTGGTACCAAACTTGAATCTAGCGCTCGTTAGCTGCACCAGCAGCACCACTCGCTTCGCGCGGTTTTTCCACAGTTCTAACTTAACCTAAATTCTTTGGCCATATTGTTCGCAGTTTAGGGCTAGCTAGGGTTGTAGTGTAATTAGGGCACCCCAACTTAGTTTCTGGGACCAGTTTGGCTCGCGAGTGGTTGGTCACAGTTCTAACCTAACTTATCCCATTTGGTTTGGGGTATCCTAGATAATACTTTTTATTGCGAGGAAATGGTAAAAGCCATACTTGCATGTATATACAAAACGTCCTCAATGCCGGTTATGAAAGATGTGTGATGAATATATTCATCACCATTTCCGTTAGGAGTATAATGTATATGTGTTCTGTGATCACCATCGTCGTCTTATCATCTTATGCGCTATTGTCGAATTATGATTAGACGTAAGTTACGTCTAATCATAATAAATCCCGCCTCAAACAACAAATATTAGCACTGTCTAGTCTACCTGAGAACTCAGGAATTTAGGGATATTCGTTTTTGTAGACAAATTCACTGTAGCAAACAATCTGATTTTCGCACCTACCAAATATTTCGCACTTAATGGTTAGGATTCTAAGAATCTAATTATCAGCTAGATCCCACATCGTCATTGTCGCTATTAATAGCCTAAATTAACGACTATCTCTTTGATTGACGCCAGAGAACACGGCTTGTGTCCTATTAACGGCAATTGGGAATAATATTATCTACATTTTCAGCAATTGCTAAAATTAAGGTAACCTACTCTCAATTTTATCGATCTACCCAGGCAATTTGATACATTGTATGGAGAAGATGACAAACAAACGAATGTTATTAAAAACCTCAGCTTCTATCAAATAGTTGTCAGTGTTTACAAACTATCCATTAGCAAAACAGTTGACAGACGGCAGGACGATATAACTAGGTAAAGATGCCGTTGATAGACTGCCTGGCGACATGGAAGCGATGATAAGAGAAGGACTGGAAACAATTGTCATAAATCAGATAGAATTGTTACAAAGCTCAAACCACAGTAAAATTTAATGTCAAACAGATTATTTAGGAAATCTAGAAGGCTAAGTAACTGTTCAACGTATACCTACCTTATATTAGTGTAATATAAGGTGTAACACAACCTTAATGACTGTGATAATAAACCAAAACATCAATTCTTTTATTTCGAGTTTATTATTAACTTCATTTACCAACCTACAAATATTTTTCGGCAGTAAATCAATGAGAATCACTAATAATTCACTCTATAATTTACATGGTGTTAATGATAAACGAGTATTATTACACCCACATAGTTTTTAGATTCCGAATGTTCGAAGTCTCTGTAGTTATTTAATCTGTTACTGACGCCAGCCTGAGCTTAGCATCAATAGCGGCTTTATTCAAATGCTATAAACTTAAATGCTCTACTTCAATTGATTACATTCACTCTAATGTTAATGATTTCCTTTGATTCAAAGACTAGATTGGAGAAATAAACTTTGCGTTTAGTAAAAGCTCTTCAGTGTTCTTTTCAAGAGTATTAATTTCTTGCCCCTAGTATAATGTACACTTTATAAATGCAGAACCGTTCTTTGTTACTCCTATAAATTCTTGTTCTGTATTGTCACTGGAGGGTATAGTGAATAGAGAGTTGTAGAGTGTTTAATAAATTCTCTGAGAATTTTGCTTTACTTCGGCATCGAGGTCACAAGTCACAGCTTATTGTTAGTTTGGATACGTAAATTGACTATAGCGCGTAATAAAGAATTCTGTACTTACGTATTAGCCGTGCTCTCTCATTCTTAACTCACGAGTCAAAAGTTAACGTTCCATATTTTGCAAACTTTATCATACGAATAGTTCATACCACGAAATATATACCCAGGCTCATAATAAGTAAGTACCCATAGATTTCCCCATTCAGCAAAGTGGAAGGAACTCGTGGAAGGAGGCATTATGCGTACGCGCCTTTGCCGTATAGAAGAACGTAATATAATGTAGTTTACCTGTGTGCAATTTCGTGAGTCAGTATATAGGCAATGTTTTCTGGACGCCACTCGAGAAGAGTACAGCTGTTTTTGTTGCTGCACATCCCTCTCATGTAGCCTCGACCTGGAATATTTATATTTCAGACATTTGCTAAAATAACGTTGTCGATGGCTTAGGAGTATTTGAGAGAAAATTTACATAATGTAAAAACTTCATGCAATTTACAAAGCTAACCCCGGATTTAAATTTTCATTCAGAAGAGATACCCGTTTGCAAATATTATATTAAAACATTATACAAATATGTATTTTATGTTCACTAGAATATTATACATTCAAATAAATTAAAGACTTTTAAGATTATATCTGATGGCTTGCGCAAGATTTCTGCGTTTCCTGTCGTTTCAAACACTTTGCAGGCTTATTTCCATAATTGGTTCGGACTTTTACTGCAGGGAGGATATGGTAACAGGTTATGTAGGTACTGTACGGTTTATTAAATTTCTAGATAAGCTGTGTTTAAGTCTTTGAGTAAGCTGATGCATGGACTACATATGGGTACTGGGCAGAAAGCTTAGCTTCTTTTAGAAATGGATATTCACCGTTATCGTAAAATAATTTATTGTGAAGATCGAACTTCCCGATTCACGTATTCTATACAAGGTGACTGGGACATTGACGCAAATTTTCGTCGGTTATAAAAAACAAAGTTACTGTTCCATACATTTGGAACGCGTAGGTATTGCACGCTTCAATGAAACAGCTGATTTTCTTTTGATAAACGACGAAAAATTTCTACGCTGTCTAGGGAGTCTAGAATCTTGAGCTGAATGTTATGGTTACAGTTTGCGCGTTGATGTCCCTGCCACCCTGCGTAGAATATCAAAAGAAGAGAAGGAAGGAGAAAGCGTAAACGTTCCGTAATTTTAAACGTTCCATATTTAGTTGCAATCTCCTCTCAGCGGCAATCAATGTTAAAGTTGTCACACATGAAGTTAATATTATAAATATTTTTGAACGATTGAGATTAGAATTCCAACGTCCTTACACCTACGGGAATGTGCTCAGGAGTTTAGAAATCATGTGATAACTTCATGAGATCCTATAATTTTTTTACCTACTATCAGCCTGCTTATGCCATATTCAATCGCTTGTTCCGACACGTATTCCCTAAAATTAAAGTCTGAAATCTTCTATTTTTTACATTTAAAAAAACTTACCAGTACTACTCCTAACTTCAGACCCATACCGATCCAAATAAAACAGGTCCAATCCCGTAAACAGAACTGAGTAGAACCACCTCTTTTTAGCTATCTTCTTGTCACCCTGCCATTGGCAGTAACTCTTCAAATACTTGGAAACATTCTCATTCATCACCACCTTTTTCGTAGTATTCTTTAATATCTTCACATCTAGCAGTTCCAGCTTCACTTTTTGTTCTAGATTTGGATGGGTGAAGAGGTCCTCTACGTCTTTTAATATATCCTTTGCTAATAGTTTGAATTTCTCTCTTATTTTGTGTTTAGCTTCTTTCGATAGTATTCTGGTTAGCGCTTTGTCTAAGTGCATCATGACTGGGATTGTAATGTCTGTCTGTTTCGTGTAGTATTTGATTGAGAGGTCCTTGTGTTGGGTCTTCGGGTTTGTGTGTTTGTTCTGGAATTTAATGAAGAAAAGGTTAGTCATTTTTGTTACATTATCTAACACAATATTTTTGTGTACTTTTTTTTAGCTAAAGTCTTCTATGCTTTCAATTTGAAGTCATTGCTATGTGGCATATGGTTGTGGGGTAAGGGTGTGCCAATAACAATTTCCTGAACGAGCCGTTACTCAATGGTCTAAGTCTGAGAGCCTAAGGACCAGAACATAACTTTGGCAGTTAATTTATTAACTGCCAAAGTTATGTTCTGGTCTCATTTAGAACTAACTAGCGAAGGGAAGGTGTATACTAACCATTTATATAACTTGCTACTTACAATAAAACATTAACAATTTATGAGAATTATATCATAAATTGAAGATGTTAAATGTTTTATTATGAGTTCATCAAGTTACTATTAATGTTTATTGCAAGTTTCTCAAGGATAGTTGTCGTGTTTCTTAGTATTGAGACTTTCAAAATCAAAGCATTTACCTACCTATCCTTATTCTCTTATAACCTCCTTCGGATCAGTTCACAACAGGCTCATTTATTATATTTCATTTAGAGATGGGCCGACTATGACTTTGGTCGACTAGTCGGTCAAACCGATCATTGCTTTCGGTTGAGTTCAGCACCCTAATTGCGTAACTCACGATTCATCATAATTTGTTTCGTTTTGAAACAGATGGCTAAACCATTGCTTCGTATATTCCAAAAATGTGTCTGCTCAACAACGTAAATAACGCAATGAATATTGTTGAACTGTCAAAATGATACCGATTATGATTAATCGCGTGTTACGCAATTAGGGTGCTGGTGACATTGGCAAACCTATCTACTTATTGCCAATTGTTTGTTATATGTATAGTTTCTTCCTTTTTGTTAGAAGTTTTAATTAATTTTCCATTAGGTATTTCATTTCTGGATCTAACTCCAATTATTCAATGGACCAAACGAAGGGTTCCTATTCCTTCCTATCTTATTCTAGATTGTACTGAAATTAAACTCTAAAACGGAACATATCATTAAAAAACAATAACAGTTAAGATTTCAACTTCATTTCAGTAACCGTTTTTTAAATTTTTAAGCATACTCAATACGAGTAAAACATGGGCCGACTAGTCGGTGGTTTTAGCCGACTAGTCGCCGACTACGAATATAGCCGACTAGTCGGTACATCACTGATTTAATCTGGATCAGGTCAAAATGATTGCTGAGTAAGTAGCTTATCTAAGTATAAGCATACTATAACGTCCCACTGCTAGGATACAAGCCTTCGGGTTGAGTAAGAAATATGAATCAAATTCCTAATGCAAGTTTTATAAAGGGAAATACATTTATTTTTAGCTTTTGCATCGTTGATTACCCTTGATGCTTTAATTGATGACAATGAGTCTAGTCTTCTAAATGCTAACAGACATTAGACAGATGCCATTGCACAATTTTTTTTTACATGTCTGTGAAGTCAATTTGTACTCCCGAGAAATGGATATTAAATTGCCTCGTTACAAAGTCCTTCACAGCAATGAAAAGTAATTGCCGAAATCTATGATGAGGAAAATAAATTGTTTTATGAATAGTTAATGGAAAATATAAAAACCCATTTGATAAAGCTGTTTAGGGAAAATGAAGAGGAAAGGTTTTCTATATTGATTTTTTCTAATTACATTAATTCACTGGGCAAAATATGATGTCTTCATTATTATACTTACAAGATGCATTTACATTTGCATTTAGTGCATCTGTAGAATGTCCGCAATGAAGACAAGATATTGATTTTATGGTTTTAAAATCTAAGGATGGAGTCTCAGACATCTATTTGAAAGTAACTCTGTCTGTATTTTGACGTCTAAACCACTGAACGGAATTCGAAGAAGGTCCAAAATGTATGAAGCGAAAACCGGTACCTACAGTCGACAGCATGACTGATTTTGACAAGAAAATCCTTAGTAGATAGGTAATGATTTTTCATGCATACTTTATCAGCCTGTAGCTCCAATACCCTATTGATTTGGGGTGGGCGATTTAAGTAGGGTTATTTCGCTCGTTATAAGCAATCGATCCGCAAACAGTTAGTTCGTGTCGTTTTCTGGGTCAATTGTGATACCGTCTCCTTTGGTAAGGGGATAGGTGGTATCCTGGGGAAGTACAAAGGCTACTTTTGTCCCAGATGCACGTTCCTGTGGTATAATTTCTGATATCCAAGCGGGCAAGGCTGCAGGCAGAAGCTTATTGCTGACAATTATTGAACGATAACACTTAAAAGTATTTTGTCGGATTCAAAATGCAAAATGTGAGAATATTATCAGCAAGCAGAGCCAAATAACAATAAAAAACAGTTGAACATAAGGCCAACAAGCTTGAAAATATTAACAAACATCATAAAACACTTCTCAGAAACACTGATTTGCTAATGACACGGTTTTTCAGGAACGTGGGTGACTTGTAAAACGAATATTACCGTTAACGAGCCAACCGTTGAACCCGGGACCTTTCAGAATGAATACTGTTACGTAATCGGTCAGTTATTATTGTTTGTATTCATTTGCAAGTTTGACGATCAAGGCTTTGTGTAAATAGATGTGCATTCAATATGCTGTGCACATCCAATATTAAATGGTAAGGTGAGTTTCAAGTAAAACCAACTTAGATACACTGCTTAACAATCAATGTTTGGTATTTGATTCTCTTTTTATTCTTATGATAAAATCAGGGAAATTAATTATTGTAGTCTGATTTTTAAATTTGATTTTTTATTGGAAGGGGTATAATTCGAAGTTGGCACAATTTAAAATTGAAAAAAATTATCCACCCCTAAGTATAGAAAAAAATCCCAAAAAAAAACTTTTAACAAGAATTAAACCGACGAAAAAGAAACTGAAAATCAAAAAATAATATGCTCCTAAATTAATTAACGTAAATGACTAAATATGAGTCGACGCCAAACAAACATAGAGGCGCCAAATAAAATTATGACAGCTAGATTGATCTGCAGCGTAATTTTTTTTGGGATATTTTTAGTCATGCTATAGTGATTCAGAAAATTGACACTACGTAAATTTGCCGTTTTATATAACTGTCAAAGAATCACAAGTGTGATTTGAATAGTGTGCATTCTAAAGTTGACAACGTCGTTAATGACTGTTAAATATTTACTTGTTTTATGAATTTGTTTTTAGTACTATTTGGAGTCCGCTGGATGCGGGAAGCACAGAACCGGTCGAAGTGGCGGAGCTTGTGGGAGGCCTATGTCCAGCAGTGGACGTCCTTCGGCTGAAATGATGATGATGATGATTACTATTTGGAAATATTATACTTGCACTTAAATACCTATTGATTATGAATTGCAGTGGTGGTAGCTTTATAATTAACTAGCTTATGCACGCGGCTTCGCCCGCCTGGAGGTCGGTGTATTGTACATAAAAACCTTTCTCTTTTATCACTCTGTCTATTGATGAAAACCGCATTAAAATCTGTTGCGTAGTTTAAAAGATCTAAGCGTACAGACATGAAAAGTGACTTTGTTTTATATACTAACTCTGACTGCACATCGAACTTGCACAGTGTCACTCCAGATTGCATTCACTCCGTGTAACATAACTAGGTCTAGGTAGGCACCATAGAAATAAACAAAACACCTTTCTTATATCTATGAGGGGGCTTGTGGCTAAGTTATAATAGCCGTACGGGTCGATCGATCAGGTTAAGCTACGCGTGCCGCGGTTGGTCCGTGGATGGGTGACCATCTTTACATACCAAGACCCCTCCGTGCCTCGGAAAGCACGTTAAGCCGTTGGTCCCGCCTGTCATTCGTGGATCTTTGACAGTCGTTACGGGTCGTCAGAAGCCCGAAAGTCAGACAACCGGTCTTACCAAGGGATATCGTGTTACCCAGTAACTGAGGTTTGGAGGTCAGATAGGCAGTCGCTCCATGTAAAATACTGGTATTCAGCTGCATCCGGTTTTTTTTTTGGGTGGGAAATCATCAAATAACTTCTCCCGCTCTGGGTGGAGCGGGAGGGCGTGTCAGACTTTTACTGACTAAAACCCACCCGTGTTCCCTCAGTTGCCTGTGTGTCAGGGGCCGCGGTATCTCTTTCGAACAACCCGCACCCCTGGCAGGCCCTATATAGTTAGGAAAAGGGTAGCCAGATGATGATGATCTATGGTAAGTACTTACTGACAAATTAACCAGAAACATCCAAATCAAAGCATTTATTTCAATAAAATCATTTACAGGCAGCTTTGAATTGGCATGGTGGAGGTCAGTAAGTCTGAGAATTGAAGCTGGAGAAATAAGCTAAAATGTTGATGATGAATTAACCATAGGTAGTTTTTTTTTTATTACTTTCAGTTGTACAAAAAAAACACTTCACAGGAAAAGTTTTTATTCAGTGCGCAAACTGTAACCACAAATTCAGCATATCAATCTAGACCCCCAGCGCAAAAAAAAATCGTCGTTTATACAAAAAAAAATCAGCTGTTCCATACATTTTAACCGCGTAGGTATCACACTTTTCTATGAAACAACAGATTTCTTTTTTTGTATAACCGACGAAAAATTTTAACGCTGGGAGGTCTAGAATGATAGGCTGAATTCATGGTTACAGTTTGCGCACTGGATAAACACTATGCATCGTAACAACTAAGGGAAAGAGTTTTTTCGATTAACTCTGGCACCCAATGTAAGATGTAACTTGTCTTTAGAATGCCAGCCTATAATTGAACATATATCAGTAGTTGTAAGACAAGCACAATATAATAACTATTTACTAATAAATAATTATTTAATTTTATTATTTTATTTTTTATTTTATTTTATTTTTATTTTAGTTTTTCAACCGACTTCTACTCCTATTCCTTCACTGTGCACGCGGTACGGTTGTGGAATTCACTTCCGCCTGACATTAGGGACTGCCAAACTGTAGCAGTATTCAAAAGAAGAGTGAAAGAACACTATCTCTCCACATTGTCATAATTGTATTTATTAATTAAATTACATTATAATTATATATATTTTAGTGATATTTATTTTAGAAGTATGTATGTATATTAGTATGTATGTATATTCTCATATTATGTGTGTATGTATATTTTTAAATTAGAGTTTAATTTGTAATTTTATGATTTTCCTTCTGTTGTTATTACACGCGTTGTCTACATCTCTGTTATCTTCTCTCCTATCGCAGGTGTGCTGGAAGAGATTTCTGTAGAAATAAGCATTACCTTTGTACGTATTTTTCTGTTCCTTTCTTCTTGTCTGTTTATATGTGTGTGCATAAATGGTTAAATAAATAAATAAATATTGTCAAACATTACATAATTTGTTGATCTTACAATTTTACTCGCTAAACTTTTTAGTTTAATCGCGAGGTAGTTAGATACATACGTTACCAATTAAATTAGAGGTTCAATTTAGTCTGAGTCAACTATTGTTTTTGCCACCTAGCAGGTGTTGAAGTTTTTCCCTAATAACATAATGATGGTCAATTAAGATTCTTAGGTATATTTTGTAGCCTAAATATGTACCACAAAACAGGCAAATTGTAGTATTAATTAGGTCACTAATTTAATCTAAGTTAGGTATTTAGCTATTTTAGTCATTTCGTGACTGACTGACCAATACAACGCAATATTTTACAAAACATGAACTTTGGAAATTAATTTCCTGATTTGAAAATATTAATGGTTCACATAAAATAGTTTTTGGTTTTATATCAACCCTCCAAGGATTGAATTACCAACAGAGATATTTTTTAGTTTTAAGAACAGAAACCTTCCAAAACGCTCATTTAAAGAAAAAATGAAAACCTTTAATTTATTTTTTGAAAACCTAATTAATGCAACTGTGGTTTTGAAGTTTGTATGAGAATTAAAGATTAAAATGGAGCTGAGCACTACAGTTCACGGGTTCGATTCTCGTTTGAAACAAATTATATTTACCAATAGATCGGCACCCTAATTGCGTAACTCACGATCAATCATAATCTGTATCAATTTGTCAGTACAACAATATTCATCGCGTTATTAACGTTGTTGAGCAGATACATTTTTCGAACATAATAATGAAGCAATGGTGTAGCACTCTGTTTCAAAACGAAACAGATTTATGATTAATCGTGAGTTACGCAATTAGGGTGCTGGTCTAGGTTTTTAGGAGGTTTCAAAAGTAAGATTTTGTGTTTTTAACGCACACACAAATGGACGGAACGAAACGAAACGGAGTACCAGATAATAATATTGCAGTGTGCGACAAAATTTTCTTTCGGAAAGATGTTTTATCTTTTTTAATACTAATGAAGATTAACACATATTAATTAAGTAATTTGCCAAAGAAACAAGAATACAGAATACGAAATATTTTAAAATCAAAAAAATTAAAAGCTAAAAAATCTAATTACAAAAACTCACCGATTTACTTAAACTCCCATCCAAAATGGCCACCACTATTAAAAACACATAACACCTCATTGTGAATGTTGAGAACCGTATGTCCAGAATGCCAAAGCTACACTAAACTTTGCAGTTTGTCCTAGCCAGCCATATACACATGACAGATAACTCAAAAGGCCCATTTGGAACAGACAGGAGAAAATATTAATAATAATATTTTAACTACAAATGAGTATTTATGTAAATACAACTGAGTTTATATTTGTTTTCCCTTTAGATTCATTCGTAAAGAGAAAACTAGCATTAAAGTAGGGTTTAATGACTACAATAATGTATGTATAGTCTCGTCCCCGATTACATGGGACTTAAACATAACTGGCGAAATAAGGGTGTACTATAGGTAGGTGCACCTTAGCCCAACCCTTCAGGGAAACAAAGCGTGTAATTATGTTAATATATGTGTTCTGCAGAACCAGCTCCCAATTGTTTTCTCCGTATTCAAATATCTGGGGCATAATAATAGTCATCGATACTTTGTGCGACGAATGTGATATGGATCGGGAATGCAGAGCGTTGACGGTCAGAGCTAATAATGTTGGCCCGCAGGTTTGCCCGCTGTACAAGAGAGGTAAAGATTTCGTTGTTTAAATCCTATTGTCAGTCGTTTTATTCTAACAACCTGTGGACAGCATATACGCAAAGGGCTGTCAATGCTCTGCGGGTCCAATACAATAACGCATTCAGGATGCTGCTGAGACTCTCGCCGTTTTGCAGCGCGTCCGCCATGATCATGGAGGCACGCACAGGTTTCGCAGCAATTCTACGCAAGAAGGCGGCGTCTTTGCTGCAAAGAGTGCGTAAGAGTGGCAACAGCATCTTGAGTGTAATTGCGGATAGGTATGACTGCCACTTTTTTCAAAATTGTGTGCGTTTATGTGTGAACTGACATGATTTTAAGCACTATTTTCACTAACAAATTGGATCATGTTGTCTGAAATAAATAAATGATTATATAATCCATTGCTTTATATGGTCAAAAAATAGACTGTTCATCAACGTAAATAACGCAATGAATATTGCAATCTTGACAAATTTCAAGACATTGCCATGGTGTGACACGTAATAAAGGTGATGTATGGCTTGATGGACAAAAAGGTTTCGGATATATAAAAAGTTATGGATTGTGGTGAATATTAGGGACAGACAAACTGGTCAAGTACCGGATTAACAGGCTAATTTCATTTGTGAGATATTGTTAAATTGAATGTTTTGAATGAGTCATAACTTCATAAGTCATTCCGTTCCCTAAAAAAAAAAACAACTGTATACGTCATAGTTCCTTTTCCGTGAGCATGATCTTTTATAGAAAAAAACAAACCCAAAAAAGAGTTTAGTTATTGAAGCCGCGAACACGACAGTTTTTGTAGTTGAATTTTCAAAGCTCTGTCAAGTTAAGCTTCTGCGTTTTCCTGTACTGTGTACCATGTATGTCGGCCATATAACAGGATTATGTATTATTACTAAGTAAATTATCGGCCGCTACATGAATCTAACAATTAAGTCTTACAATATTGTTTATCGTAAAGTTTAGTCAGGAAATGATAGCAATAACGAGATCTCTGATTATACCATTAATAAATAGTGTGAAGTTTAAAGCTAAACATTGAACACTTCAAAAATACCTCGTAAAAAAATATTATTTGAAAAAGCATGCGTCTTCCAAAAAATACACTACAAAAATAAAAATAGGTTGGTGTCTTTAGTCTTGTATTTTCGTTTTTTTGCCACCGACTTCCAAAATCACAATTTGTTTTTGAAGTTGGTTGTTTTTTTTAAATAAACTTTATATTTTTCACTTTTTGTTGTATCCCACACAAATTCGTATACGTTCACTTGCTCAAACATGAAAAAAATATACAACCGAATTGAGAACTCCTCCTTTTTTGGAGTCGGTTAAAAACTTTAGCTTGGACTTCCGAGCGGGCAAACGTCAAATTACGTGCTTACACTTCTATCTCTTCCGAACAGCACATTGCTAGCAAAACAGATGGCCGATGGGGCGAAGACATAACGTTGGAAAGCCTCCCACAAGGTGAACGGATGACCTGGTGAAGGCCGCGGGAATCCGCTGGATGCCGAAAGCACAGAACGGTTTTAAGTGGCGGTGCTTGCGGGAAGCCTATGTCCAGCAGTGGACGTATTTTGGCTAAACTATGATGATGATGATTACTTCCGTCACTAGTCCCTAAAATTTCCTTAGAAAATCAGAGTCAGACGAGAACTAGACAAGAATAGCTCTGCAGTTACAAATAAGTATGTTTGATGTGTAATTTGAACTACAATAAATTTCTGATGAGGATAATGACGTTGTTTAAGACGGTTAAATAAAGTTAAGGGAATTGATGACTAAAAGGTTCATGGAAACATTGAGGTGACATTCTCATAATTTACATAAACGTGATCTTTAAATCTGATAAATTATTAATAGGTTTGAATAGAAATAAAATATATCGACCACACACGTCAGGATAGTCTGTACTTTATGCTCTCTGAATTTAAGATGCAGTGGGATTTCAATCGACTTACTTTTGGAAATGGATCGTAATTCTAGGTTGTCACAGTAGCATGAGACTTGATCTACCCCCTTCCCTATCCAGACCACGCTAGCCTTTATACAGGATACATTTTTAACCAATGCGCAAAGTGTTGAATGATATGCTGAATTCATGGTTACAGTTTGCGCACTGGTTAAAAATTTACCCTGTATAGAGGCTTCCGACACCATTTATCCTTGCTACTTTCATAAGATACTGCTATAGAACCATTGCTGACCAAGGTCAAGCCAAGGCTTATTCTGGTTGTTTGGTCTATTACATGAGTTAGTCTTAGGGGAAGTGGTAACTAAAACAATTCTATGAACAGCTCGATCTATTAGCACTTTACATTATCGTGATATTTACTTCGATACATACTCGTATCTGACAAACTTAGCATACCGTAGGCTAATTTGTAATAACTCATCTATGCATGGTTGACCAGGCAATGCATGCCTCTGTTCTACGTCGAGGAAATGGGATCATAATGGTGCTTCTCCACCAGAAATGCGAGGAGTCGTGACGAAGCTCTGAAACGGTGTGCTTTTTTCCAACAAAGACGTACGAGGAAGGCGAATGGTGCAAGAATGCGTAGCGAGACAGCAGTGTGCTTCGAATTTGGGGCAGGAAACGTGCAAAGACAAGCTTGGAGTAATGTAACCTGCATAGCTATTCAGAACATGTCGATGCGCTGTCGTACTAAATCGAATCTCAATCAATGTTATCGTTTGAGTACTATAAACGTTGTTCACAAAAACAAAACCTGAAAATTTTGTCAGTTAATCAACCCGACTGCTATTCTTTCGACGGCTGTTTCCTGATAGGGGCAAGGCAAATCAGGTTAACGAAATATGACATTTTCTATACGATAGCCTGTCAAATTGCTACTGTTCGAGTACCCAATACAGAAGTTAAGGAATGAGTAAGCTTCTTGTCTGGCACTATTAAACTGGCCAATCTGACTGCTAAGTGTGGTTAAGATCACGTTATCCCACATTAAGCCTTTCTTATAGTAGGTAGTCATAGGAAGGGAGGGTATTGTTTCATTGTAGACGTGATCAGCCGATGATTAGATATTTTTTTCGTCACAAGTTTCATCTGCAAGCTCAATCTTTTGGTTGGCTTAAATGAAAACATGTTAATCAAATAATATATTCTTACAGTACATTTTTAAAACATTAGGACATACGACTGTTACATTACTCCCATTTTATCTTTGCTCGTTTTCTGCCCCTGACTGCTTTTTTTAACGCATTCTTGCACCACTCAGCTTCCTTGTACAGATTTGGTGCAAAGATTCACACCGTTTCAAAGGTCCGCCATGACTTCTCACATCTATTCTTTGATTGCTAACTTACTTCAAAAATAATTAGAGAGTTTTTATTATAACTATTCATGACAGAAAATATAGGTAAAGCGCGTAATGAGAAATTCCTATACCTTGTGCCTTTATATTCAATAATAATTTCTGCATATCAAACACAGTTAGTTATTGTAGGTAAATAGATAGTTTTGATATCATTAACGAGCATTAACTTAGCAGTGGACATTAATGTGAAAGGGACTGATACATAAATATTGAAATATAAAGGACAGTATTGAGTACGATAGACTCTGTCCTTCTTTTTACAAAACGCGATCTAACTTTAGTTCTAGCCTAAAGCTCTGAGCCAGTTTTTGCATTTTCAACTTTATTTAGATTTGGGTTAAGTTCTTAACCAGTCGCGTGTCTCATTAGCAGACACAATAGTAATTCTATTGTTATCGGAACTCATGGTGTACATATCGTGGCCATATCGTAGATTTGCCCACTTCATGAAATGCTCAAGAATTTCAAGAAATGGGCGCATTTCAGCCGGTCGGTCTTCCTCTGGTTTTTATATTACAGAACAAAGCGGTCGACGTCAGGCTGGCTCATATTTCTTTCTGCAGAGTTTAAAGAAACCTTACCAAACCGAACCTCGGGGTGCCCCTGACGTCGACCGTCTTCTCGAGAAAAAAAACTCGAGCATTTCATGAAGTGAGCAAATCTACGATATGGCCACGACATACACTTGGCGAAAAATGACAACTTAGCACCGGACCAAGTTGTCAGTTTTATAAAAAGAATTGCATTTCTATACATATTGGGTTCTCAGTTCAAAGATTGGCCAGATTTAATTAAAAACCTTGTTTTGTAACAAGGGTGTGTGTGTGTTGTAACGATCCCTGCCCGGATACACCCTTGGTATATGTTCCTGACTCATCACCTGCTTAGCTTTTTCCCAACTATTTTGCATATTATGCATAATCAGCCTATAATGTTCCCACTGCTGGGACACAGGCCTCCTCTCTGTGAGAGGGAATCAACCCTGGATAACACAATATCCCTTGGTAAGACTTGGGCTTTTGGGCTTCTAACAACCAGTAACGACACAACTGTCAAAGATCCATGAATGTCCACTGGGACATCTTAACGTGCTGTCCCAGGCACAGGTCTTGGTATGCAAAGAAGGTCACCCATCTATGGAAGGACATCGGCATTCGCAGCTTAACTTGAGCGATCGACCCGTGCGGATGCTATAACTTAGCCGACCGACTACTAGACATAGAATTACTACCGGTTGTAACGTTTCATAAGTGCCCATGCAGGTTTATGTGAAATAAAATATTTTGATTTGATTTGATTTTGAATGCCTCACTGTAGGGCATGCGATGCGGCGGGCGTAAACTGGGTTTTCATTAAAAAAATTGGTGCCAATTGAATTTTGGTTTGCCATAATCGCCACGCTTGGCAGGTGGGTTGGCGATCGCAATATGGTGTTAATACGAATGGAAAACAATTCTGCCCATTCTCTAGTAAGTCCTTTAGTCGCTGTTTATAACACCCCAAGGTAGAAATGGTTTTCAATTGACCTTGAAGGTAGCGAGAATCCGCTAGACGCGAGAAGCACAGAACCGGTCTAGCGATGAACGACTTTCCGCTGAAAGGATGATGCTATAAAAAAATTAAGCATTTAGAATGTTTGCTCTCAGATCAACAGAAATCACGATTTTTTCGGTGCAATCTATTTTGAACACTAAAAATATGCTTATCTTTTTCGCTTTGCCTGGGTTCCTGCCTGGATACCTACTGTTATGATTACATTTATGTTAAAAACACTAATGTTTTGGTCGAAAATGATAAATTTATTTCCTGGCACTTGTCTTATCTATGGATTAATATTTTAGTAAAGTTAGGATTCAAATGTCAAGTATTTTTGTACATGACTACAAACAGTTTGGGTAATATTTAATTAATCCGCTAAAAACTTAATGGCGAAGGATGTGGCGCCATCTAGTTTTGTAACAAAGTTACTGGAATCGCCGAAAAGGTCGGATAAGAGAGACTGGCTGATGACAGTCACTCTAGCAGAGCGTCGCACTGATGCGCGATGGTTTTTTTTTTTTTGGTTGGGAAATCATCAAATAACATCTCCCGCTCTGGGTGGAGCAGGAGGGCGTGTCAGACTTTTCAGTTCCCTCAGTTGCCCGTGTGCCAGGGGCCGCGGTATCTCTTTCGAACATCCCGCACCCCTGGCAGGCATCGGCCTTTGTGGACCCCACCAGGTGGTTGGTGCTGACATCTCTTTGAGGCGCGCGTAGAACACAACGCACCGTCGACCCGGGCTTGGTCCTTACCGGACAGCGAGCTACCCATTACTCGCCGTCCGCAAGCCCGCGCCTGCGGTGGCCGGGAATTAGCCTGGTTGCGTGGCGGCTTTCTACTGATGAGAGATAAGGTCAGGGGATCCGCTATCGTTCCACGTCCACTACGAACCATTATATACCGGCACAATACTTATAACTTTGACCAAGGCAACTGACATAGCCCGAAGAATTGCCAAACTTAAGTGGCAGTGGGTAGGGCTCATTGTTCGCAGAACAGATGGCCGATGGGACGAAAGGTTCTGGAGTGGCGACCGCGTACCGGAAGACGTAGAGTTGGAAGGCCTCCCACAGGGTGGAGCGATGACCTTGTGAAAGTTGCAGGAATCCGCTGGATGCGGGAAGCACAGAACCGGTCGAAATGCTTGGGAGTGGCCTATGCCCAGCAGTGCACGTCTTTCGGCTGAAATGGTGATGATGACTGATGAAGCTGCTGATTCACCACCAATTCTGGTAAAGGCTATCCTCTAAGTCCGTCAACAATGCTCAAATGGATGCCCATTCGCCATAGAAAAGGTTTGCGTGCTTTGACTACGCTTTTCTCCCTTCTGAACTCCTACTCCTCCTTCTTATCTTGTGTCTCATTTCCAATATCTATGTTCTTCTCACACTAAGAATCTGCGTTCTTCTAACAATCTTCTTCTACTTTGTCCTTCTCATACTTCTGACTTTGTTCATTCTTCCTTTCATATTCAGTCCATTTTTCTTTGAAATGCCCTTCCTCTCGAAATCAGGACGGCCACCAGTCGGTATGCATTTAAGCGGAATTTGCAGAGGTATATTTTCTTAACAAATAGCGTTGAGTCCTCTCAATGCTTAATTCATGGTTAAAGTTTGCGCACTGAATAAAAACTTTTCCTGTATATACAAGGTGTAACTTAAATAACGCACAACCTCTAAGCCTAAGATATTTTGACGAGTTATGCGAATACAAGTGTAGGGAACAGCTGATTATTTTTCGCGATTTCAGGTTTGGTCCCATAGTAAAAGTTGTTGATAATGATAAGTGCAATAACCCCTTATGAGGTTGTGCGATATTTAAGTTACCCCTTAGATATATATTTTAAGTATATATTATAGTAGATATTATGTATGCATGTATGTGTATTATTAGTTCATAACCTATTTATGTAATATTATTTATATTCATTATGACATATTTTATAGTTTTTTTTCATCATTGTTCCTCTCATCCAAAGCACCTGCCATATAATTTCTGCACCACCCTTGGTTAACTGGTATAGAATGCCTAAGGCATTAAGTCCGCCTTTGTACCTTTTTATGTGCGAGAAGTTTAAATAAATAAATAATACGGGCCCGCCCGAAAGTAGTTCGATACTTCAGAATGAACCCTACTCCCGAGTAATTAACTGTTTCGGACGGGCTAAAACACATCGGGAGTTAGGACTACTGTCAAATCGTGTTGTCATTCATTCTCAGTTCGGGCCCCGCACTAATCTTATGACCGTAGGTTATACAGAGTATGAAACACCCGGAAATTCGGCCGAAAATGCGGATTTCGTACTTAGAAAATATACCCCTTGCGACGTTAAACTAAGTAATCTGCTGAATGCAATTTATTAGGTACATAATTATGTACCTACAGTTAGCTTCACAAAGACGGGAGATTCAGCAAAAGTCAAAAGTGAATACAAATGAAGGTAGCTGCCTGTTTATTCAAATGAAAGTAGTAATGACAAAGCAAAACTAAGACATTCTACGATGGGCACGCCACGATAGCGGCGGTAAGTCCCCTCTTTGAGGAGTGGCTTGAGAGGCGGCATGGCGTCCTCACCTTCCGCCTGACGCAGGTCCTCACCGGACACGGTTGTTTCGGGAGGTTCCTGTTTCGTATAAGGCGGGAGGAAACGCCCGGGTGCTTCCATTGCGAAGATCGCCCTGAGGACACGGTGGAGCATACGGTGGCGGTCTGCCCGGCTTGGGCGGAGCACCGCCGTGTCCTCGTGGAGGCGATCGGCGGCGGCGATCTCTCGCGTCCGGCCCTGGTGCAGGCCATGGTACGGAGCGAGAGTGAATGGTTAGCCGTCACCTCCTTCTGCGAAGCAGTAATGCTCGCAAAGAGGGAGGCGGCGCACGTGAGGGAGAGGCAGTATATGCGCCCTCACGGCCGTAGTCGCCGCGGGAGAAGCCCTGGGCGTCGGGAATCCCAGGCTGATTCCCGGCCACCGTAGGCGCGGGCTTGCGGACGGCGAGTAATGGGTAGCTCGCTGTCCGGTAAGGACCAAGCCCGGGTCGACGGCGCGTTGTGTTCCACGCGCGCCTCAAAGAGTTGTCAGCACCAATAGGTGGGGTTCGCAAGGACCGATGCCTGCCAGGGGTGCGGGTTGTTCGAAAGAGATACCGCGGCCCCTGGCACACAGGCAACTGAGGGAACACGGGTGGGTTTTAGTCAGTAAAAGTCTGACACGCCCTCCCGCTCCACCCAGAGCGGGAGAAGTTATTTGATGATTTCCCACCCAAAAAAAAAAAAAAAAAAAAAAAAAAAAAAAAAAAAAAAAAAAAAAAAAAAAAAAAAAAAAAAAAAAAAAAGACATTCTACGATTAAAAACATATAATATTTTCCTTAACAAAAGACTATTAGAAATTCTAATCTCGTTTTACCACAACATTCATGCATCATCCATTGTACTCTTTTCTAGGAAACACTTTCTAATAATAAACTGTTGCAGGAAAAACATATTAAAATATACTGAAACGAATACCGTTATTTCTGTTGGTATGTTATGGTAGGTACATAATATTCTCGTTAGTAACTCCAACGAGAATATTATTATGTACCTAAACCACCACAGTTACCTACTAGGTAAGTACTTCTGAATTCCTGTGAGTTTAGTAGCACAGGTACCTATTGGATAACTGTGGTCATGGTCAATACATATTTTAAATACAAGACCTATTGGTTCTTCTTAGCAAATGCAAATTAGACCTTCTTCGCAAGGTGTCTGAGGACCTCATAGAAATATATCTAAGGAGGACCTATACCCCATTTTTTTTTTTTTTTTGGGTTTGGCTTCGCACGGTTTGTGCATTTAGCCAATGTCAAGTAATTTTTCTTTTCGATCAAGTAAATGCCCGAGTTTTTGGCGGGATCGCGTTGGAACATGTCGCACGAATTTTCATTTTCATTAAATTTAGTGAAATAGTGAATTAAATTGTATAATTTTGGTAGTGAATTATTCAATTTAGTTACGTGTGAGTACACAAGTGTAGTGAAGGTGAAAATAAGTGACTAACGTGAACTTTTCGTGTTCCCCCCAAAAACTCGTACTAGGTTGTTGTAAAGTTACTACCGCTTTACAATAACTTTGATTTGATTAACTAAAGTCGACCTTGACTGTTTCGTAATTTCGTGCCCGATGTCGGGGCATTCACTTTTTTTTTTTTTTTTTTGGTTTTGGCTTCGCACGGTTTGTGCATTTAGCCAGTGTCAAGTAATTTTTCTTTTCGATCAAGTAAATGCCCCGACATCGGGCACGAAATTACGAAACAGTCAAGGTCGACTTTAGTTAGTCAAATCAAAGTTATTGTAAAGCGGTAGTAACTTTACAACAACCTAGTACGAGTTTTTGGGGGGAACACGAAAAGTCCACGTTAGTCACTTATTTTCACCTTCACTACACTTGTGTACTCACACGTAACTAAATTGAATAATTCACTACCAAAATTATACAATTTAATTCACTATTTCACTAAATTTAATGAAAATGAAAATTCGTGCGACATGTTCCAACGCGATCCCGCCAAAAACTCCTATACCCCATTTATTATAGCTTTAGAAAAAAGAGGCTCGTAGAAGCAGGAGTGCAAAACATTTTATTTCAAAGTTAAGTTCTAACTTTTATAGGTAGATTTATGACAGTACTAAATATTGAGATAAACGAAGTAAAAGTAATTTTTATTTTAAATAATGTTTTATTTATAATAACATCTTCATCACACATTACAAACCTACAACAAAACGAATGAATGAAACAAACAATCACATGATGATTTAAATCTAATTAGGTTTAAAAGGAAATAAAAATGATTTTTCTACAATACTTTATTTTAAATAACAACTTACGACCCACAATACGTTGGTTAAACTTCGTCGTCATCAGCAAATTCAGTTACTCGGTGTTTTTCACTCCTGCTTCTTTTAGGTTTTTAGCATTGACACTTTAATTTTTTTGGCATTCATCGTAACTGCAACACGTTTAATGTAATTTTGTTACGAAGTGTACATTGAAAATAACCTTTTTTAACTTCTGTCTAATGCTATTGTAAATGGAGTATAGACAGAATTATATTCAACTAACTTTTGCCAGCAGCTACGCCCGCGTGTAGATTGGAAATCATCTCTCGGGAACGTACGAGTACTACCGCGATAAAAGCTATCCTATGTTTCCAGCCGGGTTAGCACGAGCACCGATTTGTCGACGGAAGAATAGACGTGACTATTAACTAAATGATGTACAATAGGAGAAGATAGCTATGTTCTTCTATTAATTATCACAGTTATGCGTTCTAAACGAATCATGATTTTGTAGATAATCTTAAATACTTTGTGGCCGTCGAGTAGAAAGTTTGTTGTCAGTTTGGGAAGAAATATTCTTCTGAAATAATAATCTATATATTTAAAAGGACCTAGACTAAGATCGTTAGAAACGAACGAAATGAAAGACTAAATGACAGATTGTAGTATAATAGGATATCTACGGTGCGATGTCAAAAATGGAGAAACGTAATGTCAGTTTGTATTGAAAAAGCACTTTCTATTCTTCGTAGAAATAGAAAGCGTCATGCTAAGCCTGCAGGTTATAAACTATGTGTGTGCCAAAACTCATCCAAATCTGTTTTTGCTTGATTGAGTGACAAACATACAAACTTTCATGTTTAAAGTAAAAAGAAAGAAAGTGAGTTATGGACTACAGGAGGGAGCAGTGGTGGTATCGGCCCGACTTACGAGTTGTAGGCCATCACCCTGGCAGGAACTTTTTCGCCACTGCTCTCAAACAAGTGAAGGAAAACATTGTGAGGAAAACGACATGTCCTAGAAAATTTTAAGACATGTGAAATCTAGCAACCCGCACTATGGGCCCGCGTGGGAGTAGGCTTGTGTCCCAGCAGTCATAACGTTACAGGCCGATTATGAAGTGCAAGAGGATGATGTTATATTGGATTGACAAGCTATCGAAAACTTGAGAGGGAACAGGGCGTGCGATTCTCCATACAAATGTATTCCCCTTTTTTCTTCCTGAATAATGCCTCTAGACCAATTTTTTTTTTCATAAAATCAAGGTCTGCCGTAAACACGTCCCTGTCATTTTCTTTTTTTCAGCAACTAATTATTAAAGAAAATATGACCCTCTAAAAATTACGAAAAATGTCCTATTTTTACCGCCGTGATTAGAGGACTACCAGTCTACCAGACAAATTAGAAAAGTTTTTAACGTCAAAAAAAAAAGATAGGAACCTAAACATACTCTTTCTTAAAATATTAATGTAGAAATTAATTGAATCGGCGCAGTTTTCGAGGAGAAAAAAGGGGAATACGAAACGTCGATTTCGTCAACATTTTTGTGATAATTTCGGTCTGAGCTGCAGCTGTCCCTATCACACACTACGGGGGCAGACTTACTGACAGCGCGACGGCAATAGTTTCTTCAAATACCTATTTTTCAAATTCCTCGCAGGCCCCGTCCCCTCTTAATAACTTAACTTATTATTTTTCTAATAGTTCGCTGTAACAGTAGTTTCCTAATAATTGTTTAATGCACCGGGTGACGTCATTACGTCAAAGCCGGCTGTCCCTGAAAACCAGCGCTGGGGCTCTGTCTTGCATAGGGTCGCAGCATAATGCTGAGTGATAGCTGTTTTGCGTGGAGGTGACGCATGTTTCCCTCAACCTTTTCTTATTTATTTTTTTGTGTTCCTTTTCTTTTTGCGTCATGTTTACCGCAAATAAACGTTTTTTTCTTTCTTCTTTCTTTCTTAATGTCAATCCTGTGGATGGTCGTTGGGGAAATATGAAAAGTGTTGAAAGAGATTGCCACTTGTCTAGGAACTCTGGTAGCAGTGGCGAAAGCACCATATAACACGATTTCTACCGGCTTCCCTTCGGGGATTCACAACGGCGCGGCACCTCTATCGCTATTAATAAATGGCACGTCAATATAGTGGCTACTTTTGTTAGAAAATATAGTTACACTACGGATATTTAATTCACGGGTAATAATAAAGCTAACAAGCAGGTATGAATGAATAATTAAAATAAGTAGGTAAGTACTACGGTTATAAATACATTTTACGTTGGTACTTTGGTACCTAACGGTATGTCATTTGCGAGTATGACATAATTTAGCGAGAATAATCGATACGGGGAATTAATATTGTTCGAAATAATAGTCGTTACTTCAATGAGGTAGTATTAATTTTATGGAATTATGTCATTTTAGGGCTTCTGTGTTCGAATAGGTAAAGGACTACACACACATATTTGGGTCGGCATAATTTAGCACAGCCGGGCGGCAAATGCGAATAAAGGTACCTATATTTTGCTTCTCGGCCATGCCGAACCGTGCCGACCCGATCAAGTGTGTAGCACGACTAAAAATTTTTCTTACACTGCCGCCGCCGGTTAGAAAAAGTCGTAGATCTGAAATTACTTTTGTGATTTTGCTCCTAATCTACATAATCATCATCATCATCATCATTTCAGCCGAAAGACGTCCATTGCTGGACATAGGCCTCCCCCAAGCTTCGCCATTTCGTCCGGTTCTGTGCTGCCTACTTCCAGCGGATTCCTGCAGCCTTCACCAGGTTATCAGTCTACTTTGTCGGAGGCCTTTCAACGCTACATCTTCCGGTGCGCGATCGCCACTCCAGAACATTTCGGCCCCATTAGTGAGAAATTACCGCGAATTCTTAGTCACAGTTACTAAAACAGTGAATGACGATTATGTTTGTCCATCTCTGTACGCATGATCGATGGAGTTATTACATGAACCGTGTAATTATGCGAAATTACCGACCGAGGTATTATCACGTACTTGTTTGTAGCAACCAGTTGTAAATTTAGTTTAGTTGCTGATTAGTTTTGGATAGCATGTTTTGTTATTTCTGAAGCAACCAGTTGTTGTATATGCTTGTTGATGAGTTTTGAATGCTGTGTTAATTATCTGCCGGCAGGGGCTGGGCATACCAATAGAAAATGGCGCTTAGGGCACGCAGCACATTTCCGCCCCTTCGTGAATTATCTTCTTGGTCCAGTCTACACTGAGCAAAGCTAGGTCGCATTTAACTGTTCTTCCATAATAACGTTCCGTTCCTTCAATAACGAAGATATTAATTTCAGCTAGCTAAAAAATCGCTTGAAATGCTTAAATCTTAAGAGAATTTGAATAGAAATAACCAATTTTGAAATACGCGTTCATCCCCGTACTACTATAGGATATCTCAGAAATAACCACAGTTAACCTCCAAAACTTATTTATTATTCTCTTTACTTATTTTTATCAAAACTTATATCTTAAAATTAATCACACAATAACAAAACTTATTGTGGTATTTAAAACTAAACTTATTGCGGTGTCTAAAACTAAACTTATTGCGAACCAAAACTTATTTGATCTTACGACCGTTCGCTGCCAACCCCCCATCGAAAAGTGCTCGATGCGTACCAAACCACTCCAACTATGACCACCAGTGTGCCCAGTGCAATAAATGAAGTCTCCCGGTTTTATTTAAATACGTATTTCCGCCGTCAGTATGGCCAGTATAAAACTTTAAACCGTGGATCGATTTGATTAGTAAATTTTCAATCGTGTAGTTTCAGTCATATTAATGAAACCTTACACTCGACCATCCTGACGACATGTATGTCCTCATACATGTATCTGGTGAAACCTTACACTCGGCAAAAATCAAGCACACTTCGAAAGAATCACAATAACTAGTGGTCGCCCAGTGGTCAAAACTCGAACATAATTCATTTCAAACCAAAAGTATTTCCAATGCATTGTTATATAAAAATATTAGCTTTCTGCACTCTTTCTATATAAAAACTTTAACGGCGCTAAATTTTATAGTCCTCAGTCCACATTATTTTCTTAAAAAGGAGTACCTACAACTTTATTTTATTTTTATGCTTTATGTAATAGATGCGTAAACAGGATAATTTTTAAATCCAAATATTAAATAACATTGCTTTAAATATTTGATTACGAACTGAAATCTATCCCAAAAAAAATCTTTTAAGTACGAAATTATCTAATGAACAAATTATCCTTAGAACAAAATGTCCTTTGAACTAATTATACTAAGAACCAAATATTCCTTAGAACCAATTATCCTAACAACTAATTATCCTTAGAACTCGTTATCCTTAGAACCAAATATTCTTTAGAACCAATTATCCTAACAACAAATTATCCTTAGAACTAATAATCTTAAAAAAATATTATCCTTATCCAATTATCTTTATAAGTTAATATCCTTATCAAAAATATCGTTTAATATTAAATAACATTGATTGAAATATCAGATTACACACACAAATCTATCTCAAAAATATTTCTAACAATTATCCTTCGAACAAATTATTCTTAGTACCAATTATCCTAACAACAAATTATCTTTAGAGCCAATTATCATTAGATCTAATTATCATTAGAAATTAATATCTTTATAATGTATTATCCTTATCCAATTATTTTTATAATTAACTATCTTCGTAACCAAGTATCCTCATAACGAAATATTCCTGTAAGCAAGTATCCTTGTAAGCAAGTATCCTTGTTACCAAGTATCTTTGTCACCTAGTATTCTTGTAACCAAGTAGCCTTCTAAACGAGTATCCCTTTATCCAAGAATTCTTGTAACCGATTATCCTCTTGTAACTAGGTACTTGTAACTTGTCACCAATTATCCTTGTAACTCCTTGTAGCCAATTATCCTTGTAGCCAATTATCCTTGTAGCCAATTATCCTTGTAACCAATTATCCTTGTAACCAATTGTATATCCATTTATCCAACCATAAATCTGTAAACCAATCCGTCTCTTAGGATATTACGGTTTGACAGATCAACCATGTGTTTTGCCATTTTTCAGGTCAAGGCGCAAAACCTTTCCGCGATTTATTTTGCCTGACCTGAAAAGAAAAACAACAGCATGTAAATAAACACTATTAGTTAATAATTTTATCAATGTAGGGACTATGAACAGTTTGAGCGAGCGTTACCACCAAATTTAATATTTTGTCATTGTAATCTTATCATTCTGGCATAATCGTCATCAATTACATCATTATCATTATAGATTTTTAAAGATTTAACATGGATCCATGGTCGCATCCGGTCAGCGGCAATGGTAGTCTTTAGCGTTTTCTTCAGTATCTCAAATCCCGAAATTGGTGCCACTTTATACCTATCGTTACCTATATGATTCTAAAAGGACCTTCATACGAGGGACCTTCATATGAGTTTAGCTAAGTCACTATTTTTGTAAATAAATATAGGTCGTCCTTGGTTGTAATATCGTATTTGTGCTGCCTGCCGTCTTTTGTACCTTATTATTTAAGTCCCATTGAACTATCTCTGATTTGCTATCCCAGTCTTTTTAATCAGCTCCAAAGTTCTGTGCCATCAATGAGTCGAGGACGGTCCTGTTGTTGCGTTAAACTTGACCGCTGGCCCTTGGGCATGCAACTACAACAATTTGGATTAACTAAAGCTAGCAAGTCATTTCTCATAAATAGTATCCACCTCTATAACAAGTTTCCAAAGTTGGTAACAGAACTTAACGATGGAAAGTTCAAAACCCGCATCAGATATATTTATTAACAAGAAAACATATTGAGAAACGACTACGTTGAAGACAAGGAAGTTGGCAATAATTCCTTTTGCACGTGTGGCTTCCCTGGTATCTCATTAACAGCATGACCATGTAAATGTCTATTATATACTCCCAAATAACGATGTTTTTTTTTTAGTTTTATCTTTTTACATAGGTACTTGAAATTATATACCTACAATTCTAATTTCAACTATTTATTAGTGGCTGTCATGGCAATCGTGTCATTCGGTTTAAATAGGTTCTTTTTTTAATATATATTGTATTCATCTAACATTTAATTTAAGTAGTCTTTTATGTTTTGTGAATGTAAGCACGCTGTAGGCCTTTTAGACCAGTTTCTATTTTAGTAAGAACCTGTTACTTGTTGACAGGCCTGCACTGTCCTCATTTTATATCATCAATTTGAAACCATTGTAAATGTCAATATATATTTTTTAACGGGTAACTGTGGTGTTTCTTGCCGTCTCTTTTCCATAGGAATTAACTAATTGTAAAAACGCAACATCGATCACTGATATCTCGGTCACAATTTTAAACAGCTTTCTAGACAACCTAACGGTCTTATTTATAAAATAAGCTTACCGAAGGTAAAGACATTCATTAGTTAAACTGCTCGATAAACTTATAAAACCTTAGATACAATTTTGTATTCATAAACGTTCTATAACTAATGTCGTTTATAAATCAAAATGTTGCCATTTTAATGAGGTCATCCAACAAATTGACCAACACATCGAATCGTCAATTATGAATGTCTGCCTACTCGCCGAATAATTGTAACCATAAAAATTATTACGTACTGCCAACTATTTAATTGTTTACAGTTTCGACACGGTTTCTGACGCGGTGACGTCTTTGATAATTAAATTTGACAAATAATTTGAAATTTTAACTGTCATTGTTGCTTGAAAAATGACATTTGGTGACACACAATAATATAATTGTGTGTCAATATTTGTATGTCAAATGATCAAATGTCATTTTCTTTGCAATCAGTCAGCTGCTTTAGAGATTCCGCCATTTTTTTCTTAAAATACTTGTTAAAGAAGGGTTAGGGGGGGTAGAATGTGCTTCTGCTAAAAACTAGACTTTATCAACTGTTTAGATGTTCGACAACTTTTGATGAATAAGACCGTGGATAAGGGCTAATTAATGTCTCCAACTCATGGGAGTGTAAATTCTTCCCTCGGGCGTCGAAGGAGTTTTATAAGAAGGCTTTATCACTACGCGTATTTGACTCTCATCAAACCGTTTGGCTGAAAACACTCTAGTTTGGTGATACAAAACAAGAGATTCAGTGTTCTCACCGTGACTACCTAAATCCTTTTGGTTCGAGCAGTTCACAAAATTGTCTTGAAGCCAACACGGTACCGAAAAAGAGTAAACCATGCATACTCGTAAACACCCCCACAAATTAAGAATGGTTTATTTGGCTTCCCTACAATTCTAGTATACCTACTAGTTAACGTCTATATTTTAGCCATTATAATACTCGCAATACCAGAAATACTATTATAACCTTTTAAGTATTCTACAAGCTCATATACATCTGGAAACTCGATTCCGATGTGCAGAAACTGTAGTTTATTGGCATCTTTAGATACAACAACTAGCTTCTGGCCACGTGGTGTGTTCATAAAAAATAGTCTATATCCTTCCACAGGCTTCAGACTATCAGTATCAAGGCAACCGGCAGTTACATGGTAGGCAAGGCTTTAATGGCGCTCCGCTCAAGCCAATCTTATCGTGGTAACTTGTAAACTATTCATCAAGACAAAGTGTATCACTGAATACTGAAAGCGATAAATGCATTTAATTTTGATACGTATTAACAGAATACTTTTAAGTGCGCTTTGTAAAAATATATAAAAGGCACATAAATATTCTGTCGCGGACTTTTATTAAAAACTGTTTAAATCAAACAATCCCGAGATATATTTATCTTCGTGTAACTAGTACGGTCTAGGCAACGCACGCCAAAATAGCTCTCAGAGGGCTGGAATTTTATCGACTCCCGATCCTCGATTTTTCTCGATCCTTGATTCTTATCATTATATGAGTATTATGGCCAAATCACACAAAATCTTTATGAATTGTATAACCTATGAGATATTCTGATAACTATATTACTGTTAGGTTTCATCAAAATCCGTTCAGTATTTTTTTGCGTGAAAATGAGTAACAAAAATTCATCCAACCTTCCTAAAAACCTTCAAGTGTCAAGTAATTAACACAATTACTTTTCTATTGTTATCAGATTCAATGAGTCTGCCTAACAGTTGAAAAACGTCTAACAAACTTTCGCGTATATAATATTACTAGCTTTTTAAAGTCGATTGATTCCATAATTCGATAGATAGACAGTTTATCAGTGGAAACTTGTAAATGGCCTTCAGCTTCATATTTTTTTATAACATTGTTTATGTTAGCTGTAAGTATCCATCCATCAATTTTACCAGCCATTTTAACCAACTAAACCATTTCGTACTGAGACTTCATACCAAGTCTTACAAACCAGCCAGCTTTTACATAGCAAAATCAACTACAGTCTTCTCGTCCCAGCCATAAACTTCGCACATTTGTTGACTTTTTGAGCCATATAACTATGCATTGATTTTTGTCTGAAGGACTTAACTCATATTTTTAAGATTCCAGCTTCTATTAGTAGAAACAGTGCCCAATTTATGAGGCTGTTATGCCAAAACATCTGAAATGGATTGTATTAAATCTGTAGAAGAAAAGGTAGGACTACATGACCTTTTGGTGTGATGATCCACGCTCGTAGTAACTCGATCTTTTCTATTGCATCTACCCGGCAGCCATCTGCGCCTGCGCTTGCAGCTCGTCCCAACTTGAGGTGAACCCCGTCGACCACTTCACCGCCGTTGCTTGATGTCGCGTTCCTTTTGTTGATTCATCTTCTTCCAGCGAATCCGCTGCTGCTCCCGCAACAAAGCTTGCTCTTGGTTCATCAGGCGCCGACTACGGCTGCGGCTTCGTTTGCAGCGTATGGCTGCGGCTTCGGCTGTGGCTACGGCTTAGTCTGCGGCCATGGCTGCGGCTTCGGCCACGGCTATGGCTGAGGCTTCGGCTTTGTGGGCTATATCTGAAGCGTGCGCGATCCCGCCTAGGAGCATCCATGTTCTGATGGGTACCATTTTCTCCGTCCATATACTGAAACTCGCCACCAGAAAAAAAAGAGCATTAACTAATTATCTCGAAAACGGTGCGTCCTAGAGCAAAATCAATGAACATTTTCACCCCCTTTTAACAACCCCACAATCATTGTGTGACATACCAAAGAAACCAATAAAATATGAAATTTAATTGGGTTCCATAGTCCTGGTACCCTTATTATCCATCATCGTATCGTCTATATACGACTAAAAAGTCAGCAACACGAGTTCAATCACCCAGGTTTTGCAACCTCGTTGCACAAACCGTTACAATTTCAATAAGGTTGAAAATTTCAACAGCCGTTAAGATTTAAAATCATATGATGCATATTACTTTACCCAACGTGGTGCAATAGAAAATTAAACCAGTCAGTGAAACTTCGAATTAAGATTTAACATCATATCATACATATTACTATTCGCAACGTGGTAAAATAAAAAATTAAACCAGTCAATGATACTTCAAATAAATGACAACGTCCCGCAATCCCGTGCAATTTAAAATTATGATGGAAGTAAGAGACTAAAATTATGCTTTTAGTAGTAGTATTTAAATATACTTTATTGTACGCCACAAAAATAAATAACAAAAGAAAAACAAGGTACACTACAAAATAAACATTGGGCGGTATCGCTTTCCGCGATCTCTTCCAGGCAACCTTGGCGAACCTTGTAGAACGACTTGAATAGATAATTTGCTTGAAATTAAAAAGGTAAACAAAACCACTTGGAATTAGTTAAAATGAGAAAACCACGAATAACGGATTATTACGTTAACTGAGTAAAATTATAATTTTAGGTTGGTAGGTACTTATAAAAATATAGTGTGTAGGCGTGTACTTACGGATCTTGAACCCACTTCTGAGATATAGGATATCTCAGAAATAACCACAGTTAACCTCCAAAACTTATTTATTATTCTCTTTACTTATTTTTATCAAAACTTATATCTTAAAATTAATCACACAATAACAAAACTTATTGTGGTATTTAAAACTAAACTTATTGCGGTGTCTAAAACTAAACTTATTGCGAACCAAAACTTATTTGATCTTACGACCGTTCGCTGCCAACCCCCCATCGAAAAGTGCTCGATGCGTACCAAACCACTCCAACTATGACCACCAGTGTGCCCAGTGCAATAAATGAAGTCTCCCGGTTTTATTTAAATACGTATTTCCGCCGTCAGTATGGCCAGTATAAAACTTTAAACCGTGGATCGATTTGATTAGTAAATTTTCAATCGTGTAGTTTCAGTCATATTAATGAAACCTTACACTACAAAATAATTATATTCACGTAGTTCTTCACATTTCTTAGATATACACAGTATGAAATAATTTAGGTATAGATGCTATTTTTACACGCTTTATATTAGCTTCACTTATATGTTTTTTTGTATGTTTGTATGTAAACGACTCCTTAGAGCGCGATTTTGACCCACTTTAAACGGTCAGATTTCATTGAAAGTTTGTAAACTTATCGAGGACCGATGACAATTGAATAATTTAAAAAAAAATAAGAAAAATGAAAAAAAAGGGAAAAAAATTATAAAAAAATCACGTTTTTGTAGTTAGCAGAAATAGAAAATAAATAATAGAATAAAAAACTAAAAAACACGCTTTAAAAAATAAACTAAATAAATAATAGTTTAAAAAACTAAAAAACACGCTTTAAAAACCAAACTAATAGGTAATAGGTAATAGGTAATACGGGCTGTTGTCCGCAACTCCACGTCTAAGCGCGTATTTTGCGTACGGGTGGGAAAATCAGCTATTCGATCCAACCCAGCTCCTCGAGAAAGGCCAGCAACGCCTTGGTGTTGCTTACAATCTCACGTAGGGTACCTGGGTTACCGAAGTATTTTTCTCTGTACTTAGCGACCACCGGGCAGATTAACAGCACGTGAGCCGCTGTCTCGTCGTCCTCCATGCAGGCCCTGCACAGAGGGCTATCTGTTACTCCTATGACAAAGAGGTGTTTGTTAAATGACCCATGGCCCGTTACGGCTGCTGTAACTGTACGCAGCTGTGGTTTAGATAATCGGAGAACCTGTTTCGTGAGGCGGGCATCGAACGCAGGAAGTGCTTCCTTGGCCTGCCTGCACTCACTTAGGTCCAACCAAATTTTTTGATGTTGATCCCTGGTACGTTTCCTTACCAGAGCGCGTAGATACCCGAAGGGGAGAGGCGCAATGGGCTCCGGTCCCACTGGTACCATGCTTGACCCCCTCCTGGCAAGTTCATCAGCTGCATCGTTGCCAAGCGAGCCGCTGTGTCCTTTGATCCACTGGATGGTAATATTATTTAGGCTACCTACCTCGTTGAGGCGCTGGTGGCACTCGTATATCAGCCCAGAGTCTACTATATGACTGTTCAGCGCTTGCAGAACAGCCATGCTGTCTGAGAGTATGCGGATCGAGTGGTCCTTAACTTCTCTGGCCATGATAGCCGACGCGGCAAGGTAGATGCCCATGCATTCGGCCTGGAACACTGTGTTATGGACTCCCAGCGGTGTGGCTATGTGGATGTTGAAATCCTCCGAGAAGACTCCAGCCCCTGTGCCACTACCTGTCTTTGATCCATCCGTGAAGATGCGCAGCTCTGCGGGGCGCAAGCCTTCGCATCGTTGATCCTCATGCAGTTGGATTCTGTATTTTTTATCGAAGATAAATTGTTTGGGCACCCGGTCATTTATAGCCTTCGTAATGGGGAACTCACTGTGGAGTTCCTTGAGCAGTGCGGTGTGTTGTGTGTCTTTCTTACTCCAGAGATTTATAGCCTTTAGACGCGCTGCGGCCATCGTTGCTTCCTGCTGTATGAACAGGTGGAGCGGTGGTAGCCCCAGCATGGCTTCGATTGCTGCAGTCGGAGTAGTCCTCATGCAGCCCGTGGTCGCCATGCAGGCTAGTCTCTGCATACGCTGTAGTCTGTCGGTGGCTGTAGCTAACTTGGTGCGGGGCCACCAGACCACGGCTCCGTAGGTGATCATGGGGCGGATCACTGCGGTGTACAGCCATAGTATAATTTTGGGTGATAGACCCCACTTCTTACCTATCATTCTCCTGCACTGCCAGAATGTGATGCAGGCCCTGTTCAGCTTGTTGTCTAGATGACTGCTCCAGTTTAGCTTATTGTCCAAGGTAACCCCGAGATACTTAACTTGGTTGGCCAACTGGAGTTCTGTATTGAACAGTTTCGGTAGGCGAAAAGGGCCTAATGCTCGTTTTTGGGTAAACATGACTAGTTCCGTTTTGGTAGGGTTCACTGATAGTTCAAAATCCCTACACCATCTCTCTACTATACGTAGTGCTTGCTGAGTGAGGTTACAGATCGTTCCCGTTACTTTCCCCGAAACAAGGATTGCGAGGTCGTCCGCATAACCTATTGTAAAGTAACGGCTGGCGTTGAGTTTGGTGATAAGGTCATTAATCACCAAATTCCATAGAAGGGGGGACAGCACCCCTCCCTGGGGGCAGCCTCTGGCTATCATGGCCAGCTGCTGCTCATCCTCAAGCCGAACCATTCGTTTGCTGAGCATGTTCGTAATCCAGTCCGTCAGTACCTGTTCCACCCCATGTCTGGAGAGGGCGCTGCCGATGCTGGAGAAGTTGGTTTTGTCGAAGGCTCCTTCGATGTCTATGAAAGTGCCCAGGCAGGTGCCTTTTTGGTGTATCGCTTCTTCTATCTGGCTGACCACTTGATGAAGAGCAGATTCGGTCGACTTACCTGAGCTGTATGCGTGCTGGTTACCAAACTAAAAAAGGAGAAAATAATTTAATTCAATTAAAAAACGTGTTTTTTTTTCTCAATTTTTTTTTTTTATTATTGTATTGTCATCGGTCCTCGACAAGTTTACAAAGTTTCAATGAAATCTGACCGTTTAAAGTGGGTCAAAATCGGGCTCAAAGGAGTCGGTTACATACAAACATACAAACAAACAAACATACAAGTGAAGCTAATATAAAGCGTGTAAAAAGGAGAAAATAATTTAATTCAATTAAAAAGCGTGGGGTGCTTGACATTAATTGATTATAAAAATATCTCAAAAAGCACCCCACGCTTGTTAATTGAATTAAATTATTTTCTCCTTTTTTAGTTTGGTTTTTAAAGCGTGTTTTTTTAGTTTTTTAAACTATTTATTTTTTATTATTGAATAATTGGCGACTTTTTAAGCCCCCTCAGATAGGCACCCAGGACTCTTGCTCTGCCTGCCCCACCCTAATTACGTCACTGTCTGCCGGTAAAGTCTATTGTATTAGTTATGAGCGGGTACATAAAACTAAATTCGGTCTGACGAGTCATATTACGGCTGAGACATGCTGGAAAATATTATTCGATAAGGAGGGCCGTATCTCCTACTTTGCTTGTACAGATTGCCAGTACATCAAGCTACCCCAATCTGCCAAATTTCTTTGATAGATTTTCAACGTTTTTACAAAAGCATAAGGTTCATGTTCAATTGGGAAAGTTTGTCAGTTTGAGATAGCTTGATGTGCTGGCGTCTGTACTACTTCAGATAGACTGGAAAATTGTATACATATCCAGAGCATCTTAAGTTCCCGTCAGTCATTTTACTTTTATGGCACCTGTCAAAATTTTGCCCATAGTCGATAGTGAGTTCCTGTATTCTAGCAGACCACAAGAATATTGGGTGTAGCGGTGTGCCTTAACAAACTAGAGCAACTAACTACATATAAAAATCTAAAGCAGTAATGGTCGCTCAGTAGGTAATCGATTAACGATCGCCAATGCAAGTTATACGGTATAGCCACACAGAGCTTCCTTCACCTCTAGCCAGTCAGTGCTCCATTAGATTATTCGTGACGAATTCCTAACCAATGGCTAAATAACTGTTATTTACAAGGTCAACTGTACCCTTCGGTGTGATCATGAATCATTAGTTACGTAGTTGTTGATCGATGGTTACCGGAATCTGGGTTACTGATTAACGGAATGTGTCCAAAAGCTCTAGTCTCCTTAGATTTAGCTTTTAGATCTCGAATATTTGGAGTATCTTGAAGTCGCATTTGACAAGATTACTTTCACATGATTGTTTCCCAGCGGTCTTAAAATGCTTCCCTGTGGGACCCCAGAGCAATTGAAAGCCTACCACAACATATGAAATTAAAAGCTATTCATTATTATGAATTAGGTACCTACTAGCTTTTGCCCGCGGCTCCGCCCGCGTGGATGTCGATTATCGCGTAAAAAGTATCCTATGTCCTTCTCTGTATCCGTGGCGTGAAAGCGTAACAGTCAGACAGAAGAGTTACTTTCACATTTATAATCCCCCCAGCGAAGAAATTTTTGGTCGGTTTTACAAAAAAAAATCAGCAGTTTCATAGAAAAGTGCAATACCTACGCGGTCAAAATCTATGGTACAGCTGTCTTTTTTTTTTTATAACCGACGAAAAATTTCTGTGCTGGGAGTCTAGAATGATATATATGCTGAATTCATGGCGCACTGAATAAAAACTTTTCCTGTATTAGTAGGGAAGTAGGGATAGTAATGATCAGCCTGTATTGTCCACTGCCGGACAAACGCCTTTTTTTTCCTTTTCCACTCAACTCGATTCTGAGGCAAAGTGGACCATTCATTACCGCATCAAGTTCGTCCCGCCATCTACTCCTGCGCCTTCTGTGATGCCGTTGGACGTTTTAAGGAACCCGTGTTGTGGTGGCCCACAATGCATCCTTCCATCCTTAATTTATTATTACTGAAATAAATCGGGTTACCGGCTGAGAAACATCGTTTAGTGCTAAAATACTACTAGCGACATCTAGTGACAAGTACATGCAAATAACATTGCTTTTGGAGGCTTGTTTAATTATCTATTTACAAAAAAAAAATTAGGTATTTTTTGGGAGTAATGAAAACTTATGGAATTAAATGAATGAAGGTATGCGTGTGTGAAGATCAATGTGTTGAAAAACTGGAAAGACGCAACATGGCATTCATCAGTATGCAAAGACAGAGAATGCATTCTCTGTCTACGCCTTAGTATCTCTATGTAGTCTGTGGTCTACGCCACTGACAGTACTACATACTCTGTGCTGTATTCTACTTAGGGATGGCGATTCTCTCCGAAAAAGATCAATTTTTAATTCAATTCGAATAGTAAGCTGATGTTTCGATTCACAAAAAAATTTAGGTCTGAAGGATTTTTTTTTTTTTTGAGGGTGGGAAATCATCAAATAACTTCTCCTGCTCTGGGTGGAACAGGAGGGCGTGTCAGACTTTTACTGACTAAAACCCACCGTGTTCCCTCAGTTGCCTGTATGCCAGGGGCGACGGTATCTTTTTCGAACAACCCGCACCCCTGGCAGGCATCGGCCCTTGCGGACCCCACCAGTCCGGCGCACCAGGACACATGGCACGCCGTGACCACTTCAGGAACCAAGTAGCACAAGGGCCCCAGACTAGCCTGGCACCCTTGGTTCCCCTGCGACGGGTCAGCGCAGTGGCCCCGCCGCCTACCACTTCTCGGCCGCAGGGGATAGGGAGAGCGGCCAACGCTATACCGACACTCCTCTTCCCCTGCGGCCCCACCGCGTCCGCCATCAAACGGTGGTGGCTCCGTCCAGGCCACGGAAGGGAAGAGCGCTACTCAGAAGTATCGGCACTCCTCCTCCACCGCAGCCTGTAACCCTCAGCCGCGATGCCTCCCATTCGACATCGCGGCCCGCCTCAGTTGCGGTGCACGACACCGCAACCTACTTTTTGGCCGCTACGTCGTCGGCTTGGAAGCAAAAGCCCTGACGAGCGGCCCCACCTGGGGGTTCCTCTTCGCTTCACCGTGGGAGCAGACCACGGCTACTGAGCCCCCCCGCAACGACAATGCGGGAACCCACTGGGGGGGGTAGGTCTGAAGGATCGATTTCTAAAAGACCGATTTTTTTTTCAAGTATTTATTTATGGTAAATCCATTTTTATGAAAAACATGAAAGATACCACATTAAAATTGATCTATCAGTAAAATCTGTTTTTTTTTAGTTCAGGGAATTCGATAATAAAATTATTTTTATTACCTACCAAATTCAGATCAGGTATGAAAGGAGACATTTATTTTCAAAATGTATTTATTACATTTAAAAAAAAAGTTCCCAATGCTTCATGTCCAAATTTTTTTTTAACAATGGTCTGTCAAGTCTACTGGGATCCAGAGGTTCCGCTGATCACTTACAATGTTGCCGGCAATTGAAAAAAGATTCCGATGAATTGAGAACCTCCTCCTTTTTAAAGTCGGTTAAAAAAGGCGCACACAAGGAACAGATGATCCCACGATACTCTTATAAGGCTATTGAGTGAAGGTCGTGATAAATAGAGTTTTTTTGTTCTTGCCAGTACAGTATAGGATCATACTTCAGGTGCATAGCTGCCCGCTGACTTTCCATTCAACTAATTATAAATAATTTTATGGATTTTACCAACACAAAAAAAATCGAATGTCGATTTTCAAGGGTGAAATATCGATTCACTGGATCGATCCAGTACTGCATGTCGATTTAAAAAATCGATCTTCAGGGCCTAAAAAATCATTTCTTGGATTAATCGATCTAGGATCGCCATCCCTAATTCTACTGTCAATGCCACTAGCCACTGTGCCCCTGTGCCCCCTTAGGAGTATATGTGTTCTGTGCACAGACATTTATATGTCTGTGGTTCTGTGTATTTAAACTATTTAATAGTCTATGACTGTAGTTGCTTGGTGGGTGTGTTAGGTTATGTTATTGTTTTTTTACTTATTTTATTAGCTATCATTTCAGTTATTCAGTAAAATTATGCTTCATGCTATATAGTTTATATTCTGTACTCATGGTGTTTTTAGAGTGCATCACTTCAGTTTAACAACGACATGTAAGTAATCAGTCTATCTATCGTTTGTCGGCCTTTTGCAAAGGCATTTAGGCGAGCGCATTGTTTACTTTTTTTTAAGTAATACATTATTTTATATCTAACAATGTGTTATATTTTTTAGGTCTCCGAGTCCCAACTCTAGTCTAGTGCAACAGACGATTGATCTCAATTACGCGAATAAAAAGCGATCAAGCTCGCTGAAATGGATCGTCGTCAACATAGTGTTGTTTTTGTTGTTCGCGTACGACTTGTAAGTTAAAAACATTGTAATTTAGGGCTCCGCTATACTTTTACAATAGGGCGCACTAAGCTTAACAATTTTAAACCGTACTCAATTATACATGTCTTATACACTTGCAAATTTCACACAAAAAAGTCCCTAAAGTTATTATTACCACCACAACGAATTTCATGATGATCTCTATTTATACTATAATACTATAAATGTATCTGTCTTTTACCTCTCATTGTCCCACTACCAATCGTCATAATATAAAATAGAATGGTGGCCTGGGACCTGGAGCCGGACATAGGTTCCTTGATAATTGTATTGAAAAATTATGAAAATAACGCATGTAGACAGAGGCGGATCTTGAATTTGTGGGGCCCTGGGCTAATACTGCTTAGGGGCCCTACCTAATTACTCAACTAATTGCCATTTTGACAAGAAACTGTTTTCAGTAGTGATGTAGGTATATGTAATGTAATATATGTTAAGTACAGGAAGAAAATAGGAAAACAAAATATTTTATTTATTTATTAAAACATTATTTATTGCAAAATAAATTGACGGGTTATAAATGGTTATGTTAAATAAATTATAAAGCAACCTTTCTGCATTTTTGTGCTGCAAATTCTTTTATTTGGTCATCGCACTGTAGGTCCTTTGTTAAATCGCAATTTATCGAAAGAACTGATAAATGATTTAGTCGATAGTTCGACATTGTTGTCCTGTATTTGTTTTCTATATACGACATCCTGGAGAAAGAACGCTCCGCTTCACAGCTAGTGATCGGCATCGTTAAAAAAATCTTTAAGATAGTATAGCAGTTTGGGAAAACATCAACAAGTTTCTTTTCATAAATTAGCCAAAAAATTTCACTGCAAGAGGTGTAAGACTCTGTCTTAGATTGCAGTAAGTAAGATTTCAACTGAATGCACTCATTCACTAAATGTTCGTCTACGTCATTTGGATAATAATCAATAATATTACGTACACTTTCCAGATCTATGTGTTCTTGATTTTTGTCTTGCAAATCCATTAAAAATTTAAATTTTTTGCTATAGGTCTCATAGGCTTGGCTTCTATTATTTAAATCCATAATCATCTTATCCAACGCAACGTTAAGCGTGTCTCTTTTAAATTTTTCTGCGCAGTTCACTGAGACTTTATCTGTAGATTTATCTGAAAATTTCAAAGTAATGCGTCTCTTATTTATGTCACTGTAGTCTGTTCCCACACTAGTACTTAATTTTTTAGCTTTCTCTTCGTATTCCTTTAGCTTCTGATCTGATTGTTGCCTTATGTTTTTCACGAACTCTTTTAATGACACAATTAACTTATTGCCTTCACCAATGTCTAAACCAGGGCTCTGTACTTTTTTATTAACTACATTAAATCTCTCCAAAATTTCTTCCCAAAAAACAATCAAAATTGCAGTTTCTAGTTTCGCCAGTTTATTAAATAAATTTCGTGCCTCTTTTCGGAAATCAACTTTTTCATCGTCATTTTCGCCGAAACTATTGAGAATTTTCATAATGCCATCATAATTACTTTTCAAAGCTCTGACAGCATCAAAGTGACAAGACCATCTGGTCTGGCTTAAACTTTTTAACGTAAATTTTAGTTTTGTTTCACGATTTAACAGTTCCCACCTATGGGTCGAAGCAGAGAAGAAAACGTATATTTGTTGCACTATTCCAAAAAAATTTACAATTTCGGTTGCAACCTTCACGGATTCTTGACCAACTAGGTTAAGGGAATGCGCAGCACATGGCACGTAATCCGCGGATTTATTTTTTTCTTTTAGTAGTGCTTGTACACCATTGTAGACTCCGGCCATATTAGCAGCGTTGTCATATGACTGTCCCCTGCAATTATCCAGTAGTAGTCCATTTGTTTCCAAAAAGGCTTGTAGAATATTAAATAAATATAAGCCAGTATGACTACTAATTTTAATGAAAGATACACATCTTTCATACACTTTTCCCCGAAAACAGTATCGTAATACAATAGCAAGTTGGTCATCGTGAGACAGATCTGGGGTTGAATCCATCATAATTGAATAATACTTTGTGTCGTCGTTATTTATTTCAGTTATAATTTGTTTAATTATCTGTTTACCCATAATCTCAATTATTTCCTCATATACTGTTTTTGATAAATATGATATTACAGGGTTTGGTCGCAGCTCTCGTTGTTCAATATGTTCACGTATGAATGGGTCGAATTCTGCCAATAGCTCTAGAGCACCCATAAAATTACCATTATGTGGAGAACCAAATACTTCCTCGGAACCTCTAAGTGCTAAGCCTCTTATACTCAGAAATTTTAGCACTGCAATAACCCGTTTTAGGACATTGTGATAATATTCTGTTTCTTTATTTAATTGCTCCTGAAGCTGCTTGTCTAAAACAGACTTATTTTCTTTTCGTGTCAACCACACTAACATTGAATTCTTATGTTCATTAGAATTTTCGTGATTTTCTAAACAAAATCCTATGTGTTTCCAATCAGAAAATCCGGTTGTGTATTGAGAAGGAGTTTTAGAAAAAAGTTTGCAAGTCAAACAAAAAACAGTACCAACCCTTTTTGAATAACATAACCAAGATCTTTCCAGTAATTGGCCATTTTTCATTTTTCTAGTGAAATACCTATTTGAAAAAGATCTGTTTTGTTCTTTATATTTCTTCATTGAAGCTGAATATATATTCTTCGGATCTTTATTTTGAAAGTCAGTCATTTCATGTGAGAGGACGAAATTAATAAAATCATTATTCAGCAAATCTGGCCACAAGCCCACGTCAACATATTTCTCAAACTCAAACTTAATATTTTCTAAATTTCTTTCCACCTCGGTATCGGTATTACCTCCCTTTTGCTGAACACCAATTTCATTTTCAGAGGAACCAGAGGGTTGCTGGAAGTCAAGATATTGCACATTTTCATCGTTGGTATTTTTTTTCTGGTTTTCAAAATCTTGCATATTTTCATCACTTGTATTTTTTTCCTCGTTTTGCGATTTTTTGCTGCCATCGGTTAGATTCTCTTCGCATAAAATACCTTCCTTTACGTTTTTTAATGGATTCATAGCTATTTCATTCGCGTTTATATGTTCCGATTTAAAAAAAGTTTCAATTTTTGCGCATTTATTTCTTTCTTGTTCTCGACTAAACTGTAATTTTCTTTTTTCAGCTCCACTTTTATATTTTCTAGCAGACATATTGTAAAATAAGATATTTTTCTGAAAATAAACAAAGAACTGGATAGAACTTTTAATTTTAATACCTACTTTGTAATGAGTGTAGCAATTCACAAATTATAATTAAATATCGAACGAGTTTGATTCATTTAGTTTTGAAAACTGAAATAAAAAGTCATGTTTTATAATTCTTTTTACTTACCTACTGCCTATTAAAAGCAGGAAGTCTAGTTATGCTGAAGACTTTCAATTTTAGTAAATTAAAAGAAAGGTCCGGTCCTTATAACTTTTAAGTTATCTATTACTTAGTAAACTAAACACACGCACTAAACACATTTCTAACAATAACAAAGTCAATTCGTTAATATAGTCGACTATAGCAGAAGTGCGGAAAAATAACAAAATTGCGTCGGGCGATAAGCGGAGGGAAGTCCCCAGTAATAGACACTACTATACACGGAATACACCGACTGAAAACAAGCGACAGGGAATTCCCCGTTCCGTTTGATAGATGCGCACTCGGGTTGATTGATCGCAGTGTTGCCAACCTCATGATCGGATTTTTTAAAATTCTAGATAATTTTTATTATTGACAATATCGTCTATTGGTTTCAGTTCGGTTGGGGGCCCTCTGTATTCGCGGGGCCCTGGGCTGCAGCCCAAAAAGCCTTTAAGTAGATCCGCCCCTGCATGTAGACAACGATGCAAGCAATAGCTTCCATACTAATGTTATTAATGGATGATTTCATTACGTAACGGCTAAACGGATTTCGATAAAATTGCGTACAAAGTTTATTTATTTATCTAAACTTCTCGCACACAAAAAAGGTACAAAGGTGGACTTAATGCCGTAGGCATTCTCTACCAGTCAGCTAAGGGTGGTGCAGAAATTAGATGGCAGGTGCTTTGGATGAGAGGACCAATTATGAAAAAAAAAAAAACTATCAAATATATCATAACGAATTATAAATAATATTACATAAATAAGTTAATAGGTCTTTACCTATGAAATTGCCGTTTTGTATGAAAAAATTTAAACGAATTTTTTTCATGTATTTTTTATTTGTATTAATCGAAGTAATCACCCATGCAATCAATGCATCTTTGCCATCGCAGTGGCAGTTTATTGATGCCCTTCTTAAAGAAATCAGCTGGACGGGAGGCAACAAATTCTTCAAAGGCATTTTGTACTGCCTCTCGGGTATTGAATTTTTTTCCCGCCAAGATGTTATCCAAATTCTGGAAAAAGTAGTAGTCTGTAGGCGCAAGGTCTGATGAGTAGGGCGGATGACGGAGAGCTTCCAACCCCAGTTCTTGCAACTTGGAGACCGTCTGCTGTGCAGTATGAGGTCGCGCGTTGTCGTGCAGGAGCAGCGGAGACGAGCGATTGACCAATGCTGGTTGGAGATGTGCCAGCTTCTCCATCATTGTGTTCAGTTCTTCACAGTACACATCTGCAGTAATGCTCACCCCGTTTGGTAAGAAGCTGTGATGAATCACACCGGCGCTAGACCACCAAACAGTGACCATCACTTTTCTAGGGGTAAGTTTTCGTTTAGGGCATTGTTTAGGTGCTGAACCAGGATCCAACCAACTTGCTGAGCGCTTGCGGTTATCAAACAGAATCCATTTTTCATCGCAGGTAACAATGCGGTTCAAAATTCCTTCATTTGTGTGTCTGTTGAGCAGTGCAAGGCACGTCTCGACGCGTACTTCGCGCTGACGATCATTGAGTTCGTGGGGCACCCATTTGTCAAGCTTTTTTACCTTGCCAATTTGACGCAAATGGACCAATATTGTTTTGACGCTAACGTCGAAAGCTGCTGCTAATTCAGCCGTAGATTGTGTATCATCAGCTTCCACAATCGCCTTTAATTCGTCATTGTCGACCAAAGTCTTCGGACGACCGCGAGGTTCATTTTTCAGGTCGAAATTTCCAGAACGGAAGCGAACAAACCAATAACAGGTGGTGCGTTGGTTTGTAGTGTTAGCTCCGTAAACGTCGTTGATGTTGCGTGCCGCTTGTGCCGCGTTGCTGCCACGACGGTACTCATATTCCATAATTACTCGAATTTTTAACGTATCCATGATGACGAAAAAGATTGAAATGCGATGAAAATGTAACACTAATCAATAAACAAATGACTACTTTTGGAAAAAAAAATCCATGTTTTTAAAATAAAATTAATTTGAAATTAGAATTCTTACCCAAACAAAAATTATTTTGATTTGAAATGGCCAGTACTGCAAAACGGCAATTTCATAGGTAAAGACCTAATATTAACAAATAATACACATACATGCATACATACATACATATCTACTATAATATACAAATTCAAGGGACAGAGGTGTTGAGACGACTATGCTATTTGTTGAGAAAATACCTCTGCAATTTCCACTTAAATGCATACTGCCTGGCGGCCATCCTGATTTCGAGAGGAAGCGCATTTCAAAGAAGAAGTTCATTTGGTTACTTTATCCTAATAGTATGTAGCCAATGACAGTCTGTAAAAAATTGCGCCTTTTGAGCCATTATAGTGTATGTTGAGTCCTATTGTTCATGCTCGCTCACTGCTTAGTTATTGATAGGCCATTACCTTAAACTTAAACATGTCATACGAACTGGTTCATTTATGTATACCCACACTTGGCAATGTCACTTAAAAAACTTGAACAACAAAAAATGAGAATTTCCCACCAATGGCAGTGGGACGAACGGAAAGTTAATAAATAATATTACATTTATTCTTTGTTGAGAGCTCTCTTGACTGTCTTCCATCTTCATCCAATCAACTCCAGGTGTCCATTATGTTGTAGTGTCATCAGAACCTCCCAATATAATGTGTGCCAGTTTTAACAATCTGTTCACAACTGAACAGTCTGTACCTATACTTGGACTTTTAATTGTATTCAGTAACTTGATAATTGAAGGGTTACCAGATTATGACAAAAACAAGATAGTGAGGTGGTGTAAGAATGAATGAAATTGAATGAACTTGAAATAATGTACCTACATGCAAAAAAAATATTTTATATTTAATAACTTGTCTTAAAAACATGATATGCACTATTAAAAATAGTAGAATTTGTTATATATTTTGTTTCTCAGTATTAAGGTAATTTAAAATAAAACAAGTTAGTTAGAAATGTATTTTTTATTCATTAGAATCAGAAATTTTACTGTCGCTTGTTACATTTCATTATAAAAGAAACAGTGATGTTATCAATAACATGGTCCATACCATAATTTTTTATAATAATTTAAATAATTTTTAAAGTTTTATAACAAAATTAAACTATTTTTATCATTCGTTCTTTATGCAAAATCGTTCACTACCCCAACACTATTCATTTTAGTATGGTAACATAATTTTTCTTTGAACTGTTAAGTTACTGAAAACGATTAAAAGTCCAATTATATGTGAAAAAAAATACTATCCCTAAGTGTGTTTAAAAAAAAAAATGTGTCCAACTGAGGCGTACTGTATGCAATAAAAAAAGAATATGTATAAATCAGGCTAAACAGGCAGTAGATATGCTGGAAGAAATTTCTTTAGAAATAAGCATCTACTTTATACATAATTTTCTGTTACTTTCTTCTTGTTTGTTTATTTATGTGTGTACATACTCCTACGGTTTTTTTTTTTTCATACTCCTACGGTTAAGTTGCAATCAGTCATATTTTTTTGATTGACTGTTTCTAATTAAACTTGACAATTAAAGTTAGTGATTGATTATTTCTTATCAAGACCTCGGAGTACCAGCTTAAGACACCACTGACTAATGATGTAGGACAAGCATAATTCCCTGTACCTATCTGCTCAGCAGACACTGTGGTGCGTTAAAGAAATTGTTGTTCCATTAGACACACTGCAAAACTCTATCCGCTGTGTCTAACTGATGATATGACTGCAGGTGCTGTAAGTGTCCAGGCTACACGTCGGCGCTGCACTACGTGGAGATGTGCGCGGCCGGCGTGCTCGCCGCCAACGTGCTGCAGCACGGCGCGCGCCTGGTCGCGACCCGCCGCACGCGGCCCGCACCCGAGCCGAGCGCGCGCGTTCGCTCCGCCACGCCCGCGCCGCACGATCCTGACGCGTCGCTGTCGCCGCGTCGCGTGTGGCGCACTGACGCGTCGCCGCCGCCCTCGCCACCGTCGCCCGCGTGCCCGCGCCCGGACCGCGCCGCGCCCGACCAGTTCATAGCCGACGCGAGCAGCCTGGCCGCCTACCTGCGCGGCCAGGCCGCGCGCGCACGCCCCGAGCCGGCGGCGGCGGGCTGGGCGCCGGGCGCGGGCGCGACGCACTACCAGCTGTCGGCGCCGGCGGCGGCGGCGGGCGCGGACGACGCGCCGGCCGCGCGCTCGCCGCAGGTGTGGCGGCGTCTGCACCTGGACCCGCAGCGTCTGGAGCAGTGGAACCTGAACCTGCGCCTGTGGCTGCACGTCACCATCCTGCAGCGGCTGGTGCGCGAGCTGGAGGCGGCGGACGAGGCGCTGGCGGCCAGCGGGCTGGAGGCGCGCGTGGGCGCGGCCAGTGCGGAGCGTCTGCGCGGCGCGGCGGCGGCGGGCGCCAGCGGCCTGCTGCACTCGCTGCCCGCGCTGCTCGCCTACCTCGAGCCCTTCGCCGACCAGCGCTACGTCGTGCAGCGCATCAGAGGTACGCCGTGGCACTCTAGCCTTCTTTACTTAATCGTGTCTCATCGGTCGAGACTTGCACTCGCTCTATAATGTATACAGTATGACGTCAGAGGAGGTCCGGCCGATCCGAACGGGGGGTATCTCATATAAGTGTGTCCCGCAGAGCTGGCGCACGGCGGCTGCCTGAGCGGCTACCGCTGGAACGGCGGCGGCTCGGACTGGGACGAGGGCAAGCCCACGGACGCAGAGATCGTGCTGCACCTGCTGGCCACGTACCTGGACGCGCAGCTGCCGCCGGCGGGCGGCGCGCGGCCCTTCAGTAGCGCGCACGTGTCGGCGGCGCCGGGCGCGGCCCCGCGCGGCCCGGGCGCGCTGGCCGTGCACCGCGTGAGCGCGCGCCCGCCGCACTACGCGCTGGTGCTGGGCGCGGAGACGGTGGAGCTGGCGCGCGGCCGCAACAACCTGCTGCACACGCTGCTGCTGTTCGTGGCGGCGGCGGCGCGCCAGGAGCCGCCCGCGCTGCGCCGCCTGCACCTGGGCCGCGCCGGCCTCAACATGCTGTGGATCATCGGCCGCTGACGCTGCCCGTCGCTCGCTATGTTTCGTTTATCGGTCAAGCTAAAATCTTTTGTATTGTGAGTGTAAATAAAACAGTCGATTCAGTTTCGTATTTTTATATCACTTGTAACATAACGTACTACCTGGCGGGGAACGGGAGACTTGCGGGCACGGGACGTGGTCGGACGCAGCGCGAAATACAGGAAAAAATGTGTATTCCCGATTGTCCCACACCCCATCACAAAATACAAATATCGTCCCCATCACAAAATACCGAACTCCTATTCAGCGCCGGATTTAATTATTTTCGATGCGCCAACCTTTTCCATAAAGACTTTATTTTTTTATATAAAGTTCATGCACGTTGATTCAGATCGAGCTTCTTGGGTAGGTTCAACTGTTTTCTTAGCTCTTTTCTATGCCGTTGCCTCGCTATGTTCTGTGTTGTTGTTTTCATAGTCGTCTTCTGAGTTCTCGCTGCTCAATTTCCAAGACTGTCTCTACATATTATAGGTAGTTCTACATATTATAGTTGTTGACAAAAAAAATCTCGCTAATACTTACTTTCTTCGGTACAGCTCCTGAAATATAAAGCTAAGATTTAAAAACAGAAGAACGATAACAACAGAATAACAGCATCTGTTATAATTACACGTCTTCTTTACGTAGTGCGGTTTTCACCAATAGATACAGTGATTCAAGAGGAAGGTCTATGTGCATAATACAACAACTACTAATACTTTTGGAAATCAACTTTTAAAAATATTTGCCAAATCTTGGTAGTTTTTTAAAAAAAAAAACCCGTGGCTGCTCCATTGAAACGGACACGTACGTGCGATGTCTACCACGCTTGAATTTGTTGCCCCCTGAAGTTGCCGCCCGGGGCACGGGCCCGGCTTGCGATACACCCGTGTATTCCCGTTCGTCCCACTGACTTCGTCCCCGTAGTGGGACGAACGGGAATTTACAAAAATAATATTAAATTTGTTCCCGATCGTCCCATTCATGATTTTTAGGGGGACGAACGGGAATAATTTATTAATTATTTTGGCTTAGTACGAGCACCGATTTGTCGACTGAAGAATAGACATGACTATTAACTATTAAATTATGTACAATAGGAGAAGATAGCTATGTTTTTCTATTAATTATCACAGTTATGCGTTCTAAACGAATCATGATTTTGTAGATCATCATTTCAGCCGAAGGACGTCCACTGCTGGACATAGGCCTCCCCCAAGCTCCGCCAACTTCTCGATTTTGTAGATAATCGTACTTATACAGGTACTTTGTGGCCGTCGAGTAGAAAGTTTGTTAACAGTGTGATTTTGACAATTTGGGAAGAAATATTCCTCGGAAATAGGCTTAGCATGACGCTTCCTATTTCTACTCTACCGTAGAATAAAAATCGCTTGTCTACTTTTCTCGGTTCAAAACTGTCAACTGTCTACACGGAAACGTCATTTTTGCCTACTCTTCCGTCGACAAAACGCTTCTCTACGGTTCTTGTGCTAAGCCTGCTAGACAAAGATCGTTAGAAACGAAAGACACAATGGTGCCGATTCTGTTGTCACAAAATTCACTAAACTAAACTAAAAATCACCAAAATTTTGTTTAGTCCTGTCAAACGACGATTTCCTATTCTGAAATTGACTAAAGTGACACAACATAACTACATTTTAGTTTGACAGCACTAAGATTGTACTGCAATATTAATTTAGTAATTTTGCTATTCTGAGTTTGCCGTTTTTCACCAAATTTTTTGACTATATTAATTTTTCTTACTAAATCTGACTAATTTTAATCGCGATTATATATCTCGAAAATGGTGTGTCCTATCGCAAAAATGATGATAATTTGGACCCCCTTTAATAAACCCGTAAACCCCATAATCTCAACATGTAGGTAATATTTTTATTTTTTTTTCTATACAATTGTGAAAAAATCATTGTGTGAGAAGCGTTTTGTCGACGGAAGACTAGACAAAAATGACGTTTCCGTGTAGACAGTTGGCAGTTTTTCACCGAGAAATGTAGACAAGCGATTTCTATTCTACAGTAGAGTAGAAATAGAAAGCGTCATGCTAAGCCTGCAGGAATCGCGATTGTCAAATTCGATTTTAGTTGTGTCAAAATTATTTTTTAGTTTAGAGATTATTTTTTGCAGAATAGCTTTAAGATTCTCATAGTCAAAAGTAAGGAATTTTAGTGATAATTTAGTTAGTTTAGTTCGGTGTACAACAGAATCGGCACCAATGACAGATTGTAGAAGGATATGTACTTACGTACGTTGCGATGCATGTCAAAAATGGAGAAACGAAATGTCACTTTGTATTGAAAAAGCACTGTATATTCTTCGTATATATAGAAAGCGTCATGCTGCAACAATCGCAAATCGCAATGTCGATTTCAACAGAGTGATCTGGAATTTATTAAAAGTGGATTTCATACCGCCTGTATTCCTCACAAGGGTACGCAGAGATCACAGAGCATCATATTTATAACTGGAACTAAAGATTTTTGTGATGTCAAGTTTAATATTTCATGACTACATATGTAATAAAGTAAAAAAAATTGCTAACTAAGGGACCTTATAACTAGCGGACCCAACAGCCGTTGTCCTGCCTGAAAGTTAGCTTCGCAGCGCCACCTACCGGTTCTAATTGTGAATGTAATCCATCCAGGGACCCACCCAAACACCATTGACTTATTTATTACTGCGTAAATCAATGCCAAACACACAAAAAAAATCATTAGTCGGCGGTCTAGCCGTTTAGTAGGAGTTCATTGACAAACATGTATAGAAGAATTATAAACATATAATAATCTAAAGTCTAAGAGGCCGTATACGACAGCCCTAAGGACGTTAACATGCTTTATTTCTATAAGATAATTTTTGAAAGATCATTTCAATTGTCATCTAAGGAATGCGCATTGCTTTTTGGGCCTTTCATAATAAAGAACATAATAAAAAAAATATTGAATTAAGTTAAATTTTTAAGAAAATGAATTGGTTTTGATTTCAGCTACTCAGAACTCTCGTTCAAAAAAATTAAACTACAGTGGTAAACTTCAGTTCAAGATCAATCTATTTCCCAAAAAAAAGTTCCAAATTTTTAAAAGAATTGGCTGTAAACCTTTCAAAACAACCCAAATCTCGCATTATGGTTCTCGACAAAAATAAAAAAGCTAATTGATAAAATTTCCTATAGGTACGGCCTCTTAAAACCCCATACATTTGATGGTATTCACCATAGTAATTTTTCTTACGTAAGCTGTTTCGCATAAGGCGGGAGGAAACGCCCGGGTGTTTCCACTGCGAAGATCGCCCTGAGGACACAGTGGAACATACGGTGGAGATCTGCCCGGCTTGGGCGGAGCACCGCCGCGCCGTGTCCTCGTGGAGGCGATCGGCGGCATGGTTAGCAGTCACCTCCTTCTGCGAAGCAGTAATGCTCGCTAAGAGGGAGGCGACGCACGTGAGGGAGGGCAGTATATGCGACCTCACGGTCGTAGTCGCCGCGGGAGACGCCTTGGGCGTCGGGAATCCCAGGCTGATTCCCGGCCACCGTAGGCGCGGGCTTGCGGACGGCGAGTAACGGGTAGCTCGTTGTCCGGTAAGGACCAAGCCCGGGTCGACGGCGTGTAAAAGTGAAAGCGAAATAAAAGTGAGTTGGAGTATGATGCCTGCCAGTGTTCGAAAGAGATACCGTGGCCCCTGGCACACAGGCAACTGAGGGACCACGGGTGAGTTTTAGTCAGTAAAAGTCTGACACGCCCTTCTGCTCCACCCAGAGCGGGAGAAGTTATCTGATGATTTCCCACCCAAAAAAAAAAAACCAAGACCTTTAAAATGAGTTCAGTTTCTCAAGTCTGTTGACCAAATTTTGCTATAGGGTGGTAGGTACACAATCTCTACCTACACCTATGGGTATACAAGCGTGAATGTCTTGGAAAACAAAATATAATATAAAGTACATTAAGTAAAAACCAATACAATTTTCACTTATTTTAGGAATAATTAACCTTATTTTGTACTTCAGAATACTACAGTAGTACCAATACCCTAATTTCCCTGAACACACCCATACTTTTGATCAGTAAGCCAACCTTATAAATGAGATAACTAAGTTTCAATTTTGGGGACACTAATGCCCATTGTCCTTTTTTTTATAATTTTAAAGGGCTTTGTCGCTTAGCGACCACATCACCCAGTGCAGAAAAACATAATATTGTTGATTACGATCTATCTTATAACTAACTTGTACAATTGTTTTGCCTTATCGTACAATGGAAAAGCGAGGATGGAATTACCTAAGCCAATATAATACCTTTTATGTCGTCCTAAAACATCAATTCTAGTATTTTCATTCCGGACACACTCCAACAGGCAACAGGATATGAACCACATCATCAACTACTCCACAGTCATCACAGTTTGGAGACAAAGCTTTCTTCATTAAATAATAAAACTTATTTGAAGGATGTCCTTTATAATTGTTTGATGTTTACCAATTTTTATATCAATATGTATTCCGTTGAAGTAAAATGATATAATTTAATGCATCTTTCATGCCATGTGTGTATAGTGTGTATACTAATTTTTTAGATAAGTGATCATATATTATCTCATAACAGCAGCAAGTTCAGTAAACTCCACTAAAACATACTTAAATTGGCTTTATTAATAATCAAATAATGGAGAAAGTAGGTTTAGCATTAAATTGAAATCTATACAGGCACCATTCAAGGACAGGTCCGTAACAATACAACGGGCTCAGACGGGCGCAGCAGCAGCGTCATCCAGATCGGCGGCATCCGCCAAATGGTCACGCAGCGCCGCGCCCAGCGCGTCCACGAACCGCAGTAGGGTCGGCGCCGCCTCGCGCACGTGCAACGCGCTCGCCAGGAACGGCAGGCGGCGCAGCGCGCGCCCTGAAACGCTGGCCCCCGCCGCCTCGCGCGCCACGCCCCACAGGCGCAGGCTGGCGCGCGACGGCTCGCTCTCCGCGAAGCGCGAGCCCTCCAGCACGCGCAGCTCGAACACAGGCTCACGCGGCGCTACCACGCCACGCGCCATGAGCTCGCCGCAGCAACCGCGCAGAATCTCGTAGGCGGCGCGCGCAGAGGGCGGACCTACGCGCCGCTTGATGTCGGCGCGGTCCACGAAGGCCACGTCGATGGCGCCGGTCACGTTGGACGTGGTGAGCACGAGCGCGTTAGGCCGGCGTCGCAGCCGGTCCAGCTGCGTGAGAAGAGCGTTCACGGCGCGGATGGAGTCGGAGGGCTCGAGACCGGACAAAGCGGCGCGGCGCGCGTGCGCCAGTGACTCTACTTCGTCCACCAGCACGCACGCCAGAAGGCGCCGGTCCGCCACGATCTCCTCGAGCCGCTCGAACAGCCGCGCCACAAGCTTGCCACTCTCGGCGAACCACTTTGAGAAGAGACCGTGTGCGTTGATTTCGACGAGGCGCGCACGCGGGAAGCGGTCTGCGAGGCGAACCGACAATTTTTGAGCAAGCGCACGACATAAGCTGGTCTTGCCGGTCCCGGGAGGGCCGTGCAGCAGCACCACTCGGTTCCAACCGATCACATTCGGATCTACGCCTCGATCAGCAAATTCAAAGGCGGTTTCTACGAATCGAACAGTATCCTCTTTTAATTTTGTATCGTAAATAAGGCTCTCCCATAGCCCGTGAAACTCTTGGCTGGGCAATGCCCACACGTCGGCTGCAGCAAATTCTTCCCCGGTGCTCGTATCTGTCATCGTGTCAGTTTCGGCGCCGAATGCGTCCAGTTTATATATGTGATAAACAAGTTCAGTCTCTGTCACTAAAACTTCAGTATCATGTTCAATGTCACAAAAAGTTATCATTTGCACATGTTCTTTTAACTCGAGGTTTTCTTCTAGATCAGTTTCAGATAAGGTAACACCAGGACTTAAGGATACAAAATTCACCAGAAATGTTCGTACGAGTTCCTTAACATAGTCCTTACTTGCACGGCTTTGAGATCTTTGAACAACTTCAACGTGAAGTGCAGGATTCATTTTCAAGTAACTGTTAATTAAAAATTCTTTATTTAATAGACCACACTAATCTTACAACAAAGTAGCACTGTAATAATCTATTTGTTATTCATTATTACGTCCAACAGTACAATGGGATTTAACGCAATCAAAAATAACTGACAAAAGTGAAGCTGACTACTGCTGACACTCTGACAGTGACACTAGGGATAGGCAAGTCAAAAAAATATATCGATATTTATCGTATCGACACTTTTAAACAGTATCGATAATTATCAAGTGTAAAATATAGATATATCGTCAGTTTTCACATGATTATTCATGTTCGATCAATTTATAAATTAAGCCCGAGACACTTTATCAGAGAAAAATTTAAGGAAATTAATGTAGTGAAAATCTTATAAATACCCACAAAAATATTAAATTGTTTAAAAATACAGTGATATCCATACTATAAATACTAGGAACTAACACAAATTTGTTGTACCATCAACAAGGCTCAAGAAAATAGGAGGGTCATTCAGATGTCAATGTATACGCTTTTATAACAAACTTCCAAGCCATGTTCAAGATCTAAATCTCAATAAATTTAAATCATTCATTAAACGTAAATTGTGGCTGCCTGTAAAGCCTTTTATACCGTTAAAGATTATATTGAGGACAAAAAAGCTTGGGATTGAGCTGCTCCAATTTTTGCATACTGAATGTTTTTTTTTAACAACTCTTTGAAATTTTGATGATTATTATATACAATTTGACATGAATATTTACTAAGAGAAGTATTATATTATTATTGTTTCAATGATCGTGAATGTGAGGATTATGTAGATCATGTTTTTCTTTTTGATTTTCATCTCTTTTCAGTACATTTTTAATGTTAATCTGGCAGTTTGAGTACTTTATGCGGCCTACCAAGATGTCCTTTCTTTGGTATTGCTCGTCGAATTGTTGTGCTCCATATGTACTAAGTTGATGATGATTACTAATAAATGCGTGCACTGATTGGACAGGTCCACTCAATCAGTGTAGTTCTTTCCTCAAAAGACCATTGCAGACACCAACCCATATGGTCTTCACATGATCTGACCAAGATTATGTCTGGACTTTAAAAGAGACGGCGACCTCTAAGTTTCTTTCGGCCTTTCTTCTCAAAGTAATCAGATAGGAAACGCCGACCTCATCTAGTTTAAAAAAATATGATTGACGTGTAAAAATGTTTGTACAGACACCAGCACATCAAGCTACCTCAAACTGTTAAATATTCCCAATTGAACATGAACCTTAAGCTTAAGTATATAGTTGAAAATCTATCAAATAATTTTTGACAGATTGGGGTAGCTTGATGTGCTGGCGTCTGTACAAACCTACTTACATAAATAAAATCATTTATCATACATATTCCCAAAACATTCAAAATTCGTACTATAGTCTTTTTAATTTTCTACGTGTGCATATTTGTAGTTTATTTTTTGTAATTGATTTGTTGGAAAAAATATCGAAAATTCTCAACTTCAGGGTCATATACGTCTCACACTGATGGTTTGATAGTATTTGTTCGTGCACGCAGCCAATAGTCTTACAATTACTTTGCATTTCATAAAGATTGTGGTGGGATTTTTTAAAGTTAACGATGCGCGACGAGCTTTCTAGGAGTATCTAGTAACATTAAACACGAAACCAGAGTTGCGTAAATAAATATGTCGAAATTGATACGAATTCGATTCTCTAAAATAAATATCTAATATTGATATAATTATCGCGATTAAAAATGTTGTCGATTTATATATCGATAATTGTATGGAAAAATATCGATATTTAAATATATCGATATTTTTTCCCTAGTCTAAGTGACAGGCGAGAACTGCGAGAAGCGACATCTCGTTTCTCGGTTGACTTGCTTGACCAAAGAAAAATAGTAACTTTCGGTAAGCTTTCGTCCAATCATTCCATCATCATCATTTTCCTGCTTTCATCCCAATTTACAATGGGTCGGCGCAACATATCTTTTTCTTCCATACTTCACTATTAGTCGTAATCATTCAATTAATTGAAATTGTGAAGAAAATTGAAAAAAAAATCGAAGTGGAGGAGTCTGGGGGAGGCCTATGTCCAGCAGTGGACGTCATTCGGCTGAAATGATGATGATTCAATTAATAGTACTTACTAGTTCCAAGATCCAAGCCTTCGTCGCGTACCTACCTTCTGAATAGTTGGTTTTGGTTTGGTTGGTAAGCCTTTGATTGTAATTATGCCATGACATTGACAGTTGTTTGATAGACCAAGTCGAAGTTTGGTATTGATTCTGTAAAACCAAAAACCCTAGTGTACCATGAACACAATATTTCAAAGTTTATTAGCATAAAACGGTGTGTTCTCGTTTATTAAGATTAACTTATGGTTCTAGATAGGTATAAATCCTAATAGAATCAGTAAAGGTGCCGCAGTGTGTGGAGTGACGAGTCGTAAGAGCTGCCGCAGGGCGTGCTAGAAGTGGACTCAGCAATAGAATGTGGTTTTAGAGGCTCGCCCGAGGCAGCTGAGCGGCGCGATGGCGGCCGACACCGCGGTGACGGCCAGCCCCGAGGAGACGCTTGAGTCGCTGCTGCGCGAGGCGGAGGCACTCAAGCAGAAGCTGGAGGAGGAGCGCCAGAAGCTCAACGACGTGACACGTGAGTCCCACGGTACATGCGCGCTCGGAGCTTATCACTCGATTCGCTGCTAACTTATGTTTCTGTCTCCAACACCAATAAAACAAAGACCCTGTCCAATATGCGTTTCACCATGATAATATTGTGTGTAAAGTTATTACTTTAGCTATCCATTATCACTGATACGGTGAGTACACTAAATGTTAATCTCACTCAATGAGGTGGTGTATGTGTTACTATTGATTAAAATTACAACTTTAACTGTAAAAGCAATGGCAATAAATGGCTCATACAGGGTCAGTGGGTCGTCTAAGGGCAGAGATATGGCACATTTTTTAAATAATGGCAGCTTCATACAAGCTCCAGAATCTTAAAACCATTTTCTGTGTTCATTTTGCTTAGTGTATCAAAATTAATTTATCCAATCTAGGCTGAGAATCAGCACTTTTTGAATGTCAAAATTACAGAAAATAGTCTAGAACAGTTTGTCCATGTAAGTGTATTCTGTGTTACAATGTCATATTGTCAAAACATATAATTGGCCAAATGCTAAATTGACAAATAAAATTTATCAATTTAGCGTTTCTATGTCAATGTATCATAGTCGGGGTTGTGGCTCACTGTGTGTGTGTTACAGTGAAGACCGTCGGGGAGAAGCTGGAGACCATCACAGTGCCTACACTGAAGATGCGGCGCATGCTCAAGGGTGCTCAGTCCAAGGTGCTCTGCACTGACTGGTCACCTGACAAACGTCACATTGTTTCCTCCTCACAAGTAAATTTAATAATTTTTTAGTTAAATTTAATTTAGTATTATTGAATTATGTTGTCATTACAATTTTTGCCACAAATTCTCTAATTTATGGCAAAAAAAAAAAATCTATGCAATGTAATGCTCCACTTGCCACAGATGATGTAACTAGAGTGCTGTATGTACAGGATGGCAAGGTGCTGGTGTGGGACGCGTTCACGGCCACCAAAGAGCTGACCATCCCCATGCCGAGCACGTGGGTGATGGCTTGCGCATACGCGCCCTCCGGCAATCTGATCGCCGCCGGGTACGTAATTATTATTATTATATTCTTTACTATCGATTTATTATTATTAAATGCAACTACTACTACAACAATGATCCAGTGTGTTAGTAAACAATATTATAACTTATTACTAGTGTTATTACCTAGTTAAAATAGGATAGAGAAGAAGTTTATAAATGTATTGCATAATAATGTGAAAAGGTCAACCCCCCAAATTAATGTTTAGTGATTGTCCTTTTCACAAAACTTTTAGTAACAATCTTGCCAACAGCGACGTGGTTTTCTTGTGAATGACGGCCACTACCGTTGCGTGAAACCTATCAAACTCTGAGGTAGGGTTACCCAATGCCAGATTGCTCAAACTAAACAGCTGCAGTTGCTTAGATAGTCAGAGAACCTATTAGGGGCCGTTCAAGTATTAAGTAAGCAGATTTTTAGCAAATATTAACCCCTCCCCGTCGTCAGCAAAAGTAAGCAAAGCTCTTACCGGGGGGTAAGAGCTTTGCTTACTTTTGCTTGTTCGCTATCGGCGCCACTTTCAAACTTCCTCTTATGTACTCATTTCTTATTCTATCCATTTGTTAACACCACACTTCCACCTATCCTGACTTTTAATTTGTCAGGACTCAAAAGGATTATGGGAATATTTTACTAAACACAGGCACTATTGGTGGAGAAAAAATGTGGTTACACATCAAGGAAACAATTACTTTACCTTTTATAACTTACTGAAAAAGGAATCAATTCTGGAAAGGTCTCAATTCGACAGTTTTTTTTTTTGTAATAATGTTTCGCGATATCTCCGGCTATTGTAGATCGGCCCAGTGGTATCGTCTCCGACTTACGAGTAGACTTGGGCGAAATAGCTAAGACTTACCAGTACACATGAGCGAAATAGTTCACTGAAATGAAAAAGAGCGATTAGCTCTTCCACTATAAGAGCTATATCACTCCGCTAGCTCACTAGCTCTTCCATAGCTCAGTGACTCGGACGCCGATTTTTAGCTTATCTGAGTCACGCCGCACACGCGTCGAAGGAGACGGCTCGGCTCGCTCAATAGTGAATAGCTCTTTTGAAGTTTGGACTCTAGTTTACTCACTAGCCCTTCTATAGCTCAGTGACTCAGACGCTGACTGTTAGCTCATTTTTTTTTTGTTAAACATTGCGGTTCCTTTTTATAATGTGCCAAAGTATTTTCTACTTAAAGTCAATAACCATAAAGATAAATTTACAGTGATTTATGTCATACGAAAAGTTTACAGTGACGTATTTGTGCCGAAGAGCTATTGTTGGAAGACCGAATGATGTGATCTGAAGTATTCCAAAGGGAGCCAAATGAGCTGTTCGGCCGGTGAATTCGGTCGGTCGTCGGTGTCTCGCTGAAGTACTGAGCTAGTGAGTCTGAGTGAGCTAATTGAGCTAGTGAGCTATTTAGAGAGCGAGTGAGTGAGCGAGAGCGACATCAATGAAAAAGAACTGTCTCTTTTCTATCACTCGCTCACTTAGTGTATTGTATTTCTGGAATCGGTTACTCATGCCCTTTATTTTGATACCCCGTGGTCGGGCTGTACCGCGTCATCCGCGCCCGGAGCAGTGCAGGCCGCTGATTCGTGAGTGCAGGCCACTCATTCATCGACTCTCACAGCGTCCCATCGTCCTCCGCCTCGCCAAACATACCTAAGGCGCGGTACAGCGGTAACGGCCAGGGCCAGGCTATATACATTTATATTACAAAAACAAATATCGACCATTTAGATTTAATAAAAACAAAACCTAGCAAATACCTACTGAAACCGTCGCGCCACCCAGACAAGTCTAGATAAACACCTCATGTATTGATGTCCATCACCTTCGAGGGTTCGAAACATCCTAACAGCTGATGGACATAAGACACAGACAGAAAAGATCCCACAAAGAAAGTTACATAGATACGCGTGAATAACATAACCAGTCTTTGCTGTCGCGCAGTCCGGAAACAACTTCTTTATGTCTCAAACCGGCCAGCAGTGCGTGTCGGACCTCGCACTGCGGCACAGCGTACCGTCCCGTAGTTAGGATGAACACTTACGCATGAACAGTATTTTTATTTTACAAAACGTTGCCCCACACTAGGAATTTCTCCTGTGTGTTACAAACATTGAAACTCGCATACAAAAACAGCAGCATTGTAGTTTTCAAAGTTTGTAACCGAAAAATATCTTATGACTTCCTAGTTTATGCCAGCGGCTTCGCCCGCGAGTAGATCGGGGTATTGTACATAGAAACGTTCCTCTTAAATCACTCTATCTATTGATGAAAACCGCATTAAAAATTCGTTGCATAGTTTAAAAGATCTAAGCGTACAGACACGAAAATCGTGCATAGCAAATTTCTAAGTGACTCATAATATTTGTAATTATGGGATCTAATCCAACAAACACGCTTACGTGCCGCTCGATCCTCTCTGCCAACCCCGCAAAGGAAAGCGGAAAGTAAAAGTTCAATATGTTGTTTCCATCATAAAATGTTTATTTTTATCAGTTTTCAATAACATTACCAAGTTATAATGTATCTGGTTAAATTGTTCATTTACTATGGAATTTTTACTTAATCTCGTACCTACGTTTGATAAGTCGGTCGAGTATTTCTTGTTAAGGTGAAAGATCCAGAGTAACCCGCGAAATTCAAATTTTCTTATGTAGGTTTCAAAACTTTTCTTATTACATATTTTTCATTTTCTGCATCAAAATCAAAAATCTCTTTCAAACTGATACTAATTCTTAGAACTTTTTTGCAAATTCCCCCGTTTTATATATGTATAAAAAAAAACGAAATTGTATTTGAGAAATTTTCACTGGTCAATGTATGACCCGGAGCAAATTAGGTAGCCCAGATTTAAGCTGTGAAAGCAGCTTAAGTGTGGAAGTGGTACATAATAGCTATTGTAATGTGATGCAGGGGGCTGGACAACAAGGTGACGGTCTTCCCGCTGTCGGGCGCGGGCGACGAGGAGCCGGCCGCGCGCAAGCGCACCGTGGCCACGCACACGTCCTACATGTCGTGCTGCCTGTTCCCCAACACCGACCGGCAGATCCTCACGGGCAGCGGCGACGGCACGTGCGCGCTGTGGGACGTGGAGTCGGGCCAGCTGCTGCAGAGCTTCCAGGCGCACGCGGCCGACGTCATGGCGCTGGACCTGGCGCCGTCCGACATGGGCGACACGTTCGTGTCGGGTGGCTGCGACCGCGCCGTGCTGGTGTGGGACATGCGCACGGGGCAGGCCGTACAGGCCTTCGACACGCACGACTCTGACGTCAACAGCGTGCGCTACCACCCGTCCGGCGACTCGCTCGTCACCGGCTCCGACGACTCCTGCTGCCGCCTCTTTGATCTGCGCGCCGACCGCGAGGTATCTATCTTCTCCGAGTTCAATTAGCTCTCATAGACGCCATTCTCTCTCTTCCAAATTCAGCACTATCCTTGAGTTGTCCACTAACAAGGAGGATATTTTGACGATTGTATCTGGTTGTATGTTGGTCAAAAATAACTTAGATTCCAAGACCAAAGTTATATTTGAACTAGAATATCAATACAACTCTTAAGTCTAAGCAAGTTGTATTGTTAAAATATTTATTTTGGTTCCAATATGGCTTACGGAGTTGAACTAATAATTTATTTTGAATATACTTATTCTGTAAATAAATAGTCGAAAATGTCGCGAATCGTAATGTTGATCGACATACAACTAACACGACGCGTTGCGCAGGTGGCGCGGTACTGCCGGGAGAGCATCATCTTCGGCGTAAACTCGGTGGAGTGGTCGCTGAGCGGGCGCCTAGTGTTCGCGGGCTACAGCGACTACACGGCGTGCGCCTGGGACGCGCTGCGGGCTGTGCGCGTGTGCGTGCTGTGCGGCCACGAGCACCGCGTCACGCGCGTGCAGCTGTCGCCCGACGGCACCGCGCTGTCCACCGCCTCCTGGGACGCCACGATACGGGTACGTGCACACTCACAGTACACACGAGCACCGCGTCACGCGCGTGCAGCTGTCGCCCGACGGCACCGCGCTGTCCACCGCCTCCTGGGACGCCACGATACGGGTACGTGCACACTCACAGTACACACGAGCACCGCGTCACGCGCGTGCAGCTGTCGCCCGACGGCACCGCGCTGTCCACCGCCTCCTGGGACGCCACGATACGGGTACGTGCACACTCACAGTACACACGAGCACCGCGTCACGCGCGTGCAGCTGTCGCCCGACGGCACCGCGCTGTCCACCGCCTCCTGGGACGCCACGATACGGGTACGTGCACACTCACAGTACACACGAGCACCGCGTCACGCGCGTGCAGCTGTCGCCCGACGGCACCGCGCTGTCCACCGCCTCCTGGGACGCCACGATACGGGTACGTGCACACTCACAGTACACACGAGCACCGCGTCACGCGCGTGCAGCTGTCGCCCGACGGCACCGCGCTGTCCACCGCCTCCTGGGACGCCACGATACGGGTACGTGCACACTCACAGTACACACAGCTGACGGCTCGCCCTGTTACAGATCTGGGCGTAAGGAGGCAGCGGCGAGGCGCGGCTCCGGTGGCTAGCCTGCATGTTCGCGCCGTTAGTCCAATTTGAAGAGAAGACGTTTCGCGACTGTGGCACTGAGCCGAGCGCAGTTTATGTAGCATGCGTCCAGTCGCGCTTAGGTCGTCGCGCGACGCATCGATCCACACGCGCATATCGCAGGCGAGGGACTTACCGTGGATAATAGGCGCATTTCTTTAATTTAAAGTTTAGTACGATTCCGAATACCTTGTGCGTAGTTTTAGTCGAGTATACCTTTACTAGCACTAGTCGATGATAGTATGATAATAATAATAAAATACATATTATTTATAAAGATCTAAGTAATGTATGTAAATATTGGTTATCGAGCACGTTGAAAGGTGGTGTTAATTTTTGCGAGTATTTATTTTTAGACTTAGTCGTCTCGAGTATTGTAAGAATGAAAGGGCGGCTCGACGCCGTTCGTCCAACAGCTCAGTGTTAGTCTCCTACTATTATCAATAAATTTAAATGTTATACCTATTTCTGTTTCATTTCAATTTTTCAATCATTAAAACCTTTTGTATATTGTTGCTCAAGTATTTTTACCTACCTGGAAAAACGATCCTATGGATCCAGCTATTCATAATATACTAGATTCTGCCCGCGACTTCATTCGCGTGGATGTCGTATGATACCACAATAATATATACTAAAATAACAGCCACAGCGTCTTCCTGGCTTTTGACCTATTTACTCGGCTCCTAAAGGTCGTAGCGTGATGTTATATAAAGAAATGACTTATCAAATGCAAAACCATTTTTGCAAATTCAACTGCGTTATCAGCGCGGTTAAACAAACTGCAGCTAGCTGTAACAGAATAAACGCAACTCCTGAAAGTAGTTTGATCATAATTGTCTACTGAATCGATTGCAGTAAATTTTAATATAGTTATTTAATTTTTTTCAAAAATTATGTGTTTTGCCATACCTTCCGTCGATTGAATCAAAGAAAATTAAATGTTATTTCAAAATAATAAGACTCAATTTTAAATGCATAAAATGTACGAACTTTCGTCCCAATTCAACAGGTCGAAATTACAAAAACGGCAGAAAAAATAATTACTTATATCTAATCAAGTGCCTAAATACAAAGTTTCATTGTTTTATCTTCGACAATGACGAACTTCCAAACAAACTTTCAACCCCTTTAAGCCTTTTTTTCGCGATAAAAGGTAGCCTATGTCCTTTCCTAAGGTCTAGTCTATCTTTGCACCAAATATCATCAAAATTGGTTCAGTGGTTTAGACGTGAAAACGTAACAGACAGACAGAGTTACTTTCACGTTTGTAATATAAATATTATATATTTATATGTATGTATATAATATATAATTAAGTGTGGATTACAGACAGTAACCCAGAGTTTAGCACTTAGGTAAAATATTTAAATGTTTATCACTAGGTTTTAACCTCCTCTTAGTTATTTAGGATATCTCATGAACGGGCAAGTGGGCGGTGAAAAAAAGTTTAGACTCTAATTCAAAGTAAAAGAAGACAAAACTCTGTAGAACCCCCGAGACGGTCAATGGGAAAAGTCGGGCAAAGCTAATTGTAGATGGCGCAAGAAGCTTATAGATAAAAGTGGAGGCAACACCATAAATACCTAAGTGAAGACGACTGTGGGCTGACGATCTCTTTCTAAATACATACATAAGAGAGAGAAAACACATATCACTGTCTCGTTCTTATGTATGTATTTAGAAAGAGAGCGTTAGCCCACAAGTCTTCACTTTTTTATTCGGAGAGTGGCCTCCACTTTTATCTGTAAGATTCTTGAGATGGCGTTATCATAGCTAGGTCCATACTGCCACAGAATACATATACTCCTAAAGGAGCATACTGCCTCCAATGAATTTGAATTTCGTGGGCTACCTTAGCACTTTAAATAAAATACTGAATCTAAAAAGGCCAGCACACCAAACTACCCCAATCCGTCAAACGTTGATAGATTTTCAATTGTATTACCTACTTATGTACCGACGCCAGCACATCAAACTATCCCAAGCTGTCAAATTTTCCCAATTGAATATGAACCTTATTAATTTGAAATAAAGTTGAAAAACTATCAAAGTTTGACAGATTGGGGTTAACTTGATGTGCTAGCGTCTGTACAAATTAGCACATCTACCATAAGGAGGATGTGCTAAGGCGCCCGAAAATTCAAATTATTCGTAACAAATATGGTTCTACTTTTACATGGAATAATTATTCAATGAACTTAAAGGGTTGTATTGATGATTTCAATTATTTTTCTGTAAATACACAGGTGTTACGATCGTGAATAATATTGGACGTGACCTACAAATTGCAAAAAACTAATCTCGCGTGCCAGCCTGGCACTTCCCCTTCGAACTTGTTTCCAAAAAAACACCTCACGGCGCGGCGCCTCTCGCCTTGTTTTAGGAACTTGTTATGACAGCGCTATTTTAACAATAGGTTATTACACCGATTTTTTTAAAGTGTCGTAGTTAGATTCTAAAATGCTAATAAACCTCTAAAAAATACAACACTTTTATTTAATCGATTAGGAATCATAAAAATGCAGTAATAACTGGCTAAATTGTAGCTCAAAACGACGATTATAGTAACGGTTATGATGTCAAAATAACTTTAAAGTATTTTCTTAACTAATTTTTCACGCAATTATTTTGTCTTTATTATTATTTATGTTCAAGTTGCCATCCTTTGAGCTTGATTGCAATATAAATATTAGAAGAGCAAATTGCAAATGTAAGGCAGGCCTATCTGAAAAATGTAAGCACACTTAAAAAAATCTCTAGATAGTGCTATAGAAAACTAACTAAAATTATTTGTGGTTATGTTTTCTTACAGATTTGTTTGTTTGTATTGAATAGAATACTACATAATAATAAATAATAATAATAATAATCTTTATTACACGAGAAAGTGGTTACAATAGTGTGAAGTCCCTGACTCTTGTGCTAGGTGATATACCTGTGTTACAAGAGCCAGTGCCCTCTCCCAGTAGGAGATGTACAGAATCTTATGCAAAAAGATTAACAAAAATAAAAAGAATAAGGTGATAACAAAAAAAAGTAAAATAAACTAAAACTAAAAACGGTTAAAAGAAGCCTTTGATGAGTTTGCGAGTGTTTGTGTGTATGTTTGTGTCTCAGAGTGAGCATAAGTGTGTGTGCGCGTGTATGTGTGTGTGTGTGTGTGTGTATGTGGATGAGAGGGTATGTTTGTGTATGTGGATAACATACATACAAAACTCATGTATTTTTAAACGGTTTTATTTAGCTTGCGCTGTTTTTTAACATTATTGAGTAATTTCTAAATGTTTTGAAACTCATACTGACACATATTTTTTTACTGCATTTATCGACTTTTGTCGTATATCACGTAACCAAGGATATTGAGTAATATCTGTGGAAAAATTATAGAATTTCACACCATTTGATTTATTTTTTATTTTTCTTTGAAGTGTTCGATCATCCAGAAACACAACAATACATTTTCACTTAGTAATTATGTTTTTTTTTTCACTTCTTTTATGAGATTATTTTATTACGTGAATAGTCAATTTCAAGTAATGGTTGCGTAAAACTTCGGATTTGCACCATCAGATGGCAGACCCTTCGTGGTGCACGTTCCAGTGCACAGAGTACATTATATATGTTCCAGTGTAAACTAAAAACTAATACAAATACAACGCCATATTTTGGAAGTGGCAACATTGGTGAGCTGATTACTTCATTGCTGATCGCTGTGCGCCATTTTCCTTTTTCCACCATTGTTCTACTAGTGTGCAATCAAAGAAGTCGCATCGATCTTCTGTAATTTAGTTTAAAGGACCGTGCCTTAGCTGTATGTCCGTCAAGTCGTCTACTTTATTTTGTACGGTGTGATTTAATTAAGTCAACATGTGGCGAGAGCTCGTTTTGCGTCTGGCTCTGCTATTTATAGCGCTCGGAGTTCCCTCAAACGCACAAAGTAAGTGTAAAATTTGTATTGTAACTATGCTAGAGTACAACTCGACTTATTGTTGAAAATGTCATCTTTTGATGGATAAGATAAGGATTTGTATGAAGTTGGCTTGGTGGCGGGTTGTGGGTCGCGCATCTTATCCTGGAACTGGCCCCGTGCACAACGCAGGTAGTCGATACCGTCGCAGGATGGGCGACGACTGCTTGCATGATGTCACTGGATGAGTAATTACTTCTTTTGACCTAATTACGTGTAATTAAAACAATATGATTTAACGTAACGTGCAGCATTGCGGGCGCAGTGCGACAGTACGTTCGACGGGTTCTTGTATATTGTTTGTATTTAGACCAAGGACAGTCGTAATCGACAAGTACCGCTAGCAATGCTTAGATCGGTGACTTTATCACAGTTCCTGATTACAGTATTGTATTAGTAGTCGATCATCGTAGCGGAATCCACTCGTTCCCCACTTGGCTAGGCGAGTATCTACTCTTGAGCCAGGACTCCATTATTTATTATTATTAAAAGCCTGTGATGTCCCACTGCAGGGCAAAGGCCTCTCTACCCTCCTTCCACTTCTCTCGGTTTAATCCTGCTAGTGACCAGTTCTTGTTGAACTCCATTAGTGTAGGCTAAAAATTATGTTCATTCACTTTCAGCTAGTAGTTTGGTCAGTGGGTCGTCGTAGGGGCGGAGTTAGTAGTTTGCTTTGAAAGTCCCAGCATAGATGTAATATTAATCATTTATTTTTGGTTAGGTTAGATACATACATTTCATATGTGTAGGTGGTAATAATCATAGAAAACCTACAATGTAATGGTGTGATAGAACAAGGTAATATTTGAGTGTAACAGGCACATCATGTCATTAGTTAATTACATTTCATTTAAAACTCCTAATCAGAATGAATGTTGACATAACAGTGCTATTAACTGTAGATAACAGTTTCCCTGGTCTTTGTGTTGTTTGTTTCTCATCTTAACTTATCAGTTAAATTGAACAAACGCACATGTAATCTTACTGTTTCTTTAATCATAAAACAATTTACATGTTGTTGATTTTGTAAGTTTAATGAATGCAGACCAAATAAATAGAAGGTCATGAATAGCACAGATCACGTAGCTAGGTTCCATGCAGCATACAGCTACTTCTGCACACACACTCCGGATATTATGAGGCTCTTAGGCCTCTGCCTCGAATTTTGCGGGCAGCGGGGCGGCGGCGGCGGCGGCGCAGCTTGACTGGAATGCACCGCTCGTTGCCCGTTGCCACGCCGCTGTTTTCGAGAACCGGTCCATTTGATTTTACGTATAAGATCCTGCCACTCCCGCGCCGCCGCCGCCCCGCTGCCCGCAAAATTCGAGGCAGAGGCCTTAGGGGTAACTAATCCACATCTAAACTACATCTTGTAATTATTATTAATTTTTTACTAGTGTTACTGTTTTCTATAGCAGAAAAGCATTGCAATATTATGAATAAGTTACAAAAAGGTATATAAAAATTAAATAACATAAACCATGGTTACAATTCATCACAGAAACATTTTGTCTTGTTGTGCATGCTAGCATTCATACAAATAGCACCTACCAGTAGTCCATATACGTGATAGTGTAAAAAATGACTAAACTTTAGAATGTATTAAATAAAAAAATATCATGTTTTTGGCCAGATTTATAAAATCATGTGAACATTATTTTTTGAGTATTCTTTATTGTAGTGAGTGTTCTTTGATAGATTTTCAACTTTATAGCATAAGCACAAGGTTCATTTTCAATTGGGAAAATTTTACAGTTTTGGGGTAGCTTGATGTGTGCTGTGTCTGTACATCGCCAGGGGAAACAACATGAAAAGTAAACAAATATACAGGGGTCGTTACGGTCATCAGAGAAAACATTAGGGAGTCTAATTTCCATGAAAAATATCAATATTTAGTCACTATGGGACCATCAACAAAACATGAAAAAAAAACTGTTTTTCTCAACATTTCAATTGCATGGGGTTTTGCACAACAGCAGATTTTTTTTGGCATGTTTCTAGGTATCATTCAAAGTATTATTGTATGATTTTTGTCATGTAATAATATTAAATTAAGACAGCTAATTACAAACTAGTTGTATTATTTACATAACACCTAACATCGCACCACCCCGAATGATAAGTACCTAATAGTACACCCACATTTCCTCCACATAAGACTTGAACATAACTGGCGAAATGTGGGTTTCTTAATTCACTGGATAAACATTACAGGTTCTATAGTGTGTTTCAAAACTATCTGATGAAAATGTGTAAAAATTGATCAGAAAACATACTTGTGAATGCGAATTTGTATGGGCCACTTACAAGATAATTGAGTCCTTTGATTTGATTATTTGGATACTTCAAGGTAGCCCGCAAGATTCAAATTGTCTCATGTTTTATTGCAATGTTTCTGTTAGTGCCAGATTGTATGTTGATTAAAACATGATTTGCGATGGTAGCATGTATGTGTGTAAAGAATAATAATCATTAAAACCATCAATACAAATACATTTTCGGGTCCTCCTACCTCTGTTTTCAAATACATTTTTTCACGTGTTCTCTCAACATGCTGCACCTACTCACCTATCAACTTTTTCCCCTGCATAATGCAAAAACTGCTACTACAGTGGTATTCAAACAATAGTCAAAGGAATAAGTTTTGAGACATAAATTTTAAACCTAAATACTGATGAATGTGTTACTAAAAATCCTTTTACTGCGTGGCTACATAAGAATTTAATCTGATCAGGGTGTGTTTACGCTTTCATTAGATACTTTTAGAGCAGACCATAGCTGTCACGTGGTAAAATAATATGGAGCCATTTTTTTTGTAGTTTGTCTGTTAAGGCTCCCGCAGACAGGCGCGACAGGATAACAATTTCTATGAAAAAGATTCTACCAGAATCGCGTCGTGCCTGTCTGCGGAAGGCTTTAGTCGACGTACACAAGGACGTAATAAAATCGTTGCTTACACAATTTTACGTAATACATATCGATTAAATTAACTAAACAACCACTATATCTACACTAATATTATAAAGAGGAAAACTTTGTTTGTTTGATTGTAATGAATAGGCTCAAAAACTGCTGGACCGATTTTAAATATTCTTTCACCATTCGAAAGCTACATTATCCACGAGTAACATAGGCTAAATTTTATTTTGGAAAAAAATAGGGTTCCGTAAGATATTTGGGGTTTTCGGACACAAGGTGTAAAAAATCAACCAGAAAAGTTACTTATTTTGCGTACGCTGCCTAAACTATAAAAGATAGAACCATAAAATGTTCTAATTAATTGTAGATCTTATAAATATCTACAAAAAAGTCCGCGACACACTATACCTATCTATGTCGAGTGAGGCACAACAACCATTTTTTTATTTATTTATCTTGATTTTTTTTTGGACTACATTTAAACGCATTTATTTTACTCATGCTATAATCCTAATCAAAATAAATTATTTCATCACTAAGTACAGTTTATGTAGATAATATTTGGTCTTTGAATGATTAAAATTGGACGTTTGGTTTTAAAGTTATGGCGAAATTAAAATAATACGATTTCTGCTGCACGGCCCGTTGCGAAGTGGGCGTCACCAAGACGGGATGCGCGTGCGGGAGGGGAGTCTATGCAGCCTGCGGATAATGACTGCGTCGTCGATGTCTGTGAATTGACCTGGGAATCATTTTGCTGACCGTGTCTTTCCTGGGTAGGCTTTTTGCAGCGGTAACCGACATCCACGCGGGCGGAGCCGCGGGCGACCGCTAGTCAATAATAAAATCAATCAATTACTATGCAATGTGACAGCATAATTGTCAAATTTTTCCAGTGAATTAAAATGCAAGTACCTATACAAACAAAATTACACCCATGTAAAAGTTTTATGATTGTCTCACTCCCGATAGCCTATACCTGTGTCAATTATGATTCGTATCAACTGTATTGTTAAAGTTTGTAAACCTACAGTGTATAGGTACATGCGGATGATAATTAAATCTGTTCACGTAGAATATACAGAAAGATATGGGCTATATGTAGGGTAGGTAGGTGAACCATGACTCGACTCGAGGTACCCCGTCACCCGTCACTTGTGTTATGACGGCAATGGATAGCGAGGTGACATTCGCTCGCATGTAGGAGTCGCGTAGTGACGCGTGGCGTGCGCAGACGCAGACGTGACGGTGGAGGAGGGCGCGCCGCTCACGGTGGAGTGCGCGTTGCGCGTGGAGGAGCGCGCCGAGTGGCGGCTGGATGGCGCCGTGCCGCCCGCCGACCTGCGCCCCGCCGGCGAAACCACGGCCGCCGGCCGCCTCACGGCGCGCCTGCACGCGCCCGCCGCGCGCCCGCAGCACGCCGGCGTGTACACGTGCGCGCGTCAGTCCACGCAGCGTGTGCGCGTGCACGTGCGCGCAGCCGCCGCCGCCCCATCCGCCGCGCCCGGTACTGCACGTAGTGCTCGCATGCCGCTCGACGACCCGCTCCGAGCGCCGTGTCTGCGCTAATACGCGATCGTAGTGTTTAATTTATTCGGCGACCCCGAACGCGTTGTCGTGCCGTCTGAGGCACATTCAGGTCTTCCGAACAAATGAGTGACATAAACATGATCTCGACGACCGCGTATTCGCGCGACCTTCGCTTATATTAGGACACGGCCGTAAGCTACGCGCTCCCGCATCGGCTGTAACACTCCTGAAGTCGACGTGGCGACGCACAGTGGGCTGGGATTACAAGGTTGGGTCTTAAGAGATCAAATGTATTTTTTTGGTATCTAGGCATAAATTTAAAACGTTTTTACTCTTTGACTTTTTTTAATTTAACGAGTACTTTCGGAGATATAGCCATATCAAATTTGTATGAAGAGTTATGTTATTTTAGTTAAGCAATTTATTCCAATTAAATTGAAATTGAAAATAATGTAGGTATACTAAACGGCCTGAAAACCTGAATACCTACTTAGTTCTTTAAAAAAAAAACAATATTCGACATTTTCCACCACCATAGGTAGGTATGACGTAATTTGTTTTGAGACTTATTTCCGGGAATCAAGGGATAAGAGTGCGCGAGCGCAACAACAAGTTATGACGTGTCGTAACGTGATTGGTGCAACGATAGGGTATCTACGGAATGTTCGGTTGCATTCAAACGTACTTCAGTGTTCTATTACCCACCATAATAGACGCACTACCCCCACACATTCATTACTTACTTATTTGCTATTTTGTATTTGTGAAAATGTTTGAAAATTTAGTGACAAACCTTGATCTTTTCGTTATTTTAAAAAAACAGTGGCAGTATTAAAAATAATGACAGTTTGTGTAGTGAGATAAGGTCTAAATTTTTAGTCGAATTAAGTGATGATCACGAAAAGACCTTAAAGTTGTTTTATGCAAAATTTTGTTATAATTTAAATGGAAGATGGGAAAACGCTTATCGTAAAGAAAATATATTCAGAACTAAAAATAGTGAATGGTTACAAGAAAACATAATATGGCCAGACTTTATTAAGTGTTTAATAGGCAGTAATGAAGATCAACCAGCACCGAGTACATCAACTCAGTATGTATCACCATCAAAAGTTTCTGTCGGTGTCTCCACCGAACAAAGCCCAAGAAAACCTTTTTATGAATTAGCGCCTAAACAGAAAAAAAGGCGTGCAGAAAACTTTCATTTATCTTCGGACGAAATAAAATATGCATATTTTGAGCAGTTGAAAGCGGATGGGAATGAGGAGGTTGCTAAAATACTAGAACATTTACTAAAGAATCCCCAAGATGTAAAAAAAGTTAAAAAGTGCATATCTGTTAAAGAAAAAAAACCTGTGTTTTCTCCGAATGAGGCTTTAGGGTTATTTTTATCACTTAAGCTGACCAAGTGGCAATACAATACTTTAAGAAAAAGTGTTAACGAAAAAGACAGTAGTAATATATTTCCATCTTATTATCAAGTGCAACATGCGAAACAGAAATGCTATCCACCAAAAGATGCTATTACAGTGAAAGAAACCTCAGCTAAAATAAAGTTACAAGCCCTATTGGATATAACGACAACAAGAATAATGACGTCACTCGTCATAGATAGTGGTTGTAAAGAATTTACACTAATCAGTAAGTGGGGATTTGACGGTGCTTCTAATCAAGCCAATTACAAACAAAAAATGCAAACAGACATTTTGCATTCGTTAATGTGGATACCCTTGACAGTGATTAAATTAAAACAGTGCAGTGGCCAGTAGTGATTGTGATTTTTACTTATTTATTTATTTATTTTATTAGTCCTTAGTGGATGAGGCCTAAAGGGGAGACCACTACATAAAAAAAAACGCACCTAGTTCTTAACCTATATGGTGGTGTGGAATAGAGAACAAAATTTGAAATTGCGACCAAATCGCAGAAAATCGCAACCCGAGAATAGGCGCTAAAATAGGACAAATATACGTACTATGCATACGTAGAGTCAATTCTTTGAGAAAATTTGAGAATTTCGAGATTTTCACATTTTTTTCTTTTGCTTCATACAAAAATTACTTTGGATATTTATAACTCCGAAAATACTAAGTTATCTGAACGACCCTCATAGAAATAATTACTTATAATCGATAGATAAATCCAACACAATATTTAAAATTTCAGAAAAAGAAACTTTTTTTTTTTAAATGCTAAGTCCTTTACCGGCCCGTTTCAGCCCACTGTGCGACGCCGCGCCGAGGCAGGCAGTTTGCAAACACCGTTCAGGGTTGCAAATTTTTGGTTTATAAATTTAGGAAAGCAACTCGTACGTTGATCCTAAAAAAGTTATTGTTATTTCATACAAATTGTTTCGAAACATGAACAGCCAGGCTGAATCTTCTTAGTCAGTAACTACTAACAGAATTATTACTTTCCGTCCAATACCTATGAACACTAGGTATGAGCTCTACGAGATCTATGATGGCCTTAATGTTTTAAGACATAAAAGTAGGACGTCTTGAAAATGGACGAGACCATAGCAAACGTTAGTACCTATACCAGATGACCGGAGAAGTCGAGAGTTGAGTCGAGTAAAGAGAAAAAGCCGGAAATAGTTGGATAAAAATACTCGGTCAGGGCTAAACCGGGTTTTGTCGACGGAAGAATAGACAAAAAGACAGATTATAGAAAGATTTCTGCCATTTTCATAGATGTTATAAAATACAGTAAAAGTTAAAGTGGACTTTCGGGAAGAAATTGTTGAATAAATGTACATATGTGCTTCGGTGATAGACAGATTCTATCTAGATCTAGACAGTTAGTGTAGTTACTGATTAAGCTATTTTAAGGCCGGCCGGGCCTTCTTTTATTGTCGTCGTCGGTCGCGTACGGAAAGTGAGGAACTCACGCGCTGCGCCGCTCATACCAGTGTCGCAATGCAGTTCCTGAGTTCTTCATAGGACACAAAGATCGGTGCTACGTCGGACGCACGCGACCGATGTGCGACACCTAATACCTCGGCTTGGCTGTTCTGCGAAGTTCCAAGAAAATCAATTTACGTAATACATATTATGTCTGTTTCCCTACTTTTTTCACTTACTTTGAAAACAGAAACAAAAAATGTGAATCGTAGAACAATATCTGAAACCTATGCAATATTATTGATACGCGGGTCGTCTCGCGGTATTGGTGCGCGCGTCATAATATATTCGTTGGTATGAGCCGTTGGTGCCGGAGCGGGGCAGCTTACAGGAGTGCTGCGCACGGCAGAGGCCGCAAGCTATGCGGTATCCCACCAGCATTACGATAAGCTATGGACTCGTTCAGAACCATAGTATTTATTGCTAATTTTATTGCCCATAAATGCGTACTATGCATCGCGTAGTATCGAGCGCGTGGTACCCTATGAAGTAGTCCACACCCGCTGGTGGGCCGCTGGGCCGCGGGGCACTAGCAACAGTAACAGGGCCAGTGAGGACGCTTCACTCGGGCGCGGAGACTCGGCGGTCATGCTAACTAGCTTCGCTCTACGTACACGTCCGTAGTTTGATTTATTATTATATTTACTTGAAGCTTGATCTTCTTTCAACAGTAACATTTTTTATTTGTGTGAATGTGTCGTTATGTTTTACGTTTAGATATTACGTAGTTATAACAATGATTTTGGCTTATAATATGTGGCATATGGACTAATCACTTTCAGTACACACATGTAACTTGCAACATTCTCATTTTAAAGTATTGGAGTAAACGTATTTATGTTCAAAAGTAGTTTAAAGTTCTGGCCACTTGCCGGCGCGAGCGGGCGAAGCTCAAAGCTCAACACTTCAGCATCAGCAGTGACCACTCAGTGGTACCAGTACCCACCACAGCAGTATACCTACTTCGCGCTTCCAATCCACATTACGTGTTATTTTTATCTAGCTAATGACGTTTGCAGATTCTGTATGCCTGTAGTTAAGCCTTGGTATCTATGTAGGTGTTATAAAATTTAGTATGCCGTTGTTTTATCGCCAGTAGAATCTACCTACTTTATTTAATTAGATAAGGTTGTAGTAACGTTATCTGTGTAGAGATAAGTAAGTTTGATTTAAGTAGCATAATGACGTGTGTAAGAAATAAAACATGATAAAGAGACCGTGTGCGAATCAAGGATAACTAACGTCCCCAACTATTGGTCATGTGATTGACAAGATGCTTTTCTCCTTTCATATTCAATTAAGTATTCAAGTTTGGTTTGATGCAGAATATGCACTTCGCAAAATGTATATTATATTTACTTTTTACAAAGAAATTACTGTTAACGTGCTAAAAATCGTGCAAAATTATAAAAAAAAATTGTAAGCAAACTGTTTTTATTTTGACCCATTGTGATAAAATTTACACTCATTTTGTGAAGTGCACATTCTGCATCAAATCCTTCAAGTTTTTCTCATAACATTTAAAAACTCGGGTGGGGGCTGATAGACCTAGCGTCGTCAATCTGTGATATATTTCTTTTTGTTTTATTATCTACCTGTTTCGTTATATAAATTGTACGTTACTACTCGTAATTGTTTGTTATAAATAATGAAATTTTGCGTGTGATTATTAATTTAATTTATATCTAAGGGCCATTCAATTATTCTGTAACCACCGTCTTTGCTTAGGCGGTCGCTACACCTACAATAAGTTTGCGTTTTTCGAAAATAACAACAAAGTTATGCATTCCAATATGAAACGCTATTGTTGAGTTAATTTAACAACGCACGTTGACAAGTAATGATAATGATATTTTTTGGAAGATCATTTTAAAAGGTTAGTTTGTTTTCGTTTCGAAAAAATTCAGAAACCTGTTTTTGAATTTGTGTTCTCTGAATTTATTATGTAAGTACATAAGTTCAAGATAAATTATATTTTTCCGCTGCCATAAACTAAATAAATTACGCTGAAAAATTGTAACAAGCCTATTTATTTGGATCTTGTCATCGCCTTAGGGCCGGTAGCCGGTACACACGATGCGGTGCGGCGACTGCGCCTGAGAGGTGTTGCTGCGCACCGTCTTGCGGACTTCAACTGTGCGAGTTGCGCCGGAGTCGCCAGATTGTACAACTACAACACTCATCGCCCACTGCGGCGTCGCCGTCGTAATAACGGTGCGGTGCTGCACCACATCGTGTGGGCTGGTCCTTAAACTACGTATGATTTATAAAAGTTACAGTCGTCACTTTGAAGCCCTATCTAGAAAATGCCCATTCATTAATTCAGAAGGATAAACATATGGCAACGGATTTTCAGCGTACGGCTTTTCCCTGTATATCGACGAAGAAGAAAACAAGGAGTTCTATGAATAACTTGTTTGCTTTCGGTACTAGGTAACACGGAACAATAAATGCGCAAGTACGACTCACGCTTGGCTGGTTTTTGAATAATATCTATGGTCTTGGGTGTATCAGTAAAGTGTACGTGTGCTTGCAGGCGAGGCGCCGGCCACACCGCTGGCGGCGGCTGTGGGCGCCGACTTGCCGCACACGGTGACGTACTACGACGTCGGCCGCTTCTTCTCGTTCAACTGCACCGTGCCGCGCACCGCTGACTCCGGCAACTATGTCTGGTCAGTGACAACTACATACTATCGATTATTAGGAACCCATTATTACCTGCTTATTATATGTGGTAATAATATTTAGAGTCAGTTAATTTGAAAAGTTTCACAAAACGCAGCACAGCTAGATATTAAAGATATACATACATTCAGACCTGTCCGTTTATTACCGCATTACGTTTAACCTAACTTGAACCAGCTGGGTTCAAGTAACTGTCCTAATTAAAAACTGCGGCAACTTGGCAAGCTTAAATTGATCGTGTAGATCCCGAGTTACAACTTGTACTCTTTATTTGACTGCAATGAGTGTCGTGTCGCAGGAGGAAGAACGGCACGGTGGTAGAGGAGCTGTGGGACCTGCGCGACCGCTACAAGGTGGAGGATTCGGTGTTCCGCATGACGGTGCGCACCAACGAGGACGACTTCGGCAACTACACGTGCGCGCTCGGCGGCGCGCCCGTGGCGCTGGCCTGGGAGCTGCGCGGCCGGCCGCACGCCAAGCTGCCGCCCAACACCAACGTCGTCGAGGGACAGAAGCTCAAGCTGGTGTGCAAGGTACGAACCGACCGTCAAGGCCCCCCTTCCCCCACCCGCCGCGCCCCCTCTCACCGCTCTCTCTCTCCCGCAGGTGGTGGGCAAGCCGTACCCTGACGTCAAGTGGCTGGTGACGAACTCGTCGGACGAGCAGGGCAACCTGACGGACGTGACCGCGGCGCTGGGCGCGCGCGCGCTGCTGTCGCGCTCGGAGCAGGGCGTGGACAACGGCGAGCTGGTGCTGGAGTCGGCCGTGCGCACGGACGCGGGCGTGTACACGTGCGCGCCCAACGAGGGGCTGTCGGCGCCCACCGTGCTGCGCGTCAAGGACATGTACGCGGCGCTGTGGCCCTTCCTGGGCATCTGCGCCGAGGTGTTCGTGCTGTGCGCCATCATCCTGGTGTACGAGAAGCGCCGCACCAAGCCCGAGCTGGAGGACTCGGACACCGACAACCACGAGCAGTGAGTGCGTCCGGCCCGCGCCGCCCCGCCCGCAGCCCGCACGCAGTCCGCACGCTCACGCGCTCTGCTTGTTGTTGCAGGAAGAAGTCGTAAGCGTCGTCGCGCGAGCGGGTAGTGGGCCGCAACCAGCCGCCTTGTTGACTTTGTGATCGTTGTTATGTTTCGTTCGCAATAGATTTATATGTATCCCCCACGCTGACGCCGGCGCCGCCCGGCCGGCCACACGGCTCACTGGCTGCTCTCCTGGAGTCAGTTCGTTGAGCGCTGCTGCGCCTGTCGGTCGTCGCGGAACGAGCCGCTAACTTAACAAAATATTTTATTAATGAATCCGAGAATTAAAACAAAGTACAATAACGAGAGGCACGCTCTACAGCGTTAATTTTTGTCTAAACCCTACAATGCAATGACTAAACTCAATGATACTGTTTGTACCATAGCTTTGTAATATATTATGCGCTGACTTTCTGTACTTATAATTTTATAATTTTGTAGATATTGTTATTAATCGGTTATAATAATGCTCCTCACTGCTATTTTAAAGCCGAGCGGCGATGATATTAATTGAGATGTATAAGCGCGTCGACTGGACTGCGATAATTAAAAAAATGTGCATTCGGCCAGAAGACAGTTACGCAGGTAAAACTCCAACTAGTCACAATATGCATGTCGCGCTGTCTCGCCTTTTTTCTTAATCATTTTCACGCAGCCGCTCGACGCCGACCATCATTATGTATTTTAAACCAAAATAGTAGATTATATTATTGTAATAAATTATTATGTTGATACAACTGTTTCATTTTAGTCAAACCTTGATAACTTCTTTTTTTCAGGAAAAGCTTACGTGGCGGATTGGTTTCACAATATGATTTATATTGTCTCTTGTCTCCAACCTCCTAAGGCGAGACGAGCAGCCTGGCTAACAAGACACGCCATAATTACACTCACTCTCACGTCATATAGGGTCAGTCTCATTTTCTGACAGCGCTGCTATCTTGTATGGCTGTATGGGATACTAGACTCGTTCTGCCAAACTTGGATTTCTCACGTCAGAGCTCCCCAGACACCCATCATCTAATTTTAACCGACTTCGTGTGCTACATGTTACTTGTTGAAGTGAAACTTCTTATGCGACTTCCAACAAGGTTGCGTTAAACGTTTAACGCAACAGAGTTGGTTTCGCTTCTTCCGCGCGGAGGGACTCCACGCACTTTTTTTTTGAAGTGAAACTTCTTATGCGACTTCCGACAAGGTTGCGTTAAACGTTTAACGCAACCGACGTAACAGAGTGAGTCGGTTTCACTTCTTCCGCGCGGAGGGACTCCACGCACTTTTGAAGTGAAACTTCTTATGCGACTTCCAACAACGTTTAACGCAACCGAGGGAGAGAGAAAGAAAGATACACAAAAGTAGAAAGTAGGAGAGAGAAAGAGTGAGTCGGTTTCACTTCTTCCGCGCGGAGGGACTCCACGCACTTTTGAAGTGAAACTTATTAGACTTCCAACAAGGTTGCGTTGAACGTTTAACGCAACAGAGCGAGTCGGTTTCACTTATTACGCGCGGTGGGACTCTACGAACTTTTTTGAAGTGAAACTTCTTATGCGACTTCCAACAAGGTTGCGTTAAACGTTTATCGCAACCGACGCAACAGAGTGAGTCGGTTTCACTTCTCCCGCGCGGAGGGACTCCACGCACGTTTTTTGTGCTTATCGGGTTATAGGGATGGCAGTAAGTAATAACAGCCGCAGAGGTCATTCGATTAGCTTAAACTACGCTTATCGCGGTCGGTCCGCGCAGGTGTGATCATCTTTTAATACTGAGACCCCGTGCTTCTAAAGCACGATATACCTTTGGTTCCCGGCTGTCATTCGTGGATCTTTGAGTCGTTACTGGTCGTCAGAAGCCCGAAAGTAACAACCAGTCTTACCAAGGGGTATCGTATTACCCAGTAGCTGGGTTGTGGAGGTCAGTTAGGCAGTGGCTCCATGTAAAATAGTTGCATCCGGTTAGGGGTCATTCAAGTAGGTATTACGTAAGCACTACAGGGGGGCGGGGGGTCTTTGCTTTGCTTATTTTTGATGACATGGGGGATGGGGGGTCTGGATGGTGATTACGTCAGCAGAATTTATTTACTAACTTTTGGATTTTCTACAAAATTTACTCGATTTTGGTTTGAACATGGCAACCCCACTCGTCTATGAATGGCTCGAAGAAAACTATGACAATATACCAAAATCACAAGAAAACGAGCAGACACGTTAGGTGTCTGCTACCAATTTTTATGTGAGCATGGGAGGGGGGAGTAAGAGCTTTGCTTACTTTTGCTGACGAGGGGGAGGGGAGGGGGGTCAATAATTGCTAAAAAACTGCTTACGTAATACTTGAATGGCCTCTTAGACTGGAAGCCGACCCCAACGTAGTTGGGAAAAGGCTAGGCAGATGATAGGTTATAGGGATAAGAAATAAAATAATACTAGCTATTTGGTCCATATTTTATATTTAACTGAAACAATCAACACCCAACATAATAAATACGACCATAGAACAGAACTACATTAAATACATCTGGCCGATGATGACCGCGAGTGCCAGGACTCCAGCACTTGAGGATACATGCAACAGCACATCGGCATCACATCTGGTATTCTGGTACCTCTGACCGCTACCCTACTTTCCCCCCTCAATGTCTATATCATCCCTAAGGTCGTCGGTGATAAAATGTACAAGATACTTTTTTGACACTCTGTTTAACGGGAGCCCATTCAACCCACATACATATAAAACAGTAGATTCAACCTTATTGTTTCCAGAACAGAGTCCGCACACCTACCTACCAGCGGCCTTATAGATCTAATATTCACTCTTGGTGAGATGATTTGATGATTGGTCCGTGAGAGGCAGTATAAGTCTCACACACTTTCAGCAGTTCTCTGATAGCCCCAGCAGTTGGGCCCAGAAGAAGCACCATATTGTCCGCGTAGATGTTATTGTGTCCGTTTCAATGGAGCAGCCACGGCGTTATTAAAAAAAAAAATACCAAGATTTTGTAAAAGTTGATTCCCAAAACCATAAATTTGTCAAAGTTGTGGTTAAAAAGTTATAAAGGGTTTGAACGTGGCCGCGCCATTGAAACGCGGAGAACCGCGCGGCCACGGAGATCTCGTTGCAGAAACTTGAAAGTCCGCGAGATATCGGCGATCATGTGTTTTTCACCGTCTCAATGGCGCGGCCATGTGGTTTTAGCCTTACAGCTCCTGAAATGTAAACCTAGGATTTTTTGTTGCATTTTTACTCATATTGACAAATTGCAATCTGGGTTTAACAAAATACTTCAGACGTCTGCGATGCTTTTTCAGCGAGATATCGGCGATATCGTGTTTTTCAGTTTCAATGGCGCGGCCATGGGCGTATAGTCTTATAGCTCCTGAAATATAAACCTAGGATTTTTTTTCCAAATTTTTACAAATTTAATCTATCATATACCTAAATTTCAGGTTTCTGCAACGCTTAGTTTACTTTAGATCTCCGTGGCCGCGTTTCAATGGCGCGGCCACGTCAAACCATTATAACTTTTTAACCATAACTTTGACAAATTTATGGTACCTATTGGGAATCAACTTTCACAAATTTTTACAAAATCTTGGTACTTAATTTTTTTTAATATCGCCGTGGCCGCGCCATTGAAACGGACACGATGTTATTGACGCTCGTTACTCGACAACCAATACTCATGCTACTGAGCCCAGTGTTGAGGCCATCAACATACAGATTGAAAAGCCTAGGGAAGTCAAACCCCCTTGTCTCACACGGCATTCCAATCTATATGCTGAAGAGTGTTAGACCATTTTACCTGGTTCTTCTGATTGGCATACCAGTAATGGAAAATTTGCGATATTTCAGCGGATGCATCGCTGTCCCTCAACTTGTGTCTAAAGTAATAGGAAACAAGATCGAAGGCCTTTGAGAGGTTAAGGAAACAGACGTACAGGACCTTACGATCAGTATAGTATATTGAACAGTATGCTTGAGACTCAAGATAGCAGTTTCATTTGATCTAAGCCTATTTAACCATGATCGTTGCCAAGAAAATCGGGTAATGATAATTTCCTTTACTCGAGATGTCCCCTACCTGTTCTTCACGATGTGAACCACAATAGATTTAATTAAATTTCTTGGCAGGTATGAATGGCTAATACACATCGTAGGTATAAAGAGAGACAAGACCCTCGGCACGTGGACCCCTGCATACTTCAAGTGTTCAATGTTGAGTGCACTCAGGGGACCGCGACCGGGAGACTTGCCACTTGTACGACTCTTTTGACTAAAATAAATATGAATATTATTTACATATAAATATGTTTCATATTCGTATGAAACGCTTACTTACTAAAAACAAAGTGCGATCGGTTCCGCACATAGCAATGTGCCGTATCGGGCCACAAGTGCATCAAAGACATCGCATTCCTATATAAATAAGTTAATACTGAACACCGAGAGAGGCACACAGTATTGTAAATTTGACCTTTTGTGTATACTAATAAGGTTGAAATAAAACAAACAAATTGTATACTGTTCTATAGCTGGCAATATATTTAAAAAATTCACACGAACCCAACCAAATCATTGTAACGAAACCATAGCGTGATGTACATTTCGCGACAACGCCATCTATCGAGCTTGATAACAAACTTTTTTTAAAAAACACTAATTAGTATGGTTTCTTCATGAACATACCGCCCACCAAGGACATTTAGTGACGGAATGTCCTTCTTAAAAGGTCTAAAATTTACGCTTTATATTCAGTATGATCTAAAACAGTTCACAAATCTAAGAAAAACAATTTATTTTGTTGAACTGATTCTAAACGGAATGTTCTTCATGAACTTACATTACGGATCCGAATTGGTAGTAAACATTTTGATCTTATAGTTTGACCTAAAATCTTAAACATTTCAACAAGACAAAACCTTACATCTAATAACTTAAAAACTATATAATAACATTATGTCAGATTGCTGAAAAATAATAAATTCATGGAACCGAAACCGGTAAAATACAAAGTTTGGATGTTGGCCTCTTAATAGTAGATATCTTAGTGCGCAATGTGACTACACGGGTAATATTATCATCCCCAGGATGCTTCTCTATTACGCGCCCCAACAACCAACGACTTGGCGGCAAATCGTCTTCTTTAATTAAAACAATGTCTCCAATATTTGGTTCCGGAACTTGGGAAGACCATTTGTATCTATTCATTAAATTTGACAAATACTCTTGAGACCATCGTTTCCAAAAAGATTGCGTCATTCGTTGAACTAATTGCCACCGAGTCAAATAATTTACATTTGAACTTTCATAATTTTTATCTGGTACATTAACTATCGGTTCGCCGATCAGAAAATGTCCAGGAGTTAACGGCAGAGGCTCACCAGGATCAGCAAAGTTTATTACGCTTATCGGTCGCGAATTTAAACATGCTTCCACTTGGTTGAGAAGTGTAGACATCTCCTCGTACGTGAGTGTAGAGTCACCGATTACCCTTTTAAGGTGAAACTTGGTGGATTTTACACCTGCTTCCCAAAGCCCACCGAAATTGGGAGCATGAGGCGGTATAAAATGCCACTCAGTATTGTTAGCTTCCAGGTGTTCTGCAATTGCTGGCTGTATAGACGCCAACTGTTTTAACTCTCTGGAAGCACCTACAAAATTGGTGCCATTGTCGCTCCACAATTTAGCACAGTGACCTCTTCTAGACACAAATCGTCGAAAAGCAGCTAAGAATGCCTGCGTACTCATATCACTGACGACCTCTAAGTGAAGAGCACGGGTGGACATACAAACGAAAAGGCATATATAGCCTTTGCACGAACGATGACCACGGCCTTTCGTCGTTCTTATGCTTATAGGTCCGGCATAATCCACTCCGCTATGCAAAAATGGTCGTGCTGGTGTACATCGGACCGATGGAAGATCACCCATCATTTGATTTCTGACGCTTGCCCTCTGTTTTGCACAAATTACACATTTGCGAACATATTGTTGGATCAGAGATCTAGCACCTATTATCCAATAGGCTGACCTTAAAAAGTTTGACAGCAACTGAGGACCACCATGCAGTGTTTTCTCATGGGCATCTGCAACTATAAGATGAGTCAGATGACTTGTATGTGGTAAGACTATCGGATGTTTCGAATCTTCGTCCAGTTCCAACTTTGCAAGTCGTCCTCGAACCCTCATAATGCCCTTGTTGTCGAGAAAGGGGCAAAGTGATTTCAGTTTACTTGATTTTATATTTAAATACCCCTTTTCTTTTAACTGAGTATATTCTTCTGTAAATATCTCTGTTTGTATCTTCTTTATACATGTTTCTAATGCTGCTTCTATTTCTTGATCCTTCAAATATTTACTATTATATATGTCCTTCTTCAAGAATCGTCGGCAATACGCAACTACTCTAACTAATCTTCGTAGACTAGAATAATTTTCTAGAACTACGTGCTCTGGAATTACAGCTGCGTGAGCCTTTATGGTTTGTTCTAAATCTATTTTTAAATCTTTTGGCCTTTTGTACTCAATGGTTTTGTTTTTCAGGAAAGACGGTCCAGAAAACCATAACTCATTACCTACTAACGAACTGGGTAGTATTCCCCTTGAAGCACAATCTGCTGGATTCTCTTTGGTCGACACGTGAAACCATTGAGATGAACTCATTGTGCCCAATATTTCAGCGGTCCGGTTTGCAACAAACGTTTTCCACCTACTAGGATGGCTGTTAAGCCATGATAAAACTATTGTCGAATCAGTCCACGCTGATGTTTTTTCCTTTGGTATATTTAAGACCTCAGCAGACTCTGTCAATAACTTTGCTAAGAGTACTGCGCCACATAACTCCAATCGGGGTATGCTGACTTGTTTGATTGGAGCTACTCTTGTTTTTGCAACCAACAATGAAACATGAACCGTGCCTGTGGTATCAATTATCCTCAAGTAAACGACTGCTGAGTATGCAGCTATTGAGGCGTCACTAAAACCGTGCAATTCAAGATCATCGGCTGAACTCGACCCAAGCCAACGAGGTATCCGAACCTTGGTAAGTAAATTTAACTCTTTGCGGTAAGTATTCCACTCTGTTATTAATTCCGTTGTTAATTCCTCATCCCAACTAACACCAGCGAGCCATAACTTCTGTATGAAGACCTTTGCTACAACCACACTAGGAGCTAGCCATCCCAATGGGTCGAACAAATGAGCTATGTCTGATATAATAGATCTTTTTGAAACAGGTGCCGTCGTCAGCGGTGGAAGATTTACAGCGTACTGAAACGTATCTTCGTGGCGATTCCAGGTAAGTCCCAATATTTTTGTAGTACTATCTAGTTTAATTTCTCTTTCCTTATTATTTATTTCCATTCCCTTTACTATGATGTCTTGTTTGTTCTTATTCTTAATGTACTCATTTTTTTGATCTGCTTGCTGAATGCCTTCATTCCTGTCCATAGAGCCTATTTTATCTATTAATTGCTGATTATTACTACTCCATTTCTGTAATGTGAATCCTCCTTTTCCTAATAATTCTATCATTTGTTTACAGATTTCTGCACCTTCTTCAACGTTAATACAACCCGTCATTAAATCGTCCATATAAAAACAATTTAAAACTTTGTCTGCTGCAAGTGGAAATTTATCTCCTTCATCATATGACACCTGTTGGAGCGATCTAACTGCTTGGTATGGTGCAGAGGCTGTTCCGAATGTCACCGTTAGTAACTCATAATCTCTGACCGGCTTTTCAGGATCGTCTCGCCAGAGTATTCGCTGGAAGATAGTATCTTCATCGGCTATTCTAATTTGACGATACATTTTTACTATGTCCGCCACTATACCAATATAATGCATTCTCCATCTCAAAAGAGTGTGTCTTAAATCTGCTTGCAGCTTTGGTCCTACCATTAGAGTGTCGTTTAGTGAAACTCCTTTTGTATTCTTCTCCGAAGCGTTAAATACAACACGAACCTTAGTCGTGATCTTGTCATTTCTTATAACCGCATGGTGTGGTAAGTAAACGGCTTCATTTTTATGACTATCGTCATCGTTTACAAGTCTCATGTGCCCTAATTGTAAGTATTCATTAATTACTTCTGTATATTTTTCTTTCAAATCTGTATCCTTATTTAATCTTTTTTCTAGTGCTTTAAATCTTGTTTCAGCTATATCACGTGAACGTCCGGCCTTACAAGCGGGTTCTTCATCTCGGAATGGTAATCGTACAATGTATCTACCTGTATCATCTCTTTTAGTCGTTTCAGCATAGAATTCTTCACACTTTTGCTCTTCTGGATTAAGTAATTTCTTTGTACTATTTTGTTCTTCAATTTCCCAAAATTTCTTTAAAATATCATCTTCATTGAACTGTGCACAATGTACCATTATATTTTTTGAGTGATGCTTTGAACTCTCACTACTCGGACTGACTACACCTGCAAGGATCCACCCTAAAGTGGTGCTCTGTGCGATAAGAGTACCAGATGGACTCTTGACTATACCTTCCTTCACAATGTAGCAATAAGCATCTGCACCCAAAAGAATATCTATTCTATTGGATGTGTTAAAATTGGGATCTGCTAGACGCAAATCGTTGATGGCAATCCAATCGAATGAACTAGTGTTTACGCTTCTCTCAGGCAAGTATGAGGTGATCTTACTCAAAACATAGGCATTTATTTTGAGTTGAAAATCAGGATCAATTGTTGACTTAATTGTCAGAGTAACCATGTGCTTTGCAATGGTTGATCTATCGTCACCTAAGCCTGATACACGCCCTTGAATTGGTATCTTTTTCAGCCTAAGATATTGCACTGTTGCCTCTGTTATGAAACAAGCCTGCGAACCTTGATCGAGCAAGGCTCGGACCGTGTGGTATTCACCCGTCTTTGACGAGGCCTTTATTAGCGCAGTGGCTAATAAAACCTGTCTGGGCTTTGCTACTCTCCCTGTAGATAAGCAAGAGACTATCTGAGTAGTACTAGCTGAAGAAGTAGCAATATCAGTAGAAGACTTTGGTCGAGGGTCTTGGCCTTTATAGTCCAAGTGTAACAAGGAATGGTGGCGCTTCTGGCAAAGTTTGCAACTTGTGTTTTTCTTGCAATTGTAAACTGTATGGTTACTGCCTAAACAATTGAAGCAAATTTTGTTCTTACCAACGAAATCCCGTCTACCTTCGAGAGATTGGTTGGCAAACTTTTTGCAGAAACAAAGCTTATGAACCTCAGAGCAGTATTCGCATTTCATTGGCGATAATGAGTCTGTGGCTAGCAATATTTTAGGCATCTGATTGTTGTTGACCTGGTAGCCTGAACCCTTTTTTGGTTCTATGCATTCAAACGCGCGGAAACGCTGCTCTAAAAATACCTTAAATTGATTAAAGGTAGGAAAATCATTGCTGGAATCGCTACTACTGACACTTAATTCCCATTGCTTACGCGTTTCAGGATCTAATTTAAATGTTACTATATGTATGATAATAACATCCCATGTACTTACATTTATACCTAAGTTTTTTAACGCATTTAAACAGTCACTGGTGGTGTCTGAAAGCTCCTTTAATGATGTTGCTGATTCAACCTGTATACGTTTGATACCAAATAACCGTTTCAAAATGCAGTTGGCGAGATATCTTTTATTACTGTATCGCTTGTCTAATAGCTCCCAGCACTGGCTGTAATTGGCATCAGTTATTGGAGTATTCCGTATCAATTGCTCGGCTTCACCAGTTAGATGACTTTTTAAATAATGCAGTTTTTGCACATTATCTAACGAGCTATTTTTATGAATTAATGAAACAAAAAGATCATGAAAGGTGGTCCATTCTTCATATTTGCCAGAAAACATTGGAATAGAAATCTTGGGCAATTTGACCAGTGAATGGGCAGACTTAACTGGACTACAAGAAGAACCATCCCCATAAGGTACTGAATCACTTACAACTTTAATTTTATTGAGCGTTGTTTTCATTAAACTTTTAAAAGTAATGTATGTGTCCTCAGTTGTATCATAAATATCAACAATTTTCTTATCCATATCATCTAATTTAAAGTTCTGATGAAGTTTAGTATTAGTATTTTTAAACGATTCCCAATCGTTTTCTAATAATTCCTGTCTAGTTTCAATGTATTCGATGGTCAATCTTTCTTTAGGACTCTTTTTAAAATTTGCGAATCCTTTGATAATCACACTTTGGGACCCTTTCATTACATTAATTAATCCCTCCATAGTTAAAACCAATGAAATTAAACAAAAAAAATTAAAAACCAAAATATTACAAGTTTCAATTAGTTGCACAAAATTTTACAAGTGTTTTTGCAACTAATAATCTGGCGGAAATCGGGCATAGGTTCCCCGTTCCGTCGTTTTTTACGAAATTATTCTAAGTCCTAAACTAACATAAAAATACATTTTCTATTAGCGAATCTTACAATTTTCTAAGTCTAAAGTAAAAAAAACCTTAAATAAATAAAGTCTAAACTTGCTTGTCAGTTTACTAATAAAATGTACTCACAATTTTTTCACTTTACTCACAACACGATGACTTCCTTTCCTTGTTGTATGTGGCGTACCCTGGTGGCGGCGACACATTGAACTCTGCGTGTGAAGTCAGTCTTCCGCTTCCACGTTGATCTACGAGGGTGACGTACTACACAGTCACCTCACGCTTGAACTGGATGCAAGTGGTGCCCCTGTAGGAGGACACTGTCACATTCTGCTACTTTTTATACTGCTGTCTCCGTCCACTATGCTGGGCGAAGCTGTCGCTGCCCGTGCGGGAACCGTGTACTCTGCTAGTACCACGGGCTGGCGAACTCAAAAAACCGAAAAGTATCCGGTATGAAGGACCAATGTTAATACTGAACACCGAGAGAGGCACACAGTATTGTAAATTTGACCTTTTGTGTATACTAATAAGGTTGAAATAAAACAAACAAATTGTATACTGTTCTATAGCTGGCAATATATTTAAAAAATTCACACGAACCCAACCAAATCATTGTAACGAAACCATAGCGTGATGTACATTTCGCGACAACGCCATCTATCGAGCTTGATAACAAACTTTTTTTAAAAAACACTAATTAGTATGGTTTCTTCATGAACACCTATTTAACCATGATCGTTGCCAAGAAAATCGGGTAATGATAATTTCCTTTACTCGAGATGTCCCCTACCTGTTCTTCACGATGTGAACCACAATAGATTTAATTAAATTTCTTGGCAGGTATGAATGGCTAATACACATCGTAGGTATAAAGAGAGACAAGACCCTCGGCACGTGGACCCCTGCATACTTCAAGTGTTCAATGTTGAGTGCACTCAGGGGACCGCGACCGGGAGACTTGCCACTTGTACGACTCTTTTGACTAAAATAAATATGAATATTATTTACATATAAATATGTTTCATATTCGTATGAAACGCTTACTTACTAAAAACAAAGTGCGATCGGTTCCGCACATAGCAATGTGCCGTATCGGGCCACAAGTGCATCAAAGACATCGCATTCCTATATAAATAAGCGCTGTGCGGCCCACCTTGGATTCAGTGTTACGGTCGCCAGTCATTGTATTGTAACAGCACCGACACAGCAAATAACTTTTCATTCAAGTTGGGTTTGTAAATCAACTGAATTAGAGTATATTTTACGTATACTACTCCCCTGCATGCCTGCGAGCTGACACACGGCTACTGCACTGAAACAGTGAGGTTATAATGAGTTTTATTACACCGTGGTGATGACGTTTACGCTGACGATAAATGGACGTGTATAGTGTCCACCAACGACCAGCAAGCACGAGCCCACTAGACTGTGACCGATGTCAGCGTGGACCGTCGGGCGACCACTAAATCCCGCCTAAGTGTGTGCTGCGGTTTTTACTGCGTTCAAAAATCAATCACTCTTCGTTATTGTTCTACAAAGAATCCAAGGATGCATAGCCTCGAACAAAAGTAACACTCAATACTGTCCCCCCATTTATACGTCAGTGGTTATAGTTATGTAAAACATTTTTTTTTGCAAATACAACCTTACACGCATGTGTGTAAGGTTGAATTTGCAAAAAAAATGGGTTTGCACAGTGGTTTTTACATTGCTTGACAAATGCGCTGATATTTTATATGATACCTATGTGTTTATAATTTAAAAAACTTTTTCCAAAAAAAAAACAACCGACTTCCAAAAAAACACTACAAAGTGAAAAATAACTTTAATTTCGGAAGTCGGTGTCTTTGGGGCTGTATTTGAATTTTTTGTCACCGCCTTCCGAAATTAAAGTTATTTTTCACTTTGTAGTGTTTTTTTGGAAGTCGGTTGTTTTTTTTTGGAAAAAGTTTTTATTTTTCACTTTTTAGTGGTTCACATGTGCTTACCCCTTCACAGCATACCGGCGTGATGTTATGTTATGAACTGGTGTCAGCAATAGACAGACATGAGATTTCAGCAATCCCAGTCCATTTGCTATCATTTATTGAGGAGTTCCGTTGCCTATCAACAAAGTTCTTCATCAGATCTTCACCAAATTGAAATGAGACCACTACGAGAAAGCATTCTTCCAAAAAATACCTAAATCGTTTCGTGTGCCTATAAAATTTGAAGAGTTCTCTCTATTTCTCCAGGATTCCATCATCAGATCCTGACTTGATGATCATGGGACCACCTGGGAAGTATACCCTTTCAAACAAAAAAAAACAAAATCCAAATCGGTCCAGCCATCTTCGAGTAATCGGGGAACATACATAAAAAAAGGGTTCCGACGAATTGATAACCTCCTCCTTTTTGAAGTCGGTTAAAAATAGTTATTATTCTACTTATAGTTGGTTTACTGTTCCTGAATGCAAAATATTATTTAAATAAAAATTACTTCGGTTACGAAATTTTAACAAAAGTAAAAAGTTGTTCAATTGACATGCCGTATAACGTAATAACATAGCGGCTACTTTGTCATGGTGTTCAAAAATAGATTAAAAAACTGAAACCTTTGAATTGAATTTTAAAATTAATTTTGTTATTTCATGAACTAAAACTAACAATTTCCGACTGCATTTTGCCTAAGCTATCTCAATATTTTTAGATTTTTTCTCTTATAGAGTAAAATACCTTATTATTAATTTAGAATATTCTCATATTACTGTTAGCTTTATTTCGTGGCTCGTGGCTACTAAGTAACCAAAGGCACGAATAGATCGTCGAGGTTAAGTTGCGGTTGGCGTGGTCAGGCCATGGATGTTATGCCAATAAGCTATAAAATCGTCCGAATATATTTTACGTTAACTGCGCACGTTCGTGCAAGCACTGTTCTTATGTCTTACTCACGGCTTAGGTCATACGCCGAACTTTCCGTATCACGTTTTCGGCATGTTGCTCCTCTTAGGCATAAAGTGGTATGAGGAACAGGGTGTAAAGTTCACTCATACTCTATGGAAAAGGGAGGATCCTCCGACCAGACGGATGTGGTCTGGTGGGCAACTGCTCGTCTGGTCGGAAGATCGTCCCTTTTCAATAGAGTTAACTTTACACTCTGTTCCTCATACCACTACAGGTACTGGCGACCCCGACGTGATATATTAATAATATAAATAAATGAATGGTATGATATGTACCCCACAGGACTCTACCTGAAGGGTTATTGAGGATATTATGGGATTTGAATATCTGCCCTCATCCCAACTTCTAACGTAACTATTATAATCACAGTTTGGTAACGAATTATTAGCGCGAAACCAGTTGGGATCAGTGCTAATACACGAGATTCTTTCTCTACCAAGGCACGGTCTACCGGTCTGTTCCGATTGCTTAAACTAATTTGCTAACAGGGAGCGTTATAAACAATAACATTAATATTACAGTTTTTAGTAACAATGCAACTTTATTGAAAGTATACGAGCACCTAGTGATACTGCACACTGCACAGCCAGCACCGGAACTATAGTCAGTAGTCACACTCACCAACATGCAGTAGGTATTGCTGACAATTAAATAGGCGACGACAACAGATTACGTTACCTTAGACAATCTAAATTAAACTAATAGTTAGGCACCCACTTATCATAAGTATACCTAGATATTAAGCACAAGTACCGTGTACGACAAAGTTATTTGTTAGTGCTCCATGCTTGCTTCTCTCTGACACAACTACTTACTTATGTACCTAATCTACCAGCCACCAGGGTCATCAAAAGTATTTAGGTAGGAATGTACTTACAACAAGTGGTACATCTACCACGTTACCTAGTTCTGCCGAAAGAGGGTATCCCCTCTTTCGGCAGAACAGGGATATCCCCTGAACCGATGATTCATCCAAAGTGAAGGCGCAGTGAAAATTTAAAGAAACGGTCTATACACCTCAAACTCTGTGGGTGTGCGTGAAGATGAGTAGCGTCAGCACGTCATACACACATACAGTCACACACACTTCCTTCCATTTCACCCGTGCCTCGGACTCCCAGAGCCCGGACGGTACAGCGAGAGCTTCACCACTTACACACATTCACAGCATGTTTGTACATTAGTACACTTGGTTACCAAAGTAAAGCGCGCGTCGCCTGGTTAGATAAAAATAATATACGGTGTATTACGGGGCGGGGGGGGGGGGTCTTTAAGCAATCATATGCAGGGTGAAAAGTAGCTGAGTAGGCGCGGGATGATGAGACAATACCGAAAATGTATTTGAAAAGTTTCAGATAAGAGCCGTGGATTTTGAAAATGGACCAAAAATTAAGTCAAATCAAATTATTTCACAAAAACCTAAGAAGATCACTTTATTTTAAACATTCACAATGGCTCTCATAAGAAGGCTGAAAGTCACCCAAAGGGCAATGGAGAGGGCTATGCTTGGATTTTCCCTACGTGATCGAATCAGAAATGAAGAGATCCGCAGAAGAACCAAGGTGACCGACATAGCCCGAAGAATGGCCAAACTTAAGTGGCAGTGTGCTGGGCACATTGCTTGCAGAACAGACGGCCGATGGTGCCGAAAGGTTGTGGAGTGGCAACCACGTTCTGGAAGACGTAGCGTTGATAGGCCTCCCACTACTGTACCTAACTTGTGACGTTGTATAAGTGCCCATTTAGGCTTATGTGAAATAAAATATTTTGATTTTGAAGGTGGACCAATGACCTGGTGGAAGCAGCAGGAATCCGCTGTATGCAAGACACAAAGGACCGGTTGAATTGGCGGAGCTTAGTGGAAGCCTACGTCCAGCAGTGGACGTCTTCCGGCTGAAATGATGATGATGATGATAAATTTCTTACAAATGAGGGTGTACATGAATATTCAAGCCACCAGTTGGCGCCACTTTGAGAAGAGGTCTTCCAGTTCGACAATGAACTTAAAATATTTGATGTCATTATTTTCATTCTATCGTTCAGTATTCAGTCCGTAGGCGATTTTACACTTTTTACAGGTGCCTGGACCTGACGTCGCAGTGTTGCCACCTAGTGAACGTCGTTTCAGAACACCCTCATTGTTTGTAACAATATTAATTTATGGACAACCTGCATTTGAGCCGTGAACCTAATGGTTCCTAAGTCAGTACCTCGTATCTCCCCAATAAGGTATCTCCCTACTTAGTTTATGCAGGGAAATAATTTGCGTTACAATTTACTGATATGTGACGTGTGCAGTTAACAAGCTAAAATAAGCATTATTAAAACTAAAGAATCTCTCAAGAACAATTTTCATATTGTCAACTTAACGTTTGTGTTCTTCTTCAAATATTTGATTCGAAGGTAGAATCTATACCGGATTTCTTTTTCTTGGCTATTTGAGGGTTGCCAGTTCTGGCAAAAATAAGGCAGTGAGGTGAAAAAATGAATGATACGCTCATTCACTGACACCGTTCTCCTGCCACTATCCCATTTTATTCGCGGTCAGTGTAGCATATCTACTTCTTTCATACTTCTCTATTAGGGGCCATCCATAAAATAAAGTCACACAAATTTTATCGTTTTTTGACCTCCCCGGTCCTTGTCACAGGTAGTCACACTTGTAAAATCCCCTCCCCCTTGTGTGACGTCACATATTTTTCAATTTTATATTTAGAAGTAAGAATAGGTAAGTAGAGTTTTAGTATGTTAGGTTTTAACATGTGACGTCACAAAGTTTTTGACGCCCCCTGGCCCTTGTCATACAATGGCACATTTCGTTGATTTTCCCCTTCCCCCCTTAACGTGTGACGTAAATTATGGATGGCCCCTTAGTCGTCATCTCGGCAGTCACCTTTCTAGCCATAATTATCGTCTTTCACAGTCTACCCACGGTTCCTTGGTCTTCCCCTACGTTTAAGCCACCCATTTTCATTCTTACTCAAGACTTTCGTCACGACATTCCTCCGCATCACATACCCATACGTTTGACAACCAAAGAGCAATGCGGGACTCGCAGACTGTTCCCGTGACCTGCCGCCACACAATCCGGCCAGTGTTTATTCTGTGCTTAACAGTCAGATCTTACTTAAGATTTGTGAAATAATTATTTGTAAAATCACATTACTATTTACGATTATTCATTATTATTTTCGCAAATTCTTCCATTACCACAACACTGGTAGTGTGGTATTACCACATTTTTTTAATTGTTCCTTACGCATCTCGGACGACGTCGGTAAACTAATTTTTACTGTTTTTTTTTATTAGATAAATTATATTTTTCCTAGAAATATAGCACACGTTTAAACAAAATATTTTCCTTGAACTACCCGTCACCCGAACTTTTCTTTGAAAAAAAAAAAATATACTTATAAAACATAAAATTGACAAAAGATTCATAATATTTACGTACATTTATCTACCTATATCTATTAGGATCGGCGGCATGCAGTTTTGAGGTAAATTTATATATCTATGTTAATTAAAGCCCATACAATTATGTCGCTAAGACAATGTAGCGCATTTTTTGTGTAACCCGAATGGCGCTTTAGGAAAGTACAACAATAACAAAATAATCTACTAATTAATTATTGTGAACCTACATTCGAGGTTCGCTAAACTGTTCACGCGCGGCGAGACGTGTCAGCACGCGCGGCCGCACGTTACGGCAGGTGGACGGCACTAGCGGCACTACACGCGGTACAGGTGCAGGTCCACGCCCCAGCCCGTGGCCGCCACCCAGGCCGGCAGCGCGCGTAGCAGTGCCGCGTGCTCGGGCGCGCGCGCGCTCGGCCCGAACAGCGCGTGCCCGCCCAGCGACACGTCGGCCCAGTGCGGCGGCGCCAGCCCCGCCGCGTGCGTCAGCAGCAGCGACACGCGCCACGCGCCGCCCTCGCCCGCGCCGCGCGCGTCGTGCAGCGCCACGAAGTACGTGCGGCGCGCGCCCCACGCCGCGCCCTCCAGCGGCGCCGCCAGCACGCTGCTCCAGGCCACGCGCGCGCCCGCGGCCGGCGCCACCAGCAGCACCACGTGCGGCGGGCCCGCCAGCTCCACCGTCAGCTCCAGCGCCGTGGCGTTGTGCCGCACCAGGCCCAGCGTGGCGGACAGGCGCGGCAGGGGCGCAGCGCGCGCGGGCGCGACGTGCGAGCGCGAGATGAGCGTGAGCACGGGCAGGTAGTAGGGCGCGCCGCAGTACAGCAGGCGCGCGCACTCCGCGCCGCCCAGGGCCCGCGCGGGGCTCGTCTCGGCCACTGCGGGGCGTACGGATGTCAGTAGGCGGTGTTTGCTTTTCGACAGAATGGACAGGACTCGTCAATTCTTATAACAAAATGGAAATGTATAAAGTTTGCCTTACCGAATGTTACGAATCTAGGACCCAACATCGTCGTAGATAGTGAGGTACTGAGGTTGAAACTGTAAACTCGGCAGTTTTTCTAGGCATAACGGTACATGCCAACAAGTGGGGTTCACATATTATGTCAAGCCTAGCAGGAAGGCTCAGTTCGACCGCCTACGACTCCGTCAGGACGGTAAGGCAATACACGGACGTTGATACAGCGCGGTTAGTCTATTTTAGTTATTTTCATAGCGTTATGTCCTACGGCATTCTGCTGTGGGGCAAAGCCGCTGATATTCAAAATGTTTTTGTTCTTCAAAAACAAGCTGTTTGTGCAATTTACCAACTAGGCGCGAGAGTTTTTCTGAGAGATTATTTTAAAGATATTGGTATTCTCCCGGTGGCATCGCAACTCATCTTCGCTTCAATCCATGACACACGAATCCATGACTCTAAGTCTTCGATGACATTGGATGTATGCTGCTCAATGTTGTGTCTGCTCACTTTCGTGTTATTTTGGAATATCGTCATCGTTTTCTTCGAGCCTTTGATAGACAAGTAGGGTTGCATGTGTTCAAACCAAAATCGACTAAATTTTGTAGAAAATCCAAAAAAGTTAAATAATGAATACTGCTGACGTAATCACCATCCAGATCACCCCCATCCCCCATGTCAAAAATAAGCAAAGCAAAGACCCCCCACTCCCTTGTAGTGCTTACGTAATACTTGAATTAGGGAAGGGACGTATTTACGAGACTAGGTTTTTACACCAGGTATTTGCTTCCAAGTACACACACCAGGTATCGACCAGAAATACTTGCAAGACTTCAAGGTGTTTTATACGGCTACTCGCTCAACTACGTAGGTACTCAACCGCGTTAGTATTAACGATCATGCCTCTCATCAGTAAGAGTCTACGGAACAATTTCGTATGCAAGTATTTTTACTTTAATGGTTTGTAAGTATTTATTTGTAAACGCAATTTTGCTCCTTATTTATAGAGAGTCACGGATCAATTTCCTGTGCAAGTATCTTTACATTCAACAGAGCTTTTGAATATGCGATTGTGCTTCTTATATGTACGAAGTCATGGATAAATTTTCGATGCAGATAGGAAACACTTGAAAGTTAATCGAGCCCTGGTTTTTTAAGTTTAATTTTCTTAGTTGTTGAGATCATTTTGAACAGTCTGTTGGTCCCAATATTTTTGACGCTGACTGTACAAGCTGACGTCCGGGATGTCTTCAGTATAGTGTCGGGTCAATCTAGCTCTTGGGTCGTTTGCCAGATTCGGTGACATGGTAAATATTTGAATTTTATGATTCGTAACGTAAATTACGTATTTACCATTGTATAGAATCCAATTCTTTTAGTTGAGGGGCGGGCGTTTTGAGGCACTGTTTTATGTAATTTTGACGTTCAAAAAGTGTTGAAATCAGCCTAGTTTGAATTTGATTTGGATTGCAAAAATCGTCAAATTCTCAGGGCGCTGCTCGTGAGATTCATGAGAGGGTTAGAATGAAAGCCATAAATGCAGTTGTGAAAAGGCGAAATGATGACGTCACAATATGTACGTACCGTATTTATCAACGGACTGCGGCGTATTGGTATCAAGTTCCGGTACCCAGTAGAAGTGTTCCACCTGGTCTGTCGGCACCAGCGGCGCGTGCAGCGTGCGGCGCGTGTGGAACACCATCAGGCGCTGCGGCCGCGCCGCGCTGTAGGGTGCGCCTAGCGGGCTCAGCAGTACCAGTAGCAGCGTCGCGCCCAGCACCAGGCCCACCGCGCGGGCCGCGCGCCCCACGCCCCGCGCCGCCAGCGCCAGCGGCAGCAGCCAGCAGCACGCGGCCTGCACCAGCAGCGCCACCAGCACCGCCATGATCACGTCGGGCGGCAGCGCGCCCGCGCCCGCGCGGCCCATGATGGGCACGAACATGTGCAGCGAGCCCAGCGCCAGGTACCACGTCTGCGCCGCCGGCAGCGCCGCGCCCAGCGCCCACAGCGCCGCGCGGGCGCCGCCGGCCGCGCGGCGCCCCGCCAGCAGGTCCGCGCCCGCCGCCAGCAGCGCCCACAGCAGCGGCAGGAAGCCCGAGCGCAGCCCGCGCAGCGCGCACAGCAGCAGCAGCGCCGCCCACGCCAGCGCGCCCGCGTCGTGCCACGCGCGCGCGCCCCACCAGCCGCGCAGCAGCGCCGGCCGGCCCCACAGCCGCGCCGCCGCCGCCCACGTGCCTGCCAGCGCTACGCACACGTACGGTCACTCAGCGCGTCGTCGCACGTGCCCACTACCACCGTGCTAATAAATTAAAAGCAATTTACCGGGCAATGCGTAGAGCGGCGCCAGCAGCGCACCGCGCGAGTAAAAGGCTAGGCGCGCGCCGCACGTGTGCAGCAGCAGCGCCGGCGCCACGGCCGCCAGCACGCCCGCCACGTGCGCGCCCGCACCTGCCAACGCCGCGCGGCCCACGGCACGCCACCACACGGCGCGGGGCAGCCACAGCGCGTCGCGCGCGGCCCCGGCGCTGGCGTGCACCTTGAGCAGCGCCAGCGCTAACGTGGCGGCAGCCAGCAGCAGGGCGGCCGGCGCGCGCACCGCCAGCACGACCAGCCCCAGCACGTCGAAGAACACCGGCTGGCGCGACGTGGCGTCCGACTCCGTCTCCAGACTGTCGCTCGCCAGCAACCCTGCGACAGAGCACCGTGAGGCCGGGCGCGCGGGCCAGCCTGGCTGGGGCGCGGAGAGCGCGACACGTACCGTGCGCCAGCGCCAGCACGTTGTCGCCGGTGCGCTGCAACGCGGCGGGGGGCACGCGCTCGGGCGTGTCGAGGCGCGTGTGGTACACGTAGCCGTTGGTGCTCCACGCCAGGTCCACGCCTGCAACACGCGCGCGGTCAGCGGGGTCCTCCTCCACGCGCGAGGAAGGGACGCTACCTACCGGACAGTTTGCCGAAATCGCGGAAGATACGGAAGTCAGTATCGGCCGGGATGAGGCCGCTCTCGAACAGCTCCTGCGCCAGCGAAGACGCGAACGGGTGCGGCACTGCACCCGCATACATCTGCAAACCACACATTAACACCAAAATGACATTGACGTTCGTCAAAGCATACAAAATTAAAAACGTCACATCGTCAAAAAAAATTGTCATGCGGTTAGTATCTAGGCAAACGTAAAGCCATCGTCACCCGCCAACGCAACCGATCGGAATCACTTCCATGTCGATCGCCAAGCGAGTCTGCGAGCTGGTAGCGGCACATACCTCGACGATCCAGGGGTCGTGCGGGCCCGCCTGGAACAGCACCTCGCGGCCGCCCGCGCCGCACGCCTCGATGTTGATGAAGGCGCGCACGTCCTTCGCCCACCTGCGGGCGGCGCCGCACTCGTTACTAGCTCGTGTGACGTGTGTGTGTGGCTACGCCTTCACGTGGCGGCGGGGACTGACTACTTGCGAGGTAATCAGTTTTCATGATACGGGCATGTGATGCTCAACCAGGCACCGTACAACGGTAACCCGTTCATTCCGTTACCCTATCGAACAGTTAACATTTTGTAAGAATTAACCAGTTCAAATCCAATCCAATGAAGCTGGAACCTATTTATTTTATTTATTTATGTACATCATCATTAAAAAAACACTAATTGCAGAAATCCTATCGATAACTCTTTGTCCGGCACAAAATGTGGTGTTTTGTGTGTGTGGAGGTGTACTTGTGCTGTGTGATGAAAGCGTGCGAGGCCTGGAGGATATTCTCCTCGGCGCCATTGAACAGGAACACGGCGTCGTGGCGCAGCGCGCCGCCCGCCGCCAGCGCGCGCAGCGTGTCCAGCAGCACGGCGCAGCCGGCGCCGTCGTCGCTAGCGCCTGCAACCCGAGCAGCCACAAGCGTCCTAGTTAGTTACTGTTACATCGAGATTTCTGAGATGGATTTAGACATATATTTTTTTTCAAATTATTCATAACATAGAGGAACATCTTGGTCCTGTCCATCGAAATTCTTTATGGGGATTGAACTTGAAACTTCTTCAGAAGTTCGCCCGCAATTCTGTCATCGCCCGGCGTTTTATTGTTTTTACGGAGGAAGCGCCAGGGTAACGCGAAATTCAAATTTTCTTAAGTTTTTTACTATTTGCAGGGCAGTGTCAGACTGCTGAAAAAAACATGTTACGCGACCATAACACCATGTATTTACAGAATTATAAAGCAGCTTCAGAGCCATCCTAACCCCGTTCACGCTGATGTCCGGGATCTCTGCGATATAGTTTCGGGTCAGTCTGGCACTTGGGCTGTTTCAGATTCGCAACGGGGTACTGGTTCTCGCGATGTAGATGCGATTTATATGTGACAAATTAGATTTATAATATTAAAAACAACAAGAAAATGCCCAGATCTTAACGTAATATACAATCACAAGTCCAACAACACGTAATATTCATTACCACTACTCAATTTGTGTACAGACGGCAGCACATCAAGCTACCCCAAACTGTCAAATTTTCCCAATTGAACAAGAACTTTATGCTTTTGCAATAAAGTTGAAAATCTATCGCAGAAATTCGACATATTGGGGTAAATTGATGTGCTGTCTGTACCTAAAAAAGTCCCAGTTCGAACAATGTAAAAAGACGCGCGCAATGCGGGAGGCTGGTAGTCATACATCATAGTGCTTACCAGGGCTGTCAGGCACGGTGTCGAAGTGGCAGTTAAGAAGGAGCGCGGAGCGCGTGCGCGGTCGGCCACCCGCGCCGCGCACGCGCGCCACCACGCTCTGCACGCCGCGGTACACGTTGTTCATGCCTGCGACACACACACACGTCAGTTTCACTCGCCAGTGGCGCCCTCGCCGCATGGTACACTCGCCGCATGGCACTCACCGTCCATGAAGGAGAGCGCGAATGCGCCGCTGGCGGTGTGCACGTCGAGCTCGACGCGGTTGTGCGGAGACGCGTGCGCCGCGATATGCTTGATGGCTGACACCAGCATGCTCACCGCCAACACCTCGTTCTCGTAGCTACCTGCCACCTGCGACACGCACTGCTAACTACAGCGCCGACTAGCCTTGTAGCCAGTCGTCGCTGTAGTTGCCAGTCGGATGATCCCGCGTGACACTAACTGTCATGGGGGTTCATCCTTTACATAATAAGTATGATGTCGCCAATGGCGTGCAGTCCATAAAGACACTGCCTACCCTACCTAAATCAGAGAAAAATGTAAAACTAAAATTATTTTATCAATAAACAAAAAATCTTTATTCATAAATTGGCTCCTCCTGTCGAGCGTCGGTCGTATCATTAGTATCATCGAAACAATACCAGTTCGTTCGTAACGACGCTAGCACATCAAGCTACCCCAAGCTGTCAAATTTCTTTGATAGATTTTCATCTTTATCACGTAAGCATAAGGTTCATGTTCAATTGGGAAAATTTGACAGTTTGACGTCTCTACAATTTGACGCAACTTCGCATTGCGATGCACTAGCGCCGCTGAGTGCCTGGGGAGAAACGAACTATTCGCGTCTTAATGTTGATGTGTGCTCTCGTGGTCATGCAGATTTATTGGGTGTGCGTTCCTATAAACACGTGGCACACAATGTAACAATTAACGCACACAACCGTACAGGATAGGCACTGGCTTTTTACGCTTTTATGCAACACGAGCACGACGAATTACCAAACTTACCGAAGTTTTCCGAACAAAGTTGGCTATGCGACTATTTTAAAAAGTAGCATTGTTTCATTGAATTGTCGCTACAGAAACAACCATTACTTTTTTGTCGTTATTCTGATTTATTTTTTTGCTTTTTCTTTTGTAATTTTTGCCTACCCTGTCTAAAAACTCTGTGCACGCCACTGCTTTGCTTTACTCTGTGAAATCGCCCTCAGTATCGGTGATAGGAACACTGGGAACGCACCCGTGGTCCGATGGAGGTGAGGTTGACGAGATGCTGGTGCGCGGTGAGCGCGTGGAAGCGCAGCGGCGGCGCGGCGGGCCCCAGTGGCTCGGGCAGCGCGTAGTCTATGCGCGCTACGCCCGCCAGCGTAGCCGCGCTGGCTACTAGCGCCGCCAGCACCCACCACCCGGACAGCGGCGCCCGCGCCAGCTTGTTCTCCTTCACCAGCTCCGACTGCAAAGTGCTCTTCTGCGACACAATAGAACCACCTGCTTACATTTTACTTTATACAGTGGTGGTCATATACGTAATTAAGATAGCTTATTTAAAGGGAAGTTTTTTTCAAACTAACAAGTATAACTATTTCATGTATTTTTTTTTTGTATTTCTCTCGGTATCGCAAAACTTTTCCATCCTAGCGGTACATTCGTTGATACACATGATTGGCTAAAAAATAAATCGATAAACTTTATACATTAGATCTGAACCTAGTATTACTACTTACTGGCTGGTCACATAAATAAGAACGCTGAATACTTTATTTTATTTTTAAAATTTAAATAGAGAACACTCTGTGGCTCTGGTTGTAGGTCACTATTCGCATAATTTTGGCACCATTTAGTGCTGTAAAAGTCTTAAGGTGATTGCTTCATATGAAAACAATTAGGAAAAAAAAATGTGATAACTCTACAAGGGAAGTAATAATAAAACTTCGCGAGAAAAATTTTTCGTATAAAAAGATAGCCGAACATCTGCAATGCTCAAAAACGATGGTTTTCCACGCTTTGAAGAATTTTGGCACGTATCAAACTTCAAATGTTCCGCGTGTACACACGGCTACACATCATGCTATACATTTCCAGTATAAGCTGGCCTTGCACTGTATAGGATTTCGTACAGTGCGAGATCAGCGTAAACTGGAAATTTATAGCTCGATGTCTAGCCGTGTGTTGTGTACCTAAACAGAGAAAGTCATCACGTCGAGATGGTCGAAATATCGTTCGTTTGGCAAATCAAAATCCTTTTAAAGGGTCTAATGAGCTGAGAAAAAAATATTTTGGTGTAAACAACCCTTCAGCAATCTCAGCACGCACTATTCGAAGGCGTTTGGTAGAAGAAAAGTTCCACGGAAGGAAAGCAAGGAAGGTGCTCATGTTGAAACAGTGTCATAGCCTAGGCAAGTCCGGCTTGCATTTGCAAGAAGGTATGAAAACTGGACAGTCAGTCATTGGAAAATATTAATATTTTTTTGACGAGGCAAAAATAAGCAGGGTATGTTCTGATGGAAAACGATATGTACGACGCCCTCCGAATAAAGCGTTCGACCCTAAGTACATAAAAAGACATTAAAGCATGGTGGGGTAATGTGGAAAGAGGGTGCTTTTCTGGACATGGTGTTGGACCTGTTAAGGTAATAGAAGGAAACATGGATCAATTCCAATACGAGAATATACTGGAAGAAACAATGATACCTTATGCTGAAGATGTGCTTCCAAGTATTTGGACATTCCAGCACGACAATGATCCAAAGCATACTGCATGCATCGTTTCCATTTCCACCAATTTCTCACATCGCAATCAGTTTCTGTCTTAGTTTAGCCAGCTAACAGCCCAGACCTAAACCTAATAGAGCATCTTTGGTGCGTATTCAAGCAAAAGGTTTCAAATCGACAGTGTGGCAATTTAAGCCCCTAGTAACTTTAAATAGTGTCGTTTTGAGCGATAATAGTTCTTATGGCAATCCGGTACGGGTTAAAATCTGTTGTAATAAATTCGAATAATAAATGAGCAAGCATTGTCGTAAAAATGCAAATAAAATTAGTTATTAACTATTTAATAATAAATAATCCATCACTGGATGCAGTTCGGCATTTGGATTTTTATGGTATATTTTTTTTATAATTGTTATTGAAGAGATAAACTGGTTTTAAAGATAATTCAATTTTGAGAATTAATTCAATTAAGAGGTGACTTTGATGATTTTATTGATGCATTAAAGTATGTTTAATTATGTTTTGAGTTCCATCACTCTATGCAAAAAAGACTTGAAAATATCATATATTTTTAAAAGCCAAAGCATAAATCAATGACCTATAAAGTTTATAAAACTTTTCGATAATTGAACTTTGTCAGTACCGACTTGGTTTTGGAGATTTTACATTTCTTTTATTACTTAAACACGCCCAAAGTTAAGTAAAATTAGCAATAAAAATGAAGCTTTGCTGGCTCCTAACTTTTTTATGGGTTTTTATTTTAGTATTCTGTTTCCGTACAGACAATATTAATAATGAGAGAAAACGATATCATATTTTACTTTGGATGTGCCATGTCAGACAGTGGAGTAAAACACTCCCGAAGTTTGTATGCAAATAATGTGGACTAGGTTCACCTTAAGAGAGCTGTAGCCTGTACGACGTTTTCTTTGAAGAATGGAACTCTTTATCTTTCTTGCGAAATTAAAAAAAAAACTGATAGAATCAATGCCTCGCCGGTGTAAAACAGTAATGATTAAATTTTAGTTTAAAATATATTAAATTACTTTTTTTCTTTACGCACTTGACGTGTGATTTATTTAGTCTAAGTTTCATATAACACAACTCTCGAGCAGTTTCATAAATCGCTCTTAATGATTTTTCCAGCTTCATTACTCTTTGAATTTGTTACTATAGAGAATAAAGAAAATACCTATGTAAAAAAAATAGTTAGCGATTTTATTCTATATTCCTAATCCCGTTTGCGCTATTTATGTGGCTATTTCATAACAAGTTACTTTTATAAAGGAACACATGACATGATTAAGATAAAAAAATCTGGAAGTTCAAATCGTTATTTTATTATAATATGACCACAACTGTAGGTAGGTACTACTACTTATTATTAAATATGTCAATAATTAAGTAAAAAGCACCCCCTGTGTTATATGAATAATGTTGCCAAAATCATGACGAATCGACAAAGAAACTTACACGAAACTTATTTTTAACCAACTTCAAAAAAGGAGGAGGTTCTCAATTCCTCTGTAAACTTAAACTCAACTCATTTATTTTCAATTAAACCTTTGACATTTACTTTTGGAATGTCAAAACGTCGATCAGTTGGAAAGTTGAAGCTAGTTGCCTATTCCAAAACGTAGATCTCTTTGGAGAAGAACGGGCAAGAAACTCCAAGGACACTCTTTTAAATCATGATATCACAAAATCCTGGGTAGCTAAGTACATTTTTCTTGTTGCTTCTATAAGTGAGAACAATGTAATGAAATGAAGAAACAATTCTAAATTTAAGATTAAAAATAAGCCCTAGAAATTAAGAGATGACCAGTCTCAACCGACGGCACCCGTTCACGAACTCGACACGTGGATCAGCACCATCCAGCTCAACCATTTTGTAAGGAACCGAAAGGTGCGGAGGCCTGCCGAGATCCGTTTCACAACCGGTGACGTACTTGTCGTGGGCAGAGGTGTGAGGCATGGAACTTCATGACGGCCTTAATTTAGAGCATTTGTTGAGTGCGAGCCAGCATATCTGTTGCGCTTTACTTCAGTTTTTAACTCCGCCCCTAAGACGACCCACTGACCCAGATTTTTTTAAATTTATCTTTGTGCACAACAGTGTTACATGCCAGCATATCTCTTTCGCACGGTGGTTGTTCCTATCTCTAAAAACAGGACTGGTGATATCTAGAGCATGCCCAATTGCCTTTAAGACTCTACGTAAAGGGAACATATCTTCCGACTTAGCTCTCTCGGTGCAATAGTGGCCAAGGTTCTTGAACTTCTAATACACAGGCAGGTAGCTCAGTCCGTCACTTTAGATTGACGATGGTCAGTTTGTTTTTTGGCCAGGGGTACCAATTGACGCTAGCTTCCTTGACCATAGTCGCGCTTTTGTCATCAATTTGATTTTGATTATGAAATGAAATAGACCAACGACCGCTGTTCTTCCGACGGCTGTTTGCTGTCGGGGACAAGGCAAATCAGGTTATCGAATTGTGCTATTTTCGACACGATAGCCTATCGAATGTTTGTCAATCGCTATGCTGTAGTGGGAGAAACTAATAATCCGCCGGTTCGGTTTACGGGGCTTATCAGATATTGGTATCGTAAGCAGTCGTTCTGAGTCTGACCATTATACGCTATCGTGTCATGTTAGGCAGAGCGGTTTGACCTCTCCCGAGTCCGACCTGTTTAATCTCTTCGTAAACGACCTGATTGAGGAGTTGCCAGGGCACCGGTAGGGCTCAGGTTGAGCGACCGTTATTTAATTATTTAGCTACTTACGTCATTGCCACACGTACCTGTCTGGAACACAAAAACTCACCTGCCTTAAAATAACTTCATTTAGTAATGTTATGTGAACCACCTGAGGTATGCTGATGATATGGTTCTGCTTAGCCTCTAAACTGGTCAACTACCGGCTAATGAGACACAATTAATTATCTATTGTAATGGCCTCTTAACTAGGCCAGCGGTACTGACCCGGTCAAGGGTTTGAAAAAGCTACTGGTTATTTGTGATTGGTGTGCTAAAAACCATCACTTAGTTTACAATGCTAGAAAAAAACAACTGATCATTTAGGTCAGGAAAAAGGGGCCTCAAAATGTTCCCGCAATATGCATGGATACCTATGATTGGGGGGGTAGATGGTGACGGTTGTGGAGAAGTTCAAGATCCTTGGGCACATACATACTGATATCGGACATGAAAGATGCTGCAGATATTGATAGCCAGCGCCGTGCGCCGGTTGTGCGAAACATGCTTGCCAGAGGATTTTTTTAAGGGCAATGTGCACCTATTCAGAAAGGAGTTTTCAAAGTTTCTATATGCCAGGGGTGCGGGTTGTTCGAAAGAGATACCGCGGCCCATGGCACACAGGCAACTGAGGGAACACGGGTAGGTTTTAGTCAGTAAAAGTCTGACACGCCCTCCCGCTCCAACCAGAGCGGGAGAAGTTATTTGATGATTTCCCACCCAAAAAAAAAAAGTTTCTATATGTACCAGCTCTGAGTATACAAAAAAGTGTTGGGATGGCAAGCATGTTCAGCACGAAAACATTTACAGACACCTAATGGGGTTGAACTGCTACCATAGTGTTTCTGCCATGTTTGCGGAGACAAGGTTGAATGTGGCCAATGCCATTCCGAGAAGCAGTATAATTAAAGTACGAACTTGCTGATAGAAGGTAAGCCGGCTCCTGTAACACATTTGTTTTTACTTAGCGCAGGAGTCAGGACTTCACTTTGCTTCAGACGCACAAAGGTCATTGGGCATATCTGACCCGCTTTGCCAAGAGTGGCGGACATTAAACAGAATAGTTTTAAATTAAAGAGAATCATATGAACTTTCATTGCATGTAATTATTTTATTAAAATCGATGGAGAAAAATCACCTGAATCGTTTAAAAAAATTAAAAACAAACGGTTTCAGAGGATTTATTTCATCTAGTATTGGCATAAAAATTATGTATTAATAAATCAAAGACCAATAAACTCAGATCACGGATAAGCTACACGATCAGAGGCATGTATACGCTATCTCTTTCGCACATTAGACAAGTAGAACAAGTTCCGAGGGCGAATCCATTCACACCATATTAGACTGAAACAGTATTACATATATTTTGTTAAACCTAACACAACACGGAAGACAAAGTATAGAAGAGTACTACTGCTCATGTACACGCGACCGCCGCAGTGTCGGGAGCTGTAGACACACCCGCTGCCTTCTTAGATGAACTAATGATTGATGTGGATCAAGTTGGATAGTAAATATTATAAGGAATCAGTATTTTATTCATCTTCCTTATATCACTTTATAACACTTGATCACTTATGCTACACACACTTGAAAACTTATGCCACACACACTTGAAAACTTGTGCCACACATACATGAAAACTTATGACACACACACTTGAAAACTTATGCCACACACACTTGAAAACTTGTGCCACACACACTTGAAAACTTATGCCACACACTTGAAAACTTATGCCACACACACTTGAAAACTTATGCTATACACACTTAAACGGCACGGCACGACGACACGGCACACACGACACACGGCTTTGACGGCACGGTTGGCGCTGTGGTTAAGCGATTGACTGCTGCGCTGCGTGTCGCGGGTTCGATTCCCGCATGGAACAAACATTTGTATGACCTACAAGTAGTTGTTCTGGGTCTGGCTGTTTGTGTATGTGAGAATAAATGTTTGTAAACGCACCCTCAATACAGGTGAAATTCCTAGTGTGGGGCAACGTTTAAAAAAAAAACTTATACCTTGAACCACGCACACTTATAACATTTGATAACACTTTTACATTGGTAGATACCGAAATTGTTTTAATTCAATTCAATATCTTTATTGTGGATCATAGGTAGGTGGCAGTTTTATGAGGTTTTTTATTTTTTGTCGAGTGTCCCGTGACTCACATTAATGCGATTAATGCCAGAGTAAACTAGAGCCATATATCAATACATTCTGCTATATTTCATTTGTGTCCGCTATGGGTATGGTTTCCATACTAAGATGCCCAATGACCTTTATTATGCTACCAAGACCTACAACTGGTGATTGGAAATAGCTGCTTAAATGTAAATAGTGCAATAGATTCTTCTATTGCACAATAAAATGAGTGCTTTATTGCACTTATTTTATTGTGTTTTATAAGTAATATTTTATTATTGAATATGTTTTATGGATAAAAAATAGTGCCCGGTTTAAAAAAAAAAATACTATTACTCGAAACCAAATAGGGCTTTTTACCGAATTGCAGCAGAATACTTAACCCTATTTTAAACCTAGTGACTGTGGGTTGCCATATTTTTGTCTCAGTATAACATTTGTAGCCATTAACATCTATAATAAGGGGTGTATACCGTCCCACAGCAATCTTTCTTCAGAGCACATTAATTAGTCCTATAAAAAACAATTTATTTTTATATGCAATACAAGCCTGTGCCTGTTGGCAAACCCATTCTCCAAAATGAGGAACTTATATCAACTTTCATCCCCTATTAATAAGTCTCAAAATGCAGTGCTTCTGTCTAGAAGCAAGACATTTTGAGATTTAAGGCTACTGTTGGCAAACCCATTCTCCAAAATGAGGAACTTATATCAACTTTCATCCCCTATTAATAAGTCTCAAAATGCAGTGCTTCTGTCTAGAAGCAAGACATTTTGAGATTTAAGGCTACCAGCAGCTAAGGCTGAGCATTGTCTGTTAGTTAATTTAAGATTTTTATTCAGTACATCACGTTAACTAATGTTTAATAGTCTTGACCACTTGAGATTTTGATTGTCTTCACTTAAGACCTTGGTGACAAGAGCAATACTTACATAGATCATAGAGAAGGTCACTTTATAGCCGGTGAATCAAGTAAAGCATTGACACAGATAACAAGGAAATTGAAAGCATTGCTGTGCAAATTATTTTATAACTACTTCAGTTGTTTCAAAACCTACTACTTTCAGGGAGGAATAGTTTTAATGATATGTTAATTAATGAATCACGCTATCAATTTACGAACAACTACAAGCATTAGCAAACACTACACTTTGTTAAAGTTTAAATTATTTTTTTAACTTACCATTTTTCTATAAGTAATAGAATAAGATTTTTTTTTCTATTTTATCCCATAGAAGTTACTATGAGAACTTTTTCATAAACATAAAATAATGTTTCTTCTTTTTTTCGTAAATAAACACGTTACTAGGTGAGTAGATGACAACCTCTACGCGTCATAAAAACTACTCACTGACTTTTTTATGATTTCTTTTTTTTCGAATCATTTACACTCACAGAGTACAATCTTTTCAATGCTATGATAAATCCTTTCGCTCTTGCTATTGGATTGTATGTTTGTATACATAGTCTGTGAGCCACAGTGTGAGCCTGCTTGGCTCATGCATCACACATGGCTGTTTGACATTGACGTGCTGTTGACGATATGAGAGTGTTGCTAACTCCAAAAGTTCAAATTATAGAGTTCCTACCTGAAAATTATCGTACTCCGGGCAAAATTATCGTACAAAAGCAAAATCACAAAAAACCCTAATAAATTTATTTCATTTGATAACAAACGTCAAGATTAGAGTCAAAGGAGGAGTATGTCCCATGTTTCACCAGCAGATCGAACCGTAACCGTGTTTTGTCGTAGTGTTTTTTTTATGTTTTTCACCCTAAAATTAAATAAATTTGTTTGGTTTTGTACCTAATACGTCAGTGGGTTTTGTTTACGGCTATGTGCCTATTACAGATGGAAACATAAGAATATTTTCAGAATTGTGCGCTAATCAATGTAAGGGAAAGAGTTGGAGAGAGACATTTATTTGTTGACGCTGTCATTCTTCACATTTGCCATTTGGATTTTGTTGATTTTTTTTGCGACTCTCCACAGCCCAAAATTATCGTACATTCGACATTCATTATCGCACATCGTACCATCGGCCAAATTATCGTACGCCCCCATAATTATCGTACGGGTTGGCAACACTGGATAAGACTGTCATGCAATGTCAGATGGATTTTATTCTATTTTTCTTTATGGCTATTATGATAGGAGTGGGTTATAGAAGGTAAAACGCATATCGTCCACAAGCGCCCAATACCTCCTATCTGAAAATTATATTTTTTTAAATATAATTTTCTCCTGGTTATCAAATTGGTGAAGGTCGTTCTTACTTGGGATCCTCTACTATATAAAATCCACCCGGAGTCAGATAGTAGGTATTGGGCGCTTGTGGACGATATGTGTTCTGCCTGTGCATGAAATCAGACCGTTTAAAGTGGGTCAAAATCGCGCTCAAAGGAGTCGGTTACATACAAACATACAAACAAACAAACTAACAAACAAACATACAAGTGAAGCTAATATAAAGCGTGTAATAAAAATGAAAATCTATCAAAGAAATTTGACAGATTGGGGTAGCTTGATGTGCTGTCGTCTGTACACAAATTAGTACTTCTCTTTCTAACTAAGGTGCAATACATAGGTATTGCACCTTAGTTAAGCGAGAAAAGGAAATAACTTGTGACGATGTAACAAGGTGACCATAGGGTGACACAGTGTAACAGTTTTTATCTTATTCTAACTAAAGTAACTGTCACAAGCCTGAATAGAGAAAAGCTTGTGACTGTCGTGTGCAAAGGATTTGATTATTTCGAATTCCTGTTATTTCAGTTTGTCTGCCACATTTACAGTAATAACAGTCTAATATCATCAGATACCTGTTATAATTAGCTATTACGATAAAATGTAATACACCTCACTCCTAATGGGTATGTCCGACGGTACAGCACAACGCATGTAGTATCTAAAGGCTGCTTTAGCTCAAACGCAAAAAATATTATTTCAGCAACATGTATTAGTGAGTACACAAAAAACTCACCGTGACATGCGACAATTCAAGTTATACATTTACCAGTTTTAGTTCGTACATACATCCAATGAGAAGTAAGTTGAAATGTTTAGTTTAGTTTAATGTTGACGTTTCAAATTACCGGGCCAAAGCGGTTAAGTCATACGTACAACGCTATATCTTGACCTTTATTTACCAATAAGTTGTCTATTTATATTTGATTTTTTTAATAATACTATGGCGGGTTATTTGTGAACATCAAACACAATGATACCGAATCATCATCATCATTTCAGCCGAAAGACGTCCACTGTTGGACATAGGCCTCCCCCAGGCTCCTCCACTGCGACCGCACCGGTCTTGTGGCTTCCCACATCCAGCGGATTCCCGCGGCCTTCACAAGGTCATCGGTCACCTTGTGGGAGGTCTTTCCACTCTACATCTTCAGTACGCGGTCGCCACTCCAAAATGCTACCGAATAAAATAGGTAACTTGTCTTACCGGCTTTTAGATTAAAAAAAAAACAGATTTCGCAGACGAAAAATCATGTCAACGGAATTTCAAAATTCTTGTTGGCAACACAGCTGTCTTGTCAAGTTGTCAGTTGTCATTGTCAAAGAGAAATGAATGAAAGGAGGAATTCTTATTTCAGCCAGCTATTAGCACATTACAATTTATATGTTAAAAATGTGAATTTGTTAGGATGTCTGTACAGTAGTGTAAGCACATGAGCTAAACTTGATATTTACTGTGACCAAAGTCGACGTTCTTATTCTAAGCTATCAACAGTTTACTTTGTTCCAATTAGACGTTTGGTACAATGTCGAATTGGGTTGGGTATGCCATATCGGTGAACTGTGGCGAGCCTCTGGGTTGCTATCAAGGAACTATTCTAGAGGCAGATGGTAGCACTATTACTTTAACAAAAGCCTTTAGGAATGGCTTTCCTTACCCCAAGTCGCAAGTGACTCTAAAGTAGGTTGAAAGGCTAAACTTTTTTGCATACTGTTGTTTATTATTACACAATTAATAATTTTTTGGTTTTGTGTCATGCTTCAGTGCTGCCGACATAAAAGATCTGAAGATAATTGAGTCTCGGGCTGAGCCAGCAGAGCAGACGCACAGCACGGTGGCTGTCACTAAGGGTATGAAGAAGGCGCAGAGAGCTACTGTGTGTGAGAACTTACAGGCAAACCCCACGAGTTCAGGTATGGTATAGGTGGCATTGTATAGGATTTCCACAGTGTGAGATCAGCGTAAACTGGAAATGATGGCTGGATGATGGCTTGATGTGTAGCCGTGTGTAAATAGTTATTGGAAACTATAAGACTACATTTACTACTGCCATGCCCACCAAACATTACTAAACTTTACAAATGAAATCAAAATTTAAGATGTTTGTCTCAAGACAAGAAATTTATGAGTTAGAGATATGTTTTTATGAGCTAACAGATGTAGGCCCTTACAAATGGGTTAGAAAGCTTTTATCATTGATTATGTAAGAGATTGCGGGTGGTAAGTTGAACTTACGTGCCGTGATCTGTAGTAGGTATTAGAAATTCAATAAACTAAAAATCTAGTTTGATTAGGACTTGAAAACCATTGGCCAAGCCCAAAGAACTCAATGTGCGGGTTGGAACATGGCATATTCTGAGCATAAAACATATAAGGACTTGTTCTAGTTTTCATGTACTTAAAAGAGCAATTCTCTACAAGTCTGGTCCACACTATGCTTGCAAGATGGTAAAACTACTGGCACTAGATTTTATGTTTATACACTGCCATTTTCAATATTAATTTGTCTGTTACCGTTTTTGCCTTAATGACTGAACAGATTTGGTTCAAATTGAAACCTAAAACCTAACCTAACCGATGGCCCATTAAATGGATCAGGACATAGGATAATTTTATCCCAATAATACTTTCAAGTGGGATAATTTATGACCACCACACGGGCAAAACTGCTCGTAAAAGCAAGTATTTATTAATTTAAGTGTACATAATACCTAGAGCTTTCGTCTAAAGCAGGGCTGTCCAAACGACATACCTTCGCTGGCTAATTAAATTTACCACAAAAGCTGGATGTCTGCAGAAAAAAATATTTTCAGTTTTCTAGTAAAAAAAAATTATGGTTCTTCGTTACTTTAGCTATAACAATTATATCAATATCAACGTCCACATTCGTGTTGCCAGACGCATTGCATGTACAAGTGACTTATTTGACAGTGAAGATCCATACTTAGATTTTATAAAGTTCATTGTTGAATACGCACTTTCACATAAATAAGTGCTGCCCATCATCAATCCCATTTTCAAGCCAAAATTTGTTAGTTTGGGGAAACAATCGCCAAGGATCTTAAAAAAAACCATTCCAGTTTCTGTTCTACCCTTGTAAAAGGGATCTATCTGACTGTACATCACATAATTCCAACTGGTATTCAATTTTACGCTTTCGATTGGAATTGTTAATGGATGCGTAATATAATAAGAGACAAATCGCTCTCTAATTCTTTTTTCTTTCTCTCTTTTTCTCTTTCTTTCTTCTCTCGTTTTGACAAAGAATTCTATTATCCAAATATATTTTCTGATTAAAACATGCGTCGCGGGCCACATGAAAACAAGCCGCGGGCCGCATGTGGCCCGCGGGCCGTTGTCTGGACAGTCCTGGTCTAAAGGACACATCAGTAATTTAAGTCAGCTACTAATGAAATGATTGAAACCTAGTACCTTTGTGATTGTGCTTTGTGTCCTGCATTATAAGGACAATAAACAGCTTGATGATTTTATTAACTCTGTATGATTTATTGAAATATATTTTTGGTTTAGGTTCCATTTTTTTTTAGTTTATCTTGTATCTATAATGCTAGGTAGGTAGCATTAAAACTGTAATTGTTAGTATTATAGAAATGTGTTGGATTAGTTGGCGTACTCTGGTGTTATGTGCGTTAGGTAACCAGGCTCCTCCGGGCGTCAGCAGCAGCAGCAAGAGTGGCAACAGTGGCAACAGCCGCGCCGTCCCGCCACCCGCCGCGCGCAGCAAGCCCATGGATATACAGACTACCCGCACCAATAAAAACGGCAACCACGCTGGTAAGTCTGGCAACAGTCATGCCGCCCCGCCTAGCCCGCCACGCGTAGCCCGCCACGCGTAGCAAGCGCATGGATATACAGGCCACCGATTTTAAACCTCTATGCAAAAAGAGGGGTGTGTCTCTGTCTGTGGCACCGTAGCTCTTAAACGGGTAAACCGATTTGTCTGCAGTTTTCATTTATTTAAAAGAAGGTTTTCTAGCGGTGGTTCTTAGTTATGTTTTATCAAAATCGGTTCAGCCGTTTCAAGGTCATTATCTGTTTTGTTAGCTACGGTAGGGTTCTTAGACGCATAATGTGTATTTACTTTACTTTCAAACATACTTGTGATCTCTCACTTAATCGAGAGTGTTCTTAGCTATGTTTCCAGAAAATCGGTTCAGCTGAAGACTACCAGCGCTTATCTGGTTGATAAAGGAACTTGAGCATCTTCCACGGTTCTGATCGAGTCGCAATTTGGTATCCTATTATTTCAATGATATTAGACGAACAAAGTAACCTTGAACTGATGCTGGAGCATCACCTGGAATTTCCAGGATACGCAACTACCTCACCAACAGCTTAAGTATCATGTTTGGGCTCATTGAAAAGGCCTCAATGAATAGGTTATAGATAAATAGTGATCATGGTCTGATGTTGAAATAGCAACGAGGAGTGAGGATAAATAAGTTACAAGCTTGACTGTGGGAAACATACGTAAAGCTGAGACATGTCGTTGTGTCGATCGTAGCGTGTTTATGGATTACAAAGTAGGAAATAAAAGTTAAATTAAAAAACCCCCGAACCAAACAAAAACCTGTAAAAAGTAAACTTACAGCTAATAAAAACAGACAAAAAAAAAAGGAAACCATAGTCACCAGAAAACCAATTACATATCCTCACGTATAGACGTATTATAATAATAGTTTATGGTATGAGCACAAAAACAAAGAGAAAAAAAATCGCCATAATAAATAGACAAGAAATATAAATACTAAGTTTGCAATTATATATGACTAAAACAATAGACAAAATAATAAAAAATAAATAATATAACCTACCGCTACTTGAAAAAAAGGCTTCACCTACTGGCCGAATTCACCACGCTAATTGTGAATGGATAAAAATTATATTCCTTGCAGAAATCATTGAAATTCCTGCTTGCGCGCACAATATAACTATTCTGCCTATAACTCGGAAGATGTATGAGGTACACGTATGGGTGGATTAAAACGAAGCGTCTTACTTGGCACATTAAAATAACATTTTGACAATAACTCAGGGCTATCAATGTTATTATTTAGGATTTTCAACAAGAATAAACATTGCATAAACATAGCATTGTCACGCCGGGGGACGGTCAATGAAAACGCCAAACAGACGAGGCCCAGCAATAATGAATGTAACTATGTTATTGTAGAAAGGATAACATTTTCATTAGCCGTCACAATGCTTTGATCAAGGCTACAACATAAAAGGCCAATAAATATTTTTTTTAACCTTTTAGAGGTTTTTGTTTTCTTTCTTGTCACGACCTGTGCTACATCTGCATCCGCAGGCACATCCGCAACGATTCGTGCAGATGCCGATGCCGTCCAAATCGATGCGGAAGCTCCGTAATTGCGGATGTGGATGGGAATATTCGCAACATCCCTGCCAGACAGTACAAAACAGGTGTGACATCGCATGAGTCTCGCTAACTCTATCTTAATGTCATTTATAATCTTAAACATTCGGCGGCGCGATTGCGCTCGGACCGTGTCGGGTCTCTCTGTTCTCGTCTATCGGTAACTGTAGCCATTGTACGTATGGAACTGACTGTGTGATCAGTTGATCACGGATGTTTGTTTCGTAGCATGTATATTTCGTGGTTGTATACTGAGTCTAGGTTAAGTTATTGCAATGTTAGACGCAATATCTTTCCCTTTTGAGTTATCAAAGATTATTATGTAGAACGCAGTCACACACATTTAGGGTGTTACAATTATGTGTATGTATGTAAAAGTTTTATGCAAAAGATGGGTTATTAAAATGTGTGTGTATTTATGTTCTTTGGGAAATGTTGATGTTGCAGGTAGTTACGGCAACACCAGCTCCACGCCGAAGAGCCGCAGCGGAGGGGGCGCCGGGGGCGCGGGCGGGTTTAGCAATGTGTACGACAAGGCGCGGCGCCGCAACGAGGCGTGCTTTGGTGAGCTGGCGGACGCCGCGCTCGACAACGACTTCGACTTCGAGGGCAACCTCGCTCTCTTCAACAAGCGCGCACTGTGGGAGGAGCTGCGCCACGCGCACAAGCCCGACGTGGTGCGCCAGGCCGACGACCTGGGCAAGTTCCGGCACGACCAGAACGTGCTGGCCGCGCCGCCCGCGCCGCGGCGCTCTATCCGGGTGCCCGACGAGCTGCGCGCGCACGCAGACTACGTGACGGACGAGGGCCTGAGCGTGCCCGGCGTGCGCGCCGAGCTGCGCGCGCTCGTGTGGGCGGCGCTGGCGCGGCGCGGGCTGCGCGGCCAGGCGCAGACGCTGCTGGCGCGCGCGGCCGCCGACGTGGCGCTGCGCCTGGTGGGCGGCGGGCGGCGCCTGGACCCGCGCAACGCGCACCAGCGGCCCACCGTGGTGGCGCTGGTGGGCCCGCACGCGGCCGGCGCGGCGGGGCTGCAGGCGGCGCGCCTGCTGGCGTCGCACGGCGCGCGCGCGCACGCGCTGCTGGCGGCGCCGCTGCCGCCCGAGCCGGCGCCGGCGCTGGCGCGCGAGCTGGCGGCGCTGGCGCCGGGCGGCGTGCAGCTGGCGCACGGGCTAGCGGCGCTGCCGACCCCGGACCTGGTGCTGCTGGCGCTGTACGACCCGGTGTTGAACGATCCGCAGGATCGCTACCAGTCAGTACGCTCATATGTTTTTTACGCATGTCATTTGTTACGTCGCACATTCGTAACAAATGACATGCGTCGAACAAAATTCCTTAAACCTACCGATGCGCGGGAAATATTTCGGACAATTAAAAATAGTAATAACACAAACACTGCAGGAGTGAAGGACAGATTAACCAATGTTAATAAATTACGCGCACCATACATTTGTGTCAACCGCTGTGTTGTATAATAAACGTATCATTTGAGGAAGGTACCTTACCACACATATTAATAAAAATCAGTAGTTAAGCCACTTTTAATAAAAAGGAGAAAATCTGACAATCATGAGTAATTAGGGGCCATCCATAAATTACGTCACACGTTAAGGGGAGGGGAGGGGGTCAACGAAATGTGACATTATGTGACAAGAAACGGGGGATGGGGGGAGGGTCAAAAGCTTTGTAATATCCCATGTTAAAATCTAAATTACTAAAACTCGAAATTTATATGACAACCAAAAACTTAAAAATAATACTTACGCGATCTATATTTATAAGGTTTCTTCTATCTATCTAAAATATTTGACTTTGTTTGCTTTTGTTAAAGATTATTTTTAATTTAAATAAAAATAAACTGCCGTTTAAATTTAATTACTTCTAAATATAAAATTGAAAAATATGTGACGTTACACAAGGGGGAGGGGGTTTCACAAGTGTGACCACCTGTGACAAGGACCGGGGTCATAAAACCATAAAAATTATGGATAGCCCCCCTTATAGGGTAGTGACGCTGATGTCAATCATGTCAAAAATCTTTAAGAAAATTATACTGAGAAGGCTTACTTAAATATGAGCAACTTGCTACTATTCTGTCTAAACCCAAATTCTTTTAAATAATTTAATCAAAATTGTCATCCAGGATATAAATGATGACATACCCATTTGCTGCAATTTTCCTAGACATGAGTAAGGTGTTTGATTTCGTGGACCACAATTATACACAAACTAGAAAAATATGTTATAAGAGCCAAAAGGAAAGACTGGTTGAGAGACTACCTAAATGACAAAAACCAATGTATGGAAATCTCTAAAATCCATAACAACAAGAAGATGTTACATATAAGTGACTATCGATAAAATAATTTTGGAGTGCCACAAGGGTGCTTAGTGGGACCTTTTTTATTCTTCATATGTATATGTATGATCCCTCAAATATCACTTGCCATAGCACAATCTTGTTTGCTGATGGCACAACCTCCATTGTGAAAAGTAAAAATGCAAACTAGCAATAAACAACATGATACACGGGTAATTTTTTTATAAATAACATATGAAAATGCAGAAAACTAAAATGATCCAATTTCAAACGCATAAAAAAAAGAGAGTCATAATGACGTAAAATAATAAATAATGATACTATCGAGCGAAATGCAAATACTAATTTTGTTAGATCAGAATTGCGTCTGGAAAACTGGGTAGATATTTTCCCACCTGTATTTATCAAAGGTACACTGACCTTGTAAACAGAACGTATACCATAGCTTTTGTATAAAAAAGAAAAACTTTTTGTGATCTTTTTAATTACGGTAATCTATCTTGTACTTTATTTAAAATGTATCGCAATAAAAATAAAATTTTTAGTTGGGATTTTTGTCGTAGTTGGGTTAGTATTTAACTTTCTGTTTAATTACATATTTTGGGGTATGGGATCATTGAGGGTAGGCAGCAAATGGAATTAGATACAAAAATTTGTTAAGCAGCCTTAATAACATTTTAGAAGCATGACTGTTTAGTGTTATTGAAAGCTGAGTGCACCATTTGAATAACCAAACCCTTCGATGATCGAGTGTGGTGCGCAGGGCGGCGCTGCAGTGGGCCATGCTGGCGCGCGGCTGCGCCGTGTGCGTGGAGCCGCCGGGCGCGGGCTGGCCGGGCGCCGCCTGCCGCGCCGCCGTGCTGGGCGCACTGCCGGCCGCGCTGCCGGCGGCGCTGGGCGTGCTGTACCTGGCCGACGTGTGCGTGCCGCCCGCCGTCTTCGCGGAGCTGCACGTGGCCTACCGCCCGCCCTTCGGCGCCTGCTCCGTGCTGGCGCTGCACCCGGCCACGGACGACTGACACTCGTGACCCGCCGGCCCCGCTGGCCCCCCTGGCCCCCACGGCCCCGCGCGCCCCGCCGGCCTCTACCGCTGCGCCTGCCACCCTCGCACCGTGCTGCTGTTCATATATTAGTATGTCTACAGATATCAGTGCACGTATTGACCGACAGAATGTTTTTAAAATTATCTCCCTAATTGTACTCGTTCATATAAATAGTATATTTTTTAATCCCTCTGACCGAATCGAGTCGTGTGATGATTTAACATTCGATCTTATTTAAGTGTTGTGTGTAATCAATCAAAAAGACGAAAACGTCAATATCGCGACGTTTGAAACTTACGACGGACACTTCCGGACAACATGAAATTGCGCAAATCTCGGAAATTACGGTTGTTATAACATCCCGGCATTGCCGAATGGCGTGCGATGCCGAGATTGTTGTTACTTGTCCGTGTCAGCGCCTCTTGAACCTGCACTTGTCTCCACTCCCGCTGCTGCTCATAACGACTCGTGTTGTATAGTCCACCTCGTGTTGCTTGACCACCCTTAAGTTGAATGTCACTTACACGTCATTTAAGACAAGGCCTATTTATCTATGTTCAACTTTGGTAACGTTATAATTTTGTGGAAACTATTGTAGAGTGATAAACAGAGATCGGATATTCGGATGCATATCCAACCTAAAGTTGCGATATTGGCTAATATGATTTACGCTTTTGTATCGATTTCTTTTTTAACTGACACATGCCACCCCTTCTTAAGAGAGCCACGGTGCAAATATGTGTATGTAGGTGTAAGCACCTACATACACATATTTGCACCGTGGCATAAACAAATTCTAAATAAATATGCATCTGACTAGTTATGCATTCCCGCTCTTCCGGGATTATTTTACAGTAAAAATATTTTTTAAGAAGCCGCTTCCATACATTCAAAACTAAAAATTAACTTTAGTTAAATATGCATCCGAATATAGTCTCTAGTGGTAAACTTATCACGAGGTCGACTATAAAACTAATAATCAAAATAAACGTAATAGAATTTGATGAAGTGTGTTTTTTGGTAATTCAAGAATTTAAAATGTTCATAAATAATAGTAAGCTTGTATGTTGATAAGTAATTGTGATACATCGATGGGTCGCCGACCTTGAACTTGAAGTGATGGCTGCTTCAATTTGATTGAAAGCGAACGCAAATAAATATAAATTGTAATGACTTGCATGTGTAACTGTGCGATGGACGGTGTATCGAATGATCATTTGTTAAATCGATGTATTTTCTTCTGATATAATAATTGGACATTTTCTTGTTACTGTTTCAATTGTGAAGTGACATTCGAAACTGGATATAGAAGTGTATAGTGGGCCATACTACGAAAACCAAACAGAGGCTTGAGGAGTTTCTTATGTGTGCCACTCAGTTAGGCGCAAGCGGCATGACGTCACGAGCGCGGTGCTTGCGTGCATTGACATCGTCATGCGCAATGCATCTCAGCAGGTACGTTCGACCACATGTCAATGGAACTACGAAAACCGCCCTTTCTGCAACATAACTAAAGGCGGTTTCTAAGTCAAGTGTTTTCTTTGTTTTTGCGGTTGACTGTACTTGATCTAGTAGTCTTCTCTACAGAATATGTGAAATTAATTATTTATGTATATTACATCATTTTATTCAGTAGTTTGACATTTGTTGCAATACAACTTTACTGTCAGCTGCCACTAGACTGCTTAGGCTCATTGCATTGCATTGCATTTATGATGCAACGTGTTGAAGTGAACAAGATTAGATGAAATGGAGAGGACTTGAAGGCCTAATTTTCCGAGAATTTAACAACTTAAAGGTTAAAGCACATTTTATTACTTGTATTATTATGTAAGGTCTGAAATTATTAAGTACCAAGATTTTTCTCATTTAAAATAGTGAATAGACTGCGGGCTAATTTTTCAATAGTCAGATAATTTTTATTTGAGGAATAAATATTGCGGTTTGACAACTTTTGTATAGTAAATATGTTAACCTGTCAGATTTATTCTTCAGATAAAAGTTACGTATTGAAAAATCAGCCCTAAAATGAATTTCCATATTCCACTGGTTCAAGCACATTTGTCAACATTGTATTGAATTTAACTATTGTATCATTTGTACTTTCCAAGAGCTCGTTCACTGCCCAGCACTGTTAGTCCATGCTTCAGTTCCACAATCCGGCCGCTGACAGGGTTGCTGTCAGAGAACATAAATTGTCACTTCATTGTGGGTTATTTATTCCCACCAGCCACGGGGCCAGATATGTTTCTGGCACTCTCAGATTATAAAACAAAGGCAGATAGACCGCGCGGAACACCGAGAGTGCAGTCAACAAACCAAATACTAATTCAAAACTGAATACAATCTCGAGTCAGTACGTCACGAAGCGTCGCATCGTACCTACGTCACTGATAGCTTCAATATATTTTGAGAATAATGCAGTCTTGTGTTTTTAAACATTGCAAAAACAGTTCCCAAAAATAAATTGAATCTTTTCGTAGGTAAATATTGATTATTTGTCTATTGTTTTGTGTGACATCTTAAAAAAAAAAACTGACAAAAAAAACATGTGGTGTTGCCAGTTTATATTAAAACATTTACCCCTAAGTTAGGGAAATAAGTATAGGATGCAGGCATATCGATTTACAAAAATATTAATTTCAATGATAGTGTTTTATTCTCGCGTTTATTGGTTAGTATGTTGGCATGTACCTATGTGAATATGTGTGTCCGTTTTTATGTCTTCGTAAATCAAACTACTTAATGGATTGTCTCTAATATTGATGTAAATCAGTCGGTTCCCCATAGAAAAGTGAAGATCCAGTTCACAAAATATTCCTATTTATGCAGATTCCAAACTGATCCTGTTCTTCAAAATGTTTGGGTCTCTATCATACGTGAAAGCAGACAAGATAACGATTGGATTTCATCACAATTTTGTGTTGTCTGTTCATTGCATTTCAAAGAAGGTGTTTACTTCACCGAAAAAGACCGACTAAAAAACTGCATTTTTCTAAGATAGTCAATTATTTTTGTACTATAATGAAATATTATGGGTAATTTTTACATTATATGGGCAACCGTACACGCACAGAGAGGAACGTGTTTTTACAGTGCTGTCACGCACACGTCTACAAACGTGCCTCACAATAATGTTCCGCGCGGTCTATCTGCCTTTATTATATAATCTAAGCTGTCACTATACAAGGTGTAAGAATAAACGCAAGACTTGAAAGTAGTTTCCTCCTAAGTGTCTACTTAATCAATTTCAATAACGTTTAATATGGGTATTTGTTTTTTATTTTTAATATGCTATTTGCCATACCTACCGCCATTTAAGGCAAAGAAAATTCAATCTTTAATTCAAGGCAATAAGACTCAATTTTAAATGCATAAAGGGTAATGCTATGGTCAACACGTTTTTCGTAATAACGGTTTACTTCAAAAAAAATGGTCATTGTATTATACTCTAATTGCGGTGTATGAGGTCTTGCGTTAATTATGTAACACGTTGTATATCATAAGTACAGTAGTGTAGTAATAGCTTTGAACTGTCAAGTTACTGAATAAAAATATTATAGGGCTGGTCTATTAACGAAGACTGACGAAACATCATGACTTGCCTTTTTAAACTATCCTATGATCATTGTGAGGTTGATCTAATCTAAATAATTACTGTACAACTTCGAGCTCCATAAAGAACAATAATTTATTTTGTAATGGTCTATGGCTTGTCTTGAAGCTGTGACTTTTGTAAAAAGAATGTAATCCTCGACCCCGCATAGTTCCCGGCGAGGCGTTTATATTGTATAGTAATGTCCCAGAGTAGACAGTAGGTAGCACAAGACACAACTGCTAGATAATTAAAATTTTATATTAAAGTGATTTAATTTTATAAATTGCATTTAAATAAATTTTAATAAAATTGTTAGTCGTAAATGGTGTTTTATTAGTGACTCCGTTGTGCCTACTAATATACCCCCTTATTTATTTAAACATTACTTAATGTTTAAACGTCAAAAATGTATGGCTAAACCGTCGCTCATCATTACTAACTTTGAGCAACATCCATAAATAAGGGGACAAGTGGTTATTAATAGCATTTTAGTAACGTTTTAAAAATCCCACACATCCCCTTGTGTTATGTAACACAAAAATCAAGTCACCATCAGCCTCCAGCAGTCTATTGCTGGACATAGGTCTCTCCAATTGCACGCCATTCAGCTCAATTCTCGGCAACTCTTATTTAGCTGCTACCCAGGCACCCTGCGAAGATCGTCGATTTTCCTAGCCTGAAGGCGTCCTACCTTACGTTGCCGTTTCGCGGTCTTCACTCAAGAACACTAGTCTACTCCAACGGTCGTCGGTTCTACGGCTATTATGGCCGGCCCATTGCTACTTCAGCTTGCTTATTTTGTTACCTATGTCGATAACTTACAGCATGCAGGAGCAGGTTCGCGCTCAGCTATCGGATGCGCAGTACGGGTTCAGGCCGGCGCAGCACTGCCATCAATCTCCTTAACTTCATGTCGCAGGTGGTGTCAGCTGTGGATGCTGGTGTGCAGGTTGACGCTGCTTATTTCGACTTCAAAAAAGCGTTCCACACCGTCGATAATGACATTGTTACGTAAGTTAGCAGAAATCGGTGGCACACCGCATCTATTGCAGTTCTTAGCCAGATATATGCAAGGCAGACAGCAGTATGTGGACTACAACGGCTGCGAATCCGATCCGTTGCTACACCTGGTCCAGGGTGAGTCAAGGGAGCAACGCGGGGCCTTTGGAATTTATTATAATGATAAACAATTTACTGGTTCTCTGCCGGTTCACCTCATTCCGGATTCTATCGCTCTCACGAGACTCCTAAGCATAGCTCTTACCATAGCTCGCCGAGCGACCTTGAATTTGTGGACCAGTCCTACCGTGAGTGCTAGCTTTAGCTCTGTAAATTATAACAGGCAGGACGCACTGACTGAAGACTAGTCTCTGCGGAATACGCGACTAGAAGACTCTACGAAGCTTCCCAAACGCTGACCAGCCCAGCTGAATTCTTCTATTACCCTCCTCAAAGTTGTTCGTACCAAATTGTAGTTAGCCCGAGTTAAATGAATTCTCGAAAAACCTCGAGCACCGCCATTAAGAGCGTTCATCCGGCGCAGGCTGGCAACGTCGCATTTTAAGTGGTTTTTCGTGATTATCTTATTGGTATCTTTACTTGCCATGAGCAACTTTACCCATGAGAACTGTATTAAAATATTTCTCGATTACTAAAAATTTGTTACATATACTAGATTCTTCTGTATAGGGTGGATATTAAATGGCGGCAACAGATTTTTAGTTATCGAGAGAAATTTAAGTACAGTTCTCATTGGTAAAGTTGCTCATGGATAGTAAAGATGCCACAGTTGACGGTATTTTTTTTTCAGCCAAGCACTAGATCGTTGGTATTTATAAGTTTTATGCATTTTTTTTTTTGAGTTATTTTATTACGATTAAATATTTTTATTTAAGAGTAGGTACTACGGATGAATAGTCACCTTAATGGCAATTATTTTTAACATTTAGGTAAAAAATAATATAAATAACATCGATCTAGTGCTTGGCTGAAAAAAATAAATTACTTGGATTTATATTTAAAAAAATATTAACGAAAAACCACTATAAATGCGACGTTGCCAGCCCGCGCGGGATGAACGCTCTTAACAGCAATCGGTCCCAGTGTAATTTGTTCGATGAACATAACCTTTTGTCCAAGTGTATTTAGAGACCAATGCGTAGGTACAGAAGAAACAACTACGCCAGCATCTGCTGCAAGTCATACACTGTCTTAAACACATCCTCCAAGGTGTTAGAGAACAATTCAGTTCAGTTGTCTGTAATCGTAAACTGTTTTCACTGATATAGTGAATTATGGCTGCGTTCAATAAGTTTATCCATGGAGGTGACTATTCATCTATGCATAAATTGTTTAAATATGTAAAATTAATTATTTTGTTTTTATTGTAATTTTTTAAGGTTTTTAGGGAAGTTTATTTTATGTGTTATCCTGAAATAATACAAATTAGCTTATTTATTTGGGAAAAAATATTTTATTTTGGTCTGTATCATCATAAATCGTCTTTGCGCACGACATGGGTGTCGTTTTCGTCACTTTTTGATGATGATTTAAAATAAATATATATGTTTTGTAGGTTTTTACTAACAATCCTATCAATATCTTATCCTAACTTTGATGAATTGAACAATAGAAAATTTAAAAATAATTCAATATTTCGTATTCACCAATGCAAAAAAAAATTGTTTGCCAAAATGAGAATGATCCTTAAACTAACCACCAGATTCATAAGTATCCTACGTCATTATTTCGTAAGTTATAAAAATGAGCAACAAAGGCAGGTTTTGGATGAAAATAAAATAAGGAAATGTAAGTCCATCGATTTATTTTGAAAAAAAAAAAAGATTTTCAAAAAGCACATCATTCTTATTTGGACAACAACATGATTATGTTATGGCTTAACACAACAACACTATCACCTCTACGTTACATTATTATATACAAAGTGGCGCGGCTCTGTACAAACTTGTGACGTCACTGCGCGCGCCTTACGGGTTACGTGTCGGGCATAGGCCGTAAGGCGGGCAGTGCCGACCAATATATTAAAAATTAACAATAAATACATAAATTATTGTACGGAAGACTGGCGTTATAGACAGCAGACGATCGTTGAACATTTCGGAACAATTCGCTTTAATTACTTATTTACATTGATTAGCATTCCACACTGGTAACAAAATAACACCGGAACATACACTAGCAACTGGCGAGTCTGATGGCAGATTGTGCCGAAGCAACATTTCTATGGCTGTTGCTGCTATAACTATGATATTTAATCGGTTGAAGGACACTGGTTATGATTCTGTTATGCACCAACAAACTTAATTTAAGCTATTGCTATCGTTTTTCTTCTAATGAAACAAGGAAGAGACCGAAATAAATTAGGGCTCTCAAAAGTTGAGCTAAGATTTATTCGACGCAACTAGGACGAACTAAATTCAACACGCATAAACTCACGCCGCAATCGACACATTTTTTTTAAACATTTCGCTTCAAAGAATCGCTATCACTGAAGAAGACACAATAGAAGTTTTATTGCAATTACCCCTGAGGGCGTTTATTGTCCATCAATGCATGAACAGTTGAATTCATTTGCTTGTAGTCACAAGCAAATGAATTCAACTGGTTTACCGACGGTAGTCACCGTCGGTAAACCAGTTGTATTGGGATCACCCGACGACAGTAATGCAACTGAACTCTTAGGAAATACGACCGACGGCTCGCCAAATTGCAATATTTTTAATGAGAAAAAATTTCGTTTAAAAGATTATCGTTTTAATAAACACGATTAAATATATTTTGGATATAAAATATTGTGTACACTTTGTGTGCAACAGTCTTTGGTTGTAGAGTTGGCGGTAGCCAATGAATTATATCTCTCATTACAATACATATTTGTAATGAGATTATATCTAATAGTGTTGTTTACACCGTCGTATGAGGCGGCAGTGACGTGACGTGGCGACCTGGTAGCACATGGCATGAGCTACGAGCTACGCGCCACATGTGAAGAGCTACGCGCCACATGTGACGAGCCACGCGCCACATGTGACGAGCCACACACATTCTGTTAAGTAGACGGCGAGACACCGATTTAAGTAGCTATCCTACGGGATACAAATGATACAGACTAGGTAAACTGGTGTAAAAAAATATCCAAAAAACTCGATATAAAATGATCTTCAGAAGTTAGCGTACAAAATAGAAGCTCCTGTGACGTCGACGATATGTGGAGCTGTCGCGACCGCGGCGCAGCTCATCTCTTCATGATTCAGATTGTTTGTGACCGACGACTCAACATTCCACCAGTGTTCGGATACGCTACACACAATGATTAATACACACGGAGATACGCACACATACACATTGTCACGACATAAAACGTATCCTCAACATGTGAGTACACTATATTAACCTTACCGATAAACATACCCACGTAATAAAACTTACAACAAAACTAATCAGTAGGTTCGCTTCGGGCGTCGTCGACACGACCGGACCGGGCCGGCTACCCGCTACGTAATACTAACGAAATACTTAACTACTCGACACTGCACCGGAATGAATGCGCCCTCGAGCGGCTCCAACGAGCTGCGACGGTGAAGAGTTCTTCAGCCGAAGTGTTACAACGAGTCACAAACGACAACATCGTAAGAAGTCGTACAAAACGTGGTTCCGATCCTGGTCGCGGCGCCGCCGGCTACAGGTCGCGATCGCGCTCGGGCGCGCGCGTGGCCTCGGGCGCGCGCGCGTCGGGCTCGCGCGGCGCGTCCGGCTCGCGACACGTTCCGGGCTCGCGCAGCGTTTCGGACGCGTGGCACGTGCCGGGCTCGCGCGGCACGTCAGGCGCGTGGCACGTGCCGTTGCTGCGCTCGTGCAAGGGGCGGCCGGTGGCGCGGCGGATGAGCGCGTGCGTGTGGTCGCGCAGGCGCAGTAGCTCCTCCTGGATGCGGTCGGTGATGGCCTTGCGCGTCTCCTCCTCGCTCGCGTTCGCGCTCCGCAACCTGACACACAGACGCACGCGGTGAGTCACAGAAAACATTAGGTACAGAAGTAGAAGACGAAACTGAGCCGAAAAAAGAGAAGAAAACGATATTTTTAACCGACTTCAAAAAGGAGGAGGTTATCAATTCGTCGGAACCTTTTTTTTTTGTTTTTTTTTTTTTTATGTATGTTCCCCGTTTACTCGAAGATGGCTGGACCGATTTGGATTTTGTTTTTTTTGTTTGAAAGGGTATACTTCCCAGGTGGTCCCATGATCAAGTCAGGATCTGATGATGGGATCCTGGAGAAATAGAGAGAACTCTTCAAATTTTATAGGCACCCAAAGCGATTTAGGTATTTTTTGGAAGAGTACTTTCTCGTAGTGATTTCATTTCAATTTGGTGAAGATTTGATGAAGAAATTTGGAGATAGGCAACGGAACTCCTCAATAAATGATAGCAAATGGACTGGGATTGCTGAAATCTCATCTCTGTCTATTGCTTACACCAGTTTATAACATAACATCACGCCGGTATGCTGTGAAGGGGTAACCACATGTGAACCACTAAAAAGTGAAAAATAAAAACTTTTTCCAAAAAAAAACAACCGACTTCCAAAAAAACACTACAAAGTGAAAAATAACTAATTTCGGAAGGCGGTGGCAAAAAATTCAAATACAGCACCAAAGACACCGACTTCCGAAATTAGTTATTTTTCACTTTGTAGTGTTTTTTTGGAAGTCGGTTGTTTTTTTTTGGAAAAAGTTTTTTCTATTCTCTCAGTTACTTTGTAACTTATACAAGATGTAACAGAATGGTCGCAAGACCTGAAAGTAGTTTGTTCCTAATTGACTACTGAATCAATTTCAGTAACTTTTAATATAAGTATTATTTTTAAATTATGTATTTTGCCATACCTACCACTGATTGATGCAAAGAAAATTCAATCTTATTCAAAAATAAATAAGACTCAATTTTAAATGCGTAAAGTAATGCTTGAGTCGACACGTTTTTCTTAATAATAATTTATAATATCAGTTAGCTTCAAAAAACCAGTTTTGGTCATCATATTATGGTTTTAACTCAATACTCTAATTGGAGTGTATGAGGTCTTGCGTTAATTATGTTACTCGTTGTACAGTGGCAGGGACATCAGCGTCGATATCTTGTAACCTTGGATACAATACATGATTCTCAATGCCCCTGATATTTAAAACCGACGAATAATTTGTACGCTAGGGAATCTAGACTCATTTGCTCAATTCATGGTTTTCATTTACGCTAGAGGCGTGCAGCGATCTTTTTCAGTGTCAATACCAAAATAGGTACAATTCAGATATACTAGTTAGTAAACTAAACACTAGGAAAGATTATTGGTTTATTTCAATGTAGTTTTCGTAATATAAATACATTTTCATAAGAGCATTATTCAAATAGCAGGCAGGACGCAATGTATGAAGACATTGGTCTTCATACATTGCGGTATGGGGAAGAGAAGGATTTTCCTGGATCTAGACAGTCATTATGGCAGCGTCATATAAAGCATCTCAACACTTCAATATGGCACCAGTCAATTTGATATCAGTGCAGACGCCAGAACTGCCCTTGTATGGACTCCTTCTCGTAGTCCACAAATGCCATACACAGCGGCTGATTGTACTCTTCGGTCTTCTGTACAATTTATCGCACAGTATGGGATTGGTCTAAGGTTTTCGAAAGCCGACTTGTTCTGGTCACCAGTCTCCGGTCTCCTGGCGAGACAGTTCATGATGACTCTTTGAGAACAGCTGCCATCAATTCTTATGGGTTAAATGGAAATATGCATTTATTATTTGAATTAACAATACATAAGTCAAAATAGAATTGTTTAGAAATATTTTCTTCTTGTTTCTTATTAATTGTCAGTGCCCGTCACTGTTATAATTATGTCATTTAATTATGCTTTGCTGTATAGAAAAAAAGATAAAACAATGCAATGCAATATTTTATTTTCTTATACGAAAAATCCGGTGTGTTAGAAAGAGCACAATTTTCGCGATTTTAATATTAGTAAGTATAATTTATAGCCAAAATTATTGCATTAAAAAAAAATCAAAGCCCATGAAACATTATTGTAGTTTCATAATTTTTTTTTAAAATTTGTGTTCATTTCGGGGCAAGTTTGTATGGGACCGTTATTCAGCTCTTTCAATTCGATAGCATTAATAGTTCCCGAAGCAGCTGTGACAGACATACGAGATCAAACCATAAGGGTTCCTTTTTACCATTTTGGTACGGAACACTAAAACTAGTCGGTCGAAATAGAGGCTGCGCGGCTGGCACAGTACGAACTCACTTGTCGAGCAGATGGTGTATTTGTATGGGCTCGCCCACGTTGAGCACCACGTGCTTGCGGAACTTGAGCAGGTAGGGCTCCGTGTTGGGCAGCACGGCGTCCAGCCCCTCGTGCCACACCGGCACGATGAGCGGCGCCGCGCCGCAGTCGGCCACGAGGCGCCCCACGCCCCACTTGAAGCGCAGCGGCTCCTTGTGCACGTTGACGCGGCCCTCGGGGAAGATGTGCACCCACTCGCCGCGCGACAGTCGCTCCACGCAGAAGTCCATCGCGGGCTGCACATACACACACGCACACGTCACAGCGACTCCACAGCCAGCTGACACTGACTGTGCACTAAGTATTTTTTTTAAATCACCTAAAGAGATTAAAATAGGGGATGAAAGGTTGTATGGAAATTCGTCATTTCTGAAGGTGGAAATGTTAAAGTTGCTGAGACTTCAGAAGGCCAATTCTCGTAATTAAAAACGTTCAAAATCTATTCACAGTCTCATCTCAGTGACAAGCAAATGTTAGAAATGTATGAAAAATCGAGGTATTTTTGACAGATTGACACTGAGATCAGACTGTGAACGTTCTTAAAATTACGAGAATTGCCCCTCTGTTTTTAAGCAAAAATTAGTTGTATACTTAAATGTTTTTTTGAAAACTTATCCCCTACGGCTCGCGAGGAGTTGGCGATAGGACATCCCATCGGGCACACGGATTGTAAAAATCTCTCCGTCATAGCAATTGATTATTTTTAATGTATCATTCGGCTTTGTGATATTGTCATGGGTCTCTTTATCGCCGTGCTGTAGAGTATAATGCGGGCTGCACTTGCCTGGTAGACGCCAGCGCCGCGCACCACGGGCACGCACTTGCCGAGCGCGAAGAAGCACGAGTGCAGCGCGTTCGTGAAGCAGATGTCGTGCGCCGCCAGCGACCAGCGCATGCGCGCGCGCGACGCCAGCACACCCATGTTGAGCACGCCTACGCACGAAACAATATCATTATTACATCATGTCAGTGTGTTAACGCCACAACAATACATATAATAACATTCGTAGTCCAAAAAAAAAATTGCTGTCGTGCCAACGACACGACTAAGAAGATATTCCGTGCCTATCCGGACTTCGCGATGCTACTGATGAGTTTTTAGTTTTATTTTTACATTAAGACATCATCATGTCTTAATTTCAAAATAAAACTAAAAAAGCAGAAAATAATTTTAAAAAAGCGTGGGGTGCTTGATATTAATTGATTATAAAATACCTCAAATAGCACCCCACGCTTTTTAAAATTATTTTCTGCTTTTTTAAGTTTGGTTTTTAAAGCGTGTTTTTTTGGATTTTTTAATCTATTAATTATTTTCTGTTTTTTAGTTCTGCTAACTACAAAAGCGTGATTTTACTTTTTTTTATTTGTCATTATGTAACAAATTTATCATCATCATCATTTCAGCCGAAGGACGTCCACTGCTGGACATAGGCCTCCCCCAAGCTCCGCCACTTCGACCGGTTCTGTGCTTCCCGCATCCAGCGGACTCCTGCGGCCCTCACAAGGTCATCGGTCCACCTTGTGGGAGGCCTTCCAACTTTACGTCTTCCGGTGCGCGGTCGCCACTCCAGAACTTTTCGACCCCATCGGCCATCTGTTCTGCGTGCAATGTGCCCTGCCCACTGCCACTTAAGTTTGGCAATTCTTCGGGCTATGTCGGTTACCTTGGTTCTCCTGCGAATCTCCTCATTCCTGAGTCGATCACGCAGGGAAACTCCAAGCATAGCCCTCTCCATTGCCCTTTGGGTGACTTTAAGCCTTCTTATGAGGCCCATTGTGAGCGACCACGTTTCGGTTCCATATGTCATCACTGGCAACACACACTGGTCGAAGACTTTCGTCTTGAGACACTGCGGTATGTGGGACGAGAAGATATTGCGAAGCTTCCCGAACGCTGCCCAACCGAGTCGGATTCGACGATTGACGTCTTTCTCGAAGTTGGACCTACCTAACTGGACAGTTTGTCCTAGGTAAACGTACTCGTCCACAACTTCGAGTGCAGCGCCTCCGACCGTCATGAGAGTGGGTGTTACACGGGCATTAAACATGACCTTTGTCTTGTCCATGTTCATTTTAAGACCCACTCTTTCGGAAGCTCTACTGAGGTCATCGAGCATTGTACTGAGGTCCTCCATGGTCTCAGCCATGACAACTATATCATCGGCAAACCGAAGGTGAGTGATGTACTCGCCATTGATGTTGATGCCAGCCCCTTTCCAGTCCAGAACCTTGAAGACATCCTCCAGTGCAGCAGTGAAGAGTTTCGGAGAGATAACATCTCCCTGTCTAACACCTCGCTGCAGAAGGATAGGTTTCGAGGTCCGGTCCTGGAGTCGGACTGACATAGTGGCGTTTTCGTACAGACACTTCAACACCTCGATGTACCGATAGTCGATCTGGCACCGTTGGAGGGACTGCAGTACAGCCCATGTCTCGATCGAATCGAAGGCTTTTTCATAGTCCACAAACGCTAAACATAGAGGCAGGTTATACTCTTCGGTCTTCTGTATAACCTGCCGCAGCGTATGTATGTGGTCTACTGTGCTAAAGCCTTTACGGAACCCGGCCTGTTCGGGAGGCTGGAAGTCGTCAAACCTGCGCGCTAGACGGTTCGTGATGACTCTGGAAAACAGCTTGTAGACATGGCTCAGAAGTGAGATGGGCCTATAATTCTTAAGAAGGGCATTATCGCCCTTCTTAAAGAAAAGTACCACCACACCTCTGTTCCATGCCTGTGGCGCTTTGCCCTCGAGTATGACGGAATCAAACAGCTTCTGGAGGGCCTTAAGAACGGGTTTTCCACCGGCCTTCAGAAGCTCAGCCGTAATTCCGTCATCACCCGGCGCCTTGTTGTTTTTGAGCTGCTTCAGAGCCATCCTAATCTCGTACAAGCTGACGTCCGGGATATCTTCAGTATAGTGTCGGGTTAATCTAGCTCTTGGGTCGTTAGCCAGATTTGTAACGGGGTTTCTTGTTGACGTGTATAGCTGTCCATAGAAGCTCTCAATCTCTCTCAACAGCTCAGGCTTGGCGGATACGATCCTGCCTTCATCGGTCTTCAGTTTCGCAAGCAGACTCTGCCCAATAGACAGATCCCTAGCAAAGACCTTGGAGCCCTCATTCCGCTCTATTGCGTCTTTAATACGTTCTGTATTAAAGCGGCGGAGGTCGCTTTTCAAGGACTTAGAGATCTGTCTATTAAGCTGCCGGTACTCGAGTGCGTCGTCTGAAGACTGCAGAACCATCTCGCGCCTCTCCTTCATGAGCTGCAAAGTAGGATCAGAGAGCCTCTTATTTTTGTCGATACGACGGGTCTTGAAAAACTTAGACCCGACCGTATGGACAGTTTCCACGAACCCATCGTTAAAATCGTCCACAGAGCTCCCTAGACACTCGAAACGATTCTGGAGCTCGAGTTGAAAGCTTTCGGAGTTTTGGACTTGGATCGGTGCTGGACGGAGCGTAGACTTCATTAGTCGAGATCTTTCCAGCTTGATATTGAGATTCAATGTGCCTCTTACTAAACGGTGATCACTACCAGTTTTCACCGCGTTGATCACAGAGACATCATTGAATACTTGCTTCTTCGTCGACATAATGAAGTCAATCTCATTTTTGGTTGCACCATCAGGACTCTGCCAGGTCCACTCCCTGTGCTCACGTTTTTTGAAGAAGGAGTTCATCATAAAGAGGCCTTCCTTCTCCACAAAACTAGCCAGTAGGTGACCCCGGTGGTTCCTACGTCCAACTCCAAATTGCCCCACTCGCAGCTCATCATCGCTTCGTTTGCCTAGTTTCGCGTTGAAGTCCCCCATGACAACGGTGAAGTGAGTTTTGGAACCATGCATGGCTCTGGAAATATCCTCATACATAGTCTCCACCTCATCGTCGGGGTGTGACGAGGTCGGGGCGTAAACCTGTATGACCTTCAGCGAATACCTTGCGGATATTCTGAGTATAAGGAACGCCACCCTGGTCGACACACTCTCGATCTTCACCACGTTGCTCACAAGGGACTTATGGACGATAAACCCGACACCACCTTGGGACTGCTGGTCGCCCTCCCGGAAATAGAGCAAGTTACCGGATTTGAGGATTATCGAGTCCTCCCCCTCTCGTCGGACTTCAGATAGACCTACTATATCCCACCGTAACCTGCTCAATCCTTCCTCGAGTTCGACGATCTTCTCGTCGGTCCGGAGTGTACGCGTGTTATATGTTGCCAGGTCCAGTTTTCGGTGATTGTGGTAGCCGGATCTCTTCCGGGGATTGTTCGCACCCCTTGCCTCACCGTGGCCTTGACCGCTACCGTAGCCAAGGGTAGGTGGGCCGCCGGGCACTAGGGGCCATTTACTTTTTGTGCTTGTCATGTTGGGGGGGGTTTGCCATAATCGCCACGCTTGGCAGGCGGGTTGGCGATCGCAGTATGGTGGTAAAATGCATAGAGAATGCTGCTGCCCATTCTCTAGTAAGTCCCTTAGTCGCCTTCTACGACACCCATTGGAAGAAATGGGATGATGCTATTCTTTTACGCCCGGCACCACACGGGACAAATTTATAAAATTATTGAATTGTCATTGGTCCTCGATAAGTCTACAAAGTTTAAATGAAATTGACCGTTTGAAGTAGGTCGAAATCAAGTCCAAAGGAGTCGTTTACAAACAAACATGCCTAAAAACATACAGATGAAGCTAATAAAAGCGTGTTTAAAACCTCAGCATTCTCGCTTCGGGCCACTATGCACTAGCACTAGGACTAGACCGAACGAGGCAGTCTCAGAGTCTCAGTGTCGTAAACAGATTTTCCCGCTGTAAGATACAAGTCCTTTTCTCAAACAGATATGTAAAGCCAAAGTATTTATTTCAAATAGGCAAATATAGTGCATTTTTGAAATGACAAAATATTACATAATCTATAAATAGAACCGTTTCTAGCTTCGTATGGATAAGAATAGACACGAAACTCCACCGTTACTCTTTCAAAACGATGCACCTAGAATAAAATTACCATACCACAATAGGTAAAAAGAAAGCAAAATTAAGCCATAGATAAATGGTGCTTAACATACACTCGAGAGCAATGAATCCGGGTCACTTAAAGAATGTTAAAAATCTCGGAAACTAAAAATGATAGGTTAATGCAATAAATTGTATTTAATAGACAATGTAATACTCCTTAAATGAAAGTAAAAAAAATATGAGTCACCATACATTTTATTAACACAAAATTACATAAAGAAAAAAACTGCTGATCTCTCCTTAAAACAAAAATAGGAAACATGAAATTTTTGAACTTTATTACGATTTTCTTGAATTTTAATACTTCGTATTGCCTCCTCGTGCTTCCATTACTGCGTTTACGCGGTTTGGCATGCTGTACACCAAGTTCCTTATACGATTTTGGGGAATATTCTCCCATTCCTCTGTGAGAGCAATTCTGAGCTCACGAAGCGTGATTGGGGGAGGGTTTCGTTGTTTTACGCATCTGCCTAGCTCGTCCCAAGCATGCTCGATCGGGTTGATATCCGGGCTGCGCGCTGGCCACTCCATACGAGTAATGTTCATCTCTTGAAGGTAGTCATTCACAATCCTACCTGTATGAGGTCGGGCATTGTCATGCATAAATATAGCATCCTCACCTAAATTGACCAACGTGATCATTGAGGATTTCTTCCACATATCTTACGCTAGTTAAAGAGCCGTTTTCTATGATCACCAGCTCTGTGCGACTTTCAGAAGAAATTCCGGCCCACACAAGTACAGACCCACCACCGTAGGCTACTTTTTCTTCGATGCATGCTTGCTTGAATCTTTCCCCTGGTCTTCGATACACTCTGTGTCTTCCATCGTGCTTGTAGAGCATAAATTTTGATTCGTCGGAGAACATAACTTTTGACCAATCTTCAATACTCCAATTTACGTGGCTCTGGGCATATCTTAGTCTTGAAATACGATGCCCACGCTCCAGTTTAGGGCCGTTTGCAGGTCTAAGGGGTTTTAAGTTAGATTCAGCAAGCCGACGTCTTACTGTCCATGCACTTGGGTTACTTCCTCCGAGGCGTCGAAACTGATTTGTGAGTTCAGTTCCTGTGAGAAAGCGATTTCGAAGCATGGTGTTCACCAAGTATCGGTCTTCTCGTGCTGTGGTACACCTGGTTCTGCCCGTTCCTGGTCTGCGTAGGTTAGAACCAGTTTCTTCGTAACGTCGGAGAACTCTTTGTACTGTTGACAGCGACACACCGACAGTCCTGGCTGTATCGCGCTGACTCCGGCCGGTTTCCAGCATTGTAAGTATTCTGGTGCATTCTTCGGGCGTAAGCGACATAATTTCAGCTTGAATAATGAATATAGAGCACTATCAACATGGTTTATGTACCCACATAAATGACAGATTACAAACAAAAGCAAAACCAAATGCTGTAATTTCGTAGTTCCATCTTCGAAAGTGGCCCTTTTTCAAATTAGATTTTTTTATGATATAACTTTACAATAACTATGAAGTTTTAATACCTTCATTTAAGGAGTATTACATTGTCTATTAAATACAATTTATTGCATTAACCTAGCATTTTTAGTTTCCGAGATTTTTAGGATTCTTTAAGTGACCCGGATTCATTGCTCTCGAGTGTATTTAATATGTCAGTGTGTGAGTTAAAGCAAGATCACAGAATGTAAATCTATGTCATAAAAAATAATAAATTATACTTTTTTTTTAATTCTTTTTTATATTTAATTAGCAACCAGTTTGATTTTTGTAGCCACCTTTGGAACAGGCTCAATGTCCCTGTCCTCTATGGTTAGTGTGCAGTGCTAACGCCCTGACGCAGGCTGTGACTTCGTCCGCGCTCTGCAGACGGTCTCCGTCTGACTTCGCAGTATCTGCCTCCGTAGGTATTACTTACTAATTATGAATTAACTATGTTACTACCTAGGCTGTCCATGACATAATAAGTTATTACACAATAACGAGTGTGGTGGATGGAGCCGAAAGGTTCTGGAGTGCCGACCGCGTACCGGAAGACGTAAGAGTTCGAAGGCCTTCCACAAAGTGTACCGATGACCGACCGGTCGAAGTGGCGGAGCTTGGGGGAGGCCTATGTCCAGCAGTGGACGTCTTTCGGCTGAAATGATGAGTGTAGTCTGTTTTGAGGCGGTATATAGATGCAGTTGACGCACCGTGAGAGTGCATGCTATTCCTCAGAATAGATCGAGTCGATGATTGTTATTCTAGTTATTCAGCATCTTTGATGCGCTTAGATAGGTACGATCGGCATCTCAGAATCATCGTAAACGATGGTAGGGCAAATTATTTTAGACTGTAGTTGATATCTACTTACGCACCAGTCCTGTGTTATCTAGGAAATATTCATTCTCATGGGATGTAAGAGGGGCAGTAATGTTCAATTTATTTAGTTACGTCAGTTTGCTTCAGCCGGTAATAAGGTACCTCGGTAACTGGTTAGTTACGGAACATAAAATGCTAAGCTAAATAATGAACAAGAGTACATTCAGTTCCAGTGGGACACAGTGAGCGGCACCTGTCGTCAACAACAATAGATAACATTCAGTAAAGTGTCACAAAACTCACAAAGCGTCGCCAGGCTTTGTTCGCAGTAAGAAAAGCAATGACTTCAGCTACGGTCATTGTGAGGCAGTGACAATACACGTTCAATACTATACACGTCGCAACGGTCGGAGTGCTGTGTGCCCGCGTGTCCGTTCATCTATCTACTACATAATAATTAGGTGGCGCTCTCGTAATGCCGATCGAATGACGCCGCAGATTGATGGCCGATAAGTTCAAGAACAAAACAGCGAACAACAAAACTAATGCAGGCGTTCGTCGAGACACTTTATTTTGCTGATAAACAATTTTATCAATAAGCGGCGGGCTTATCTAACGGAAAGGTACCTACTCATTTTACTTTTTATTTTGCAATGAAAAAAGGAAACAAAAAATTGTCAAAAAGAACTTTTAAGGATAAACAAACAACCTGCTAGGGTCGCGGATTTGTTCGAAAGAGTTACCGTGGGCCTGGCACAGGAAACTGAAGGAACACGGGTGGGTTTTAGTCAGTAAGTCTGACTTCTCCCGCTGCGCCCAGAGCGGGAGTCATTTGGTGATTTCGCAAACAAAAGAAAAAAAGGATAAACACACAATTATCGATTATTTTCTAACAAACATTATAGTTTTAATACTTTCGGGGTTCAGTCGTGCAAAACAAGGGTGTAGTCGCTAGAAGCTAGGTGTGGCCACGCCTCGGCATTATGACTGTTTAGATTATATCGCTATTCATTATGATAAAGGGCAAGGCCGAAGGGGAAGCTCTGTCCTTTACAATTTATCAACGGGACTTAACACATAAAATGAAGGGTAAACTTTCAAGCTCCACATCATGTTAAATAGAGCAGATGATAAGGTTGATAGGTAATGATGAGATCATTTTATCGCTCAGATTCCCGTGATTAAACATGTTAATTGATTTGGCATTGTATTTGGAAGTAGTACGGTATAGTTTGGTCGATTATGTAAGTGTAGCGGTATGTATTGAGAACGTATGACGCGGTTCTCTGCTCCATAGATGAGGGATGCGGCCAATTACTAACCCCCATAATTAGAAAGTGTTTATACACTTGATAATTATTATGGGGGTTAGTAAAATGCCATATTCTTGATCAACCTCAAAAAATATTTTCCTTTCTTGAAAAATTAATTACGAGTAATAAACATTATGACGTTGTTTAAGTGCAATAATAAGTAGATTATCGTTCGAGATTAGTGGATATCGATATTGTTAGAAGTTTAGATACACTAGTTTCGTTCTTGTGGCTAGCGGCTTAGAGCTATTTCGGTGTAGCAACCTCAACTCTATCAATGCTAGTTGCATTGATAGAGTTGAGGTTGCTACACCGAAAAGTGTTCAGCACCTAAGTTGTGGATTTCTTCCAGCAAGCTATATGTATATAGGTAGGTCAGAACAGGTACTGACCCCAGAGGCCGGGGTCGTCGAAGCACGAGTGATGGTTGGACACGGTGAGCAGGGGCTGGCCGCGCGGCCTCCGCACCGCCGCCGTCAGCGTCTCGCGGTTGTACACCGTCGTCTTGTTCAGGAACTCTGCAATACACATCACATATATAAGTCTTCTTCTGCAACATTGCTCAAATTGATAATAACCTAAGTATCCTTTTTCAATTATTAGAAGTTCGTGCACCATCAGTATGCAGGCAAGCTAAGTGCCATTGGTATTTAAACTAAGCTAACTTCAAGCAGGTAAAACTTTAGTCATTCGCATTTGGGAATCGAACATAGGTTTGCAAAGCAGTCGTCGAACTGCTTTGTTAAAAGCCTAAGATTGACCAGACTTATAAAGAATATTTGTAAAAAAAAATAACAAAATCTATCTGGTACTTTTTGCGCGATGCTGGAACATACATTCAGACAAACAGAGAAAAATTATATTCCATTTACCATTAGAATTTACTTATTTACCTCTTACAACTAACTATCTTTACAGATCTTAAACCTAATTCGACAGTCTGGTTATGTGGAATTGTTCCTTGTGAAGACCTCACAACAATTACAAAAAAAAAAACAACAATGTCCAGTTTTGCATTCGCTACGATTTTATTAATGTATAGATAATTTTTTCAATGGTATGTTTTAGGTAATAACATGCAGTAATTTGGCAAAATTGAAGCAATGTTTATGTGTTTACGTTCATGACTATCGTAAATCAGTATCAGTTGAAGAGAAGTAGGTTTTAGTGATAAAGCAAAAACTATTTTGAAGAAAAATACCTTTCTATAATTCACATAGCTACTTAATATGTTTATTAAAAAAACTTCACTTATGCGATTACTTAATCTGGTGTGTTGAAGTGAGATATGATAAGAAAGTGTAGAGGAATAGATAAAGTGAGAATCTAAGTTTAACCTAATATGAGTAATTAGGTCAACGGGGACACAGTGCAAATGATAACATTCTACTATTTACAGACACTACTAAAATTATTCATGAACATGGGAGGCTGAACCAGAATAGACCCAACAATGAGCCCACAGTATAGTAACAGAAGACACGATAAAGTGGGCTATCAACACCTTCCGGCCCTATAAGTCCGCAGCCCACATGGTATCTTCCCAGTCCTACTGCAATGGGGGTTGACTACCTGACCACATGCCAGGTAAGGACATAAACCCTTGGGGCACCCAGATCTTACACAGATGTAATTAACAGGCCAGAAGATATAATCAACCTCTGGAGGGAGTTGGGGGTGGTTGAAACAATCACCGATGGCTGCCATTGCCCACGAACAATGTTCCACCTGAAGGAGTAAGTGCGGAAACCAAACCCTCTAACATAGAACATTATTCATGAACTCAACCTATTTCAGAAGCAAACAATTTATGTCAATACTATTTATTTTAGTACAATAGTTGTATGTCTTTGTATTAAAATATGGTATTTATCTTGGGCCTGCATCGCCTGAAATAAATGGTTTATTATTATTATATTATTTTATTTACAAGTTTGAATACTAAACTATTCAATTATTCTGTGAGATGTTCAGAAAGCTAGTGTATTGAGGAGTGTGAACATTTTAATTGTATAAATTGTTGTCCCTGAGCATATATTTAGAATACCGCTATGAGGCACACATACTGTGGAGTTTGATCTTGACTTACTTCACCTCTACATTTAACATTAATGTATACCTACATTATATAAGTATAGTTTTATTGAATAACTAATTCAAGGCTAATTGACTTAAAATTATATATCTATTATGATATTATTTGTCAAAGTTCAGCAGAAGCTGAATATCTTATGTCAGTTTTAAAGAGATTTACATAATAATTTTAATACAGTTAATTGTATGAGAGTAAAATTAGATAATTATGCATTAGTTTATTAGTAAATAAGAGTGATGAGTGTTGTGCAGTGAGGTCACTGACCTGTGTGGCAGTGTGGCGACTGGCCACTCAGTGCCACATGCACCAGACAGAGCAGCCACTGGTGAATGTTGTCTCATAACACAGTTCATTAGTATTACTAGTTATTATTATGCAGTCAACTAGTTATTTAAATAATTACTGTACTTTACTATTTGAATAAGCTGTACAGTTAGAAACTGGTTCAAATATTATTTCTGTATATAATTTTATAAATTATTAAAATGTGAATTCGGATGTAGTAATAGGTATCATGTCTAGATAGCTAGTTGAACATTTGATAGGAAAGGTCAATGCACTGTGTATCATTCAAACAAGAATAATAAACATAGGTACGTTATAAAAGCGCTGGATGCTAGATTTCCGTGTTTACAAAGAGATGTGAGAGCCATAACATTTAGATATTGTTTTTGTAAGTTGACATTGAGTCTAATGACTTATACTTGAACTAAGGTTAAGCAGTAAATTTTTAAAACCATTTATCGTTTCCTATTTATTTAGACTAGATAATCAGGTGTAGTGTTCAATATAATAGTGGCGTCGCGTGTGCGTCGTATGCAACAAGTTACAAATGCGCTGATGTAAGACAATCCCCACTACACTAAAATGATAATTACGCATTAAAAACTCGCGCGATAATGAGTTTTATGCAAAACTGGCAATTCGGGTTCATCACCTACCACAGTGAAAACTTTTAAGAGTGATAATTGCACTCACCAATGATAATTTTGCTAAATAAACCGACGACGGCGACTGTGATAGAACTCGCGCAGTACCACAGCCTCCCTGGATTCCGCAGCCGCGGGATGATCCACCCGATGTCGTAGCCCATGGTCGCGCCGGGAGCGTACCAACACCACAACACACTACAATAACATCATTACTGTGATTAACTTTATATAAAAACGATTTTATTCTCGTAATCCAACACCCGTGCTGCCTTTTGTACGAAATGTATGACAATGACACAATCATGAAGTCAATGATGACAGATACGTAGCTGACTTTTCATAGCTGGTGTTGCTATTTTAAGAAGAGGATAGATAGTTCGTTCGAAAACACAATTAAATAGACGACGCGACGCGACGGGCGCAAAAATCATGGTTTTCTACGAGTCTGGGAAAAGAGAAAGTTTGAAGATTAACCATTTATAATACAAAACGATTGTCGTTTACTTTGTTGTGTTGGAGTAACGAAGTTATAGTTAGTGGCAACTAAGAACGCTAGCTTAATAAAAATAATTGTCCTTTAAACTGTATTTCAGCCTAGGCGACCAATCTGAACGGAGCGGGAGATATTATAGTGTACAAGTGTATGCGCAGACACAGATGCACTCTCTCTTCCCTCACTCTCATAGTCCAATGTGACGGCACGTAATAACCAATAACCATAATAACCATTAGGATATCAGACGCACGTCCACCGGATTAACGTGCTTTTCTCGGCAAGGTTGTATCACACCGCCAACTTCCAAGGCTCTTTGCTAGAGATCTGTCTATTGGGCAGAGCCAGCTTACGAAACTGAAGACCAATGATGGCAGGATCGTATCTGCCAAACCTGAGCCGTTCAGAGAGATCGAGAGGTTCTATGGACCGGAATACACGTCAACAAGTAACCTCGGTATGAATCTGGCAAACAATCTAGACCCGACACTATACTGAAGACATCCTGGACTCCAGTTTGTACGAGATTAAGATGGTTCTGAAGTAGCTCAAAAATACCAAGGTGCGGGGTGATGGCGGAACTACGGCTGTACTGCTAAAGGCCGGTGGAAAAGGCCAGTGGAAAAGCTGTTCTTACGGCCCTCCAGAAGCTGTTTGATTATTCGAGTATCACGATACTCGAGGGTAAAACGCTACAGGCATGGAACATAAATGTGTGGTGAAACTGTTTTTTATGAAGGGCGACAGTGCCCTTCTTAAGAATGAAAGTTCCATCTCACTTCTGAGCCATGTCTACAAGCTGTTTTTCAAGAGTCATTCCAAACGACTTCCAGCCTTCCGAACAAGCCAAATTCCGTAAAGGCTTTAGCACTGTAGACCACATGCATACGCTACGGCAGGTTATACTTAATATCGAAGAGCCGACTCTCTGTTTAGCGTTTGTGGACTACGAAAAAGTCTTCAATTCGATCGAAACATTGGCTATACTGCCTGCAGAGTCTTCGACGGTGCCGGATCGACTATCAGTACATCGAGGTGCTGAAGTGTTTCTGTGAAAACGCCACTATGTCAGGCTGACTCCAGGAGTGGACCTCGGAACCTATGCTTTCACAGAGAGGTGTGAGACATGGAAACGTTATCTCTCCGAAACTGTTCGCGGCTGAACTTGAAGGATGTCTTCAAGGTTTTGGGCTGGAAAAGGGGTTGGCATCAGCATCAATGGTGAGTACGTCACTCACCTTCAGTTTGCCAAAGATATAGTTGTCATGGCTGAGACTACCTCGGCGGAGGACCTCAGTACAATGCCGGATAACCTTAGTAGAGCGAGAAAGAAAGAGAGAAAAGAGGAAACTCGCGGAACTACAACTTCCACGTCGTTTGGGACTACATTAAGCCTATCAACTGAAACCAAATACGTGGGCATCTTTTTGGACAAGCGGTTGAACTGGGTAAAACATACTAACTACATCACTACACAAGCCAGCATATCCCTGTGGCAGTGCTAGCAAATGCTTGGCAGGAACTGGCGTATTAGCCCCAGAGTCACCTACTGGCTATACACCACAGTTATTCGACCAATTATCACATACGGCTCAATAGTCTGGTGGTCCAGAACACAGACCTGAGCACAGCCCAAAAAGACCTAGAAAACTGCAGCGGGACGCCTGTGTAGCAATCACTAGCTGCATAAGAACCGCACCGCTGCCCAACAGGCAATGCTGGGGCTGCCTCCTCTACACCTCATCGTGCGGGAGGAGGCGGCCCTGGCTGCCTTCAGGCTCAACATACCTGGAACCCTAGGCAAGGACTTAGAGTCAAGCATACACGTATTAGGGACGATGCGATCAAACGACAATCAATGATGGCATCACCCTGCGATAAAATCCCGAAACTGCAATGCTTTACGAACTGAACTGACGAACTGAGCTGACGAACTGAGCTGATTTTTTTTTGTATATCCGACGAAACATTTTTGCGCTGGGGTGGTCTAGAATGATACGCTGAATTCATGGTTAGAGTCTGCGCACTGGTTAAAAATGTATCCTGTATAGGGCTATTTATTTATCATTACGAAGGAATCGCGCTGCGGGACAGGCGATGCGATGCGACGGGATGGGGTGGGAACAAGAAAATTCACGAAGACGAAGTCGCGGGCAAAAGCTTGTGATATTTATACATGAAAAGATTTTATTCAGAGCGCAAACTGTAAATTTTTCGTCGGTTATACAAAAAAAATCAGCTGTTCCATTCCATACATTTTGACCGCGTAGGTATTGCACATTTCTATGAAACAGCAGTTTTTTTTAATAAAACCGACGAAAAATTTCTGCGCTTGGGTGTCTAGAATGATATATGCTGAATTCATGGTTACAGTTTGCGCACTGAATAAAAACTTTTCCTGTATATTACAACACGAAAAATAACGATGCCTCTAACAAGCACAACTTTGTAGAAATCAGCAATAACCAATGCAAACACATTGTATTTTATTTTATTCTATTCGGGAAACTTTCCTTTTTTTGTTCTTCGTATTTTTTCGACATCATAAAGCTGCATCTGCATGATATAAATTCATTCGTATTCTTACTATTTGTACGCTTCCAGGCAAGACATAAACGCACTTATTTTTACCCGACTGCGGAGGGTAAATAATCTGTTTATCAGCTTATATACGAGTATGTGTGTTTGTTCCTTTGTGGCACTCTAATTAAGAACTTTATTTTCGTGTACCTGCCTACCTATGTACACACACAGCAGTAAATGACGTATGAGCTTGGCTAACAAGTTTTGTTTCTTGTCTATCATGTACCTTAACTAGCTATTTGGTCTCCACATTCTCGCTCTTTTTCGTTGTTTGTCGACCACACAACAAGAGAAGTACCTGCTATCAAAGTTAACAGGTAACCGGTGATTAAGTAGAATAAAGTAGGTATTTAATAACTTTACAATTTAAAGAAAAATCTACCGAGCTTTTTGTAAACATGTTGGGTTCGGCTTGCAGTCTAACTGGATGCAGCTGTAAGAAAGAACACACTATAAAAGTAGAAAATAAAATAAAGGGTTGTAAAAAACAAATTTATTTCAGTGCCTACTTATGTATAAAACCTTTATATCTACTTACATCTAAGTAACATACGTATAGATTTTAAATTAACATGCTAATATTTTAAGTGGGTTTCGCCTTGGTCACAATGTGAAGATAGGTGTGAAAGGGGCATGTCCTGCCGTGAGTTCGCAATGTAGAAGTGTCAATAGTATGGTCACCGGTAAGGGGCCATCCATAAATTTCGTCACACAAAAATTTATCGGTTTTTGACCCTCCCCCCCCGTCCTTGTCACAGGTGGTCACACTTGTAAAACCCTCTCCCCCTTGTGTGACGTTACATATTTTTCAATTTTATATTTAGCAGTAAGAGTAGGTAAGTAGTTTTATTATTTTAGGGTTTAATTATGTGACGTCACAAAGCTTTTGACCCCCTGGCCCTTGTCACACAATGTCACATTTCGTTGACTCCCTTTCCCCCTTAACGTGTGACGTAATTTATGGATGAAAGAATTGGCTTGGTGCGGGTTGTTCGAAAGAGATGCCGTCGCCCCTGGCACACAGGCAACCATCGAGTATATGACCACTTTATAATCTATCAGTTGCCTGTGTGGCTTTTAGTCAAGTAAAAGTCTGACACGCCCTCCTGCTCCACCCAGAGCGGGAGAAGTTATTTGATGATTTCCCACAGTAAAAAAAAAGAATAGGCTTTCCCTTATAAGCCGCGAACGAAGCGGTACATGACGGGTTAGGTATAGTACCACATTATCAACCGACGTGAATAGCACACCTCACTCTGATGCACTGTCTTTGTCCAGCCGTCAATGAGTAACTACAGAAGTACAGAGTTCCCCCTTCTTATTAACTAAACTGGCACCGATAATACTTTTTCTTTGGTCACAGTCGTTGATGCGTCCTCCTTCTAGCGAATGTTCCATGCATGTTGTTGTTCATGTCCACTGGAGGCGCGGCAGTCCTGCACAGACACACACACGTTCCCCAGGAGTGCTGACGGCTGGATAAGCAGCCATCGCCGCGCGCCGCTTACTTCAACATTTTCACTAAACCAGTCCATGTCAGTAATAAACTCCTTTCCCGTTCACGCTCGGCTCCACTTGCATCAGGTCAAACTCGTACACTTGCGTGTGCGTACACTTGTCGTCCTTCCGGCAGAGTAACTTCACTATGAACTGCTTTCTGGTGACTTGTTCACTGTCAGTCTGCTCAGCTGGTGCATTCCTTTTGAACTTCCACAGGGTTCTGATGAGTAGGTCCTCTGGCCGGTCGTCATAGTCGAGCCTTGCGTGGTCGGCTCGCAGCAGTTCGGTGGCAAGGGGCTGACTGGCGGGTGCGGCGAGGGCGTGCGCCGTCAGCATCAGGAGGCAGGCGACGCGTATCATGATGGATTGTTCGCGGGTGCGATTGCGACTGGTTTTCCTGCGATACGTGTCTCGTATATATGTGGGCGAGCGCGTACTTTCCGCCTACACTGCCTTGCAGATAAAACAGGAAAGTTCCATCTAACTATTTGAATTTAATCTAATTGAAACATCGAGCTTTTGTTCAGGTTTCATACAATCGACAGATCATGAGAATACACAGAAGTTTCAGGATGCGAACATTGTTTAGGTACTAGAAACTAGATTTATGGTTTAGTGCTCCGTTTCTCTGATGTACCTGGTGCCTAAATCCTACATTGGGAAAAAATCACTAATAAGTGCAAAATAACTTTAGTTTAGGAGGTCGGTGTCTTTGGTTCTGTTTTTTGGTTTTTGGCTACCGACTTCCGAAATTAAAGTTACTTTTCCCTTTGTACAGGATTTTTTGGAAAAAGCGTTATTGTTTTTCACTTTTTGGATTAGGTACCTACATATCAATTCGTATAACTCTTGCTATATAAATAACAGTGACGTAAACTTTTATAACATCATAAACATACACCAAATGGATTAAATACGTAAGTGTTATTGAAGCTTACTCAAAAACTACCCAATGAAAGTTAATACAATCTTTATGGGACCGGGCACCACGAAAGTATCCTCGAGATTGAAAGAATACAAAGCATATTATTTATGTCATCGTAAAATTGTAAATATCATTACTTACATTATAATCTGGTTACTACTGCTTACATTTTAACGCATTATTTTTCGGTACATTATTATATTTATAACTTATAAACCGTGAAACCGTCAAATTGTGAACTGCACCCTAATTGCTTAACTCACGATTAATCATAATCTGTTTCGTTTTGAAACAAATGGCTAAACCATTGCTTCATATGTTCGAAAAATGTGTCTGCTCAACAACGTAAATATTGACGTGAATATTGTTGAACTGTCAAAATTAAACCGATTATGATTAATCGCGTGTTACGCAATTAGGGTGCTGGTATCAAGACGGATAGTACCTTGGGCTATTACCTAAATAGTCAAGTAACTGCCACTAACTTGGAAATAGCGCTCGCTCGGCTCGCGCGCGGTTGGTCGCAATTCTAACCTAACCTAACCTATTCGGTCGGTAAGCAGTAGGTATGGTCACAGTATAAAAAGGTACAATTTATCGACAGTTTATAATCTTGCGAGATAGATTATAAACTAACGGTGTTCTCAATCACACGGTGACATTTATAATTATAGAAGATATAAAGTATATTAACCAAGGTTTCTTCCAATATTAGACTAGAGGTGTTAGAGCAGTTTCGTTTCGCATAAGTAAGTCTAATTGCGTTATTTAGTTATATGGGTACCTATTTGCGTACAGACAGCAGCGGGGTACTTGCGTAACGCACTGATAGTAGGAACGGCTTTCATTTTGACAGTTCAACAATATTCATTGCGTAATACGTTGTTGAGCACAATAAATTTTCGAGTTTATGAAGCATTATATTATCATTATCCTTCGAAATGATTCAGATTCTTATTGATAGTCAGCACCCTAATTGCGTAACTCACGATTCATCATAATTTGTTTCGTTTTGAAACAGATGGCTAAACCATTGCTTCATATATGTTCGAAAAATGTGTCTGCCTAACAACATAAATAACGCAGTGAATATTGTTGAACTGTCAAAATGAAACCGATTATGATTAATCGCGTGTTACGCAATTAGGGTGCTGGTCGCAATTAGGGTACCTACAGACCTTCTACCTAGTGTACCTACTGACCAATGTTCATTGTTTAGTGTCTACTAAGAAACAGCTCAAGGTGATCTGAACGGATGACGTACTGCGGTGTTTCCCTGCCACTGTGGACGATTTGGGAGATTCCAAAATAAAAACGAGTGTCATTAGTCCTTGCTAATTATTTAATTTGCGATGGCCTCTTGTTTGTCTTTATTCAAGCCACATCTAGGGTTGCCAACATTTTGTACGAAAAATAAATTATAATATGGTCGAAGTGAGAAAATAAAGAGTACCTATTTCGGAAGAATAAACAGTATCTCGGAATGATAAACAGCACTTCTAAGATTTTTTTTAAATGTTCTAAATAGATACATACATAAGTAATTAATTAGTGCTACTCGCCTAAGTGTCTTAAAGGTATTCTGATAAGAATAATCTATTTACTGTGTCTCGAAAATTCGAGACATTAGCAGTTTCATTCTGAAAATTCTGGCTAGCATTTCACCGATAATCGGTTTCAATTTGACAGTTCAACAATATTCATTGCGTTATTTACGTTGTTGAGCAGACACATTTTTCGAACATATGAAGCAATGGTTTAGCCATCTGTTTCAAAACGAAACAGATTATGATTAATCGTGAGTTATGCAATTAGGGTGCAGGTGCCTGCGCGATGTTCTACGTTAGCTGACTTTTTTTAAATTAATGTACCTTTCTGGATATCAGTAAAACAGACTAGTTGACAGTAGACATACTTATATGTAGGTTTCTACTTTATTTTTGTTGAACTGAAAACGGTAATTTAGGGTGAAAAACAGTGTAAAACTGTTTTTAACCATATGATTGGCAGCCCTAGTCTACAACATGGCGGAGTAGTTGGGCGACCTACTTACAATGTGTTTCACTGTTCCCGCCTACTTGAAAAGATGTTTCTTACCTGTCTACATCACTATCCAATTACTTAGTTGTTATATATACTTGTTATTGACCGTTCCTCTAGTAGATCTGGCTATTGATATTAACGAATAAATAACTTGCCCTGCTGGCGTGCAGTGAAGCAGTGATGCAAATATTTGCGACCGCGAGTGTACGTCACGGAATGCGCGGGAAAGCCCAGCGCCGCGTGCGCAGCGGAATAGCCGCCCGCCGCGCCGCGCCGCTACCATCGCTAATCAGTACTCACTGATCACTCGATTTGATGATTTTATGAGTTGCTGTGCTGTGCAGACAGCATCTTTAACCGTAACTCTCTCACTGTACGAGAAAGTCGCTTTTATATTTCGATAAGTCTCTCATTTGTCATTTATTCATTAGCATAATTTGTTTTGGAATTAACATAAACTAGATTTAATTAAAAATTTAATTACACACAAGAAAAAAACTAACAACTTTGATATTACAAAATTAATTCAAATTATATAAATCACAGGTTTAATAATAAGTAATTCTAAATCCTACTACCTATAATATTATAAATGTGAAAGTTTGTGAAGATGTTTGGATGTTTGTTAATCAATCACGCAAAAACGGCTGAACGGATTTGGATAAAATTTGGCACACATATAGTTTATAACCTGGATTAACACATAGGATAGTTTTCATCCCGGTAGTACGTTCCCGTGGGATAATTTTCAACGGCCACGCGGGCGAAGTCGCGGGCAACAGCTAGTAATACAATCATTTCTCGTTATCCCCTTACTGCCTTGGGCAAAGCTTTATTGGGTTACTCAACCTGGAATTTTTCAGTAGCAGTCCGGAGTCTGGAGTTGTGCCCAGTTGATGGCAAAAGGCTCGCCCCCTATTCCATGGGACTTATACATAACTGGCGAAATGTAGGGGTATTATACGTAGGTACACCTGTGCACAACCCTTTAGGGAAAACAAGGCCGTGATGTTATGTTATGTTTGTTCTAATACAATAATCAGATAGGAACTAAACATCTTTATCTTTATCTTTTTTGCATAATTATTATTGACATTTACTACTGCACTACTACTGTACTGTACTACTGTTCTTAAGGTGAACCTAGTCCACATTTTTTGCATACAAACTTCGGGAGTGTTTTACTCCACTGTCTGACATGGCACATCCAAAGTAAAATATGATATCGTTTTGTCTCATTATTAATATTGTCTGTACGGAAACAAAATACAAAAAAAACCCATTAAAAAGTAAGGAGCCAACAAAGATTCGTTTTCTTGCTAGTTTTACTTAACTTTGGGCGTGTTTAAGTAATAAAGACGTATAAAATCTCCAAAACCAAGTCGGTACCGGAAAAGTTCAGTTATCGAAAAGTTCAATAAACTTTATTGGTCATTGATTTATGCATTAGCTTTTTCATAAAACCCGATCTTCCGAAGGACTTTTCTAAATTTTATCGCGATTTTTTTTGCTATAAATGATCCTGAATCTCACTCAATAACGTTGTGCGAGTAGACTAGCGTCTAACTGCTCATCACTGATACTATCGCTGTCGGACACGAAGCCTGGTGAGACAGCGTGATTTTTAGCCAGGCCCACCAGTGAGTTCGAGCCCGCGACTAGATTCCCCTTAATACTTGTACACACGGCTACACAACAAGCTATACATTTCCATTATAAGCTGATCTCGTATTATATAGAATTTCCGTACAGTGCGAGATTAGCATAAACTGGACATTTATAGCTTGATGAGTAGCCGTGTGTACGTCCTACCTACGTGTTACTGTGCGTGATAGTTTCGAGTTACAGAAGTCATAGGGCGTGGGTTTGCAGCACATGGTTGCCGAACAGCCACGTCACCACGTGTGCTCATATAATCGTTGCGCTACACTCCATATGCGTGCCGTACGTGCCATGCGGGCGCCCGGAAAACCCGGCCGCGAGCCGCGCCACCCGACGACACACATATGGCACACGTGCAGAAGGCACATTATACTGTGCTGCCCGGGGTCATAAGTCAATGCCATGCCAGGGCAATAATGAGCAAATGGTATCTCCGTAGGGAGAAATTGAAGTGTCCAGCGAAGTGTCATGCTGGTTTGTAGAAACCAGCATGACACTTCGCTGGACACTTCAATTTTCGTCTAAAATTGACCTGCTTGCGTTAGCTTTTATGGTAGTTACTTACCGTAGCCATGCACCTTGGTTTTTAAATTTTCAGTTATAAAAAGCTTACTTATTTTATCATGTTTGCTTCTTAGTCAACACAGTACGCGCTGGGTGCTCAACACCCGCATCCTAATTGCGTAACACGCGATTAATCATAATCGGTTTCGTTTTGACAGTTCAACAATATTCATTGCGTTATTTACGTTGTTAAGCAGACACATTTTTCGAACATATGAAGCAATGGTTTAGCCATCTGTTTCAAAACGAAACAGATTATGATTAATCGTGAGTTACGCAATCAGGGTGCTGGTTTGTGGAACGAAAATCAACTCAAAAAGCTAATAAATAAGTCGTCAAATACATGTCATTGTCAACTCCTGTGATTCAGTGATTGCTTGATTGAACTTGCTCTCATTTCGTCGTTTCGGGGGATGTACGGAGCGGACATTTTGAAACTTGTATTACGATCTCGGTTCATTTATAATTATAATAAGTAGGTACATCATAAATTATAGTACCCCAGAGGTCACTTGGCATTCATTAAAATGTTACCTTCATAAATACATCTAAGACCGAGCAAATGTTATTGGGTTATTCCAGATCTTTTTTAACTGTTAGACTTAGAAGGTTATCAGAGTATTCATAATACGGTACAGGTATCTACCTATTATGGGTGGGTACCTAATACGTAGGTTCTTAGAGTTTTATAATGTTACTAGTTTCTGCTAGTGGCTTCGCCCGCGTGGTGGTCGGTGTAGTGTACTATAAAATATATACCTAAACCTTCCTCTTAAATCACTCTGCCTATTGATGACAACCGCATTAAAATCCGTTTCGTAGTTTTAAAGATATAAGCGTACCTACATACTGTCGCCTTAGAGTGAAAACAAAGACTATAAAAACTTTTTCCAAAAAAAAAAAACAACCGACTTCCAAAAAAACACTACAAAGTGAAAAATAACTTCAATTTCGGAAGTCGGTGTCTTTGGAGCTGTATTTGAATTTTTTGTCACCGCCTTCCGAAATTGAAGTTATTTTTCACTTTGTAGTGTTTTTTTGGAAGTCGGTTGTTTTTTTTTGGAAAAAGTTTTTATTTTTCACTTTTTAGTGGTTCACATGTGCTTACCCCTTCACAGCATACCGGCGTGATGTTATGTTATTAACTGGTGTAAGCAATAGACAGACATGAGATTTCAGCAATCCCAGTCCATTTGCTATCATTTATTGAGGAGTTCCGTTGCCTATCTCCAAAGTTCTTCATCAGATCTTCACCAAATTGAAATGAGACCACTCCGAGAAAGTACTCTTCCAAAAAAATAGCTAAATCGCTTCGTGTGCCTATAAAATTTGAAGAGTTCTCTCTATTTCTCCAGGTTCCCATCATCAGATCCTGATTTGATGATCATGGGACCACCTGGGAAGTATACCCTTTCAAACAAAAAAAACAAAATCCAAATCGGTCCAGCCATCTTCGAGTAATCGGGGAACATACATAAAAAAAATAAAAAATAAAAAATAAAAAAAAGGTTCCGACGAATTGATAACCTCCTCCTTTTTGAAGTCGGTTAAAAACCACTTGACTGCGCATACAGTGCCCCGACGCACGAAAACTATTCGTATTTTATCGCCTATGTATAGGCTACGGTACTAGTAACCATTTTAGTTATGACCAAGTGTTAGACCAGCACCCTAATTGCGTAACTCACGATTCATCATAATTTGTTTCGTTTTGAAACCGATGGCTAAACCATTGCTTCATATGTTCGAAAAATGTGTTTGCTCAACAACGTAAATAACGCAATGAATATTGTTGAACTGTCAAAATGAAACCGATTATGATTAATCGCGTGTTACGCAATTAGGGTTCTGTGTGCACGCTAATTAATTACAAATTGTTATAATTATTTATGTACCTAATTTATAACGCATAAAAATACCCTCACGCGCGGTGAAGTGGCGTAGAAAACATTCCAAGACATCTAGTTACAAAAAAATCTTTTTCCAAATGTAAAACAACCGACTTCCAAAAAAACACTACAAAGTGAAAAATTACTTTAATTTCGGAAGTCGGTGTATTTGGAGCTGTATTTAAATTTTTGGTCACCGCCTTCCGAAATTAAAGTTATTTTTCACTTTGTAGTGTTTTTTTGGAAGTCGGTTGTTTTTTTTTTTGAAATTTTTTTTTTTAGCCAAGCTTCAACTCTACACGCCCTAACTTCACAAACTCTACACCTTAGTCAAAATATGTGGCTTGGCTGTTTCGTTATTACAAGAACTATTGTATAGCAGAAAAGTAATGAATAGTGAATACATTTTTCACCTTACGCCCATGTGACGGTAGTGAAATTTTGACTAATTATGTTGGAAACTGCTCATGTGCAATATTATTGAATAATAAAATAATGCATCTCTTCTTCTTTCTTTCTTAATTGGGGTATTCAGCGCGCAACGACTGCCACCACTGAGTTTTGAGAACTACCTAAATAAAGCTTTTGTAAAACCACCAACACCAAGCAAAAAATGCTGTAGTACCGCTGTTATTTAGCAAAAAGAAACCATCAATAGATTTGAGTTTTATAGAACAATATATCACTTGTTCACCGTTTTTTTTGAGGTCATTAAAAACCGAATAGTATAAAATTTTCTTTATTCATAGCCTACTGTCGAGTGTCGGCTGACTCACGCTGGGCTGCAGCACGGTGCCGGAGTACGGCGGCAGGCGCACGCTAGAATGCGCCCGCGCTGCCGCTGGTTCGAAATAGCGCAATGATACACACTATACACGATAACACTTTAATAATCTAAATTTTTTGGGTAACGTACGGATCAGTAGATCACTGAATGTTCGCAAAAGTTCATGTAGCTTTCATTTTGCTTGGCGAGTGCAGTGTACTCCGGCTACAAGTGCTTCACGCCCAAGGGGACCGCGGGCGCACGTCGGGCGTCCAGCGCGGGTCGGCCATCAGGTGCAGTACGCGGCGCAGTGCGGCGTCGTTGCCCTCTGCCGGTTCCTCGTCCCGGTCGAAATAGCTGCGAAGATCCGGCGAAATAGCGCGCAGGATTCGCGGGGGTTGTGTACTACGCGTTAGGGGTGCGGGCGGGGGGTAGTACAGCGCTGCCAGGATTCCCTGATCCAGCTGCGCGCACGTCGCGCCTGCCACCAGCACCACAACTAGCGCCTTCAGCAACATGTTGCACGTAGTACCTTTGTCTAGTTGGTCCTTGGTCTAGCTAACTGGTCTAATTGTAGCAATAAAAAAAAAATCGGAATCGTTTACTCTACTAACAATAAGACTGTGTCGGTTGCTCGGTGTGCCTGTGAACCAGCGTCCACGCACTGAACCCACCCTGATCCCCCTCCTTATTATATGTCCTCTCGGAACGAGGGAATACCCACTATAAGGAAAACCGAGCGGTTATCATGCACTTTGTATAGCGTGCAACAGTGCAATGCGCACAACTATGTACCTATTATATACGAGCACATTCGATACACACGGGGTGACGGGGCAACGATGACTGCGACCATGTCGTGTTCATTGAAATTAAACTTGTGGAGAAACGAATTGTGCAATTATGCGGCAAATTTGGAAAATTAATCAAATCATTAATAAGGTATGTACCTACTTTAACTCTATTAGAATAATTTAACATTCGAGTCATGCCTGAGGATTATTTAAGGCGCGCCTACATTGGATATATTCACGGTTTCACGGGCATTAGTGCCGTTTACAATCGGGCGAGGCAGGCAAGGGTTTAGGTATCTAAATGTATCAACCCATCCACGGTTTTCTCATCATCAATCGACCCGTGTGCGATGCGGCTGTAATTTAAGGAAAGCCCCAAGGTTGGTTTGTTCGCGGAATAAATATTTATAAGTAGCATGTAGTTTGATAGAAATATGCATTGAATGCGGCCTTAACCTCAGTGATACATCTAATACACTACGATTACTACGAATAATAAAAGCTAATCTATACTTATATCTATACTATAAATAATATTATAAAGCGGAATGATTTGATTGTTTTTTTGTTTGCATTAAATAGGCTCCGAAACTACTGAACCGATTTGGAAAATTCTTTCACTGTTGGGAAGCTACACTATCCCCGGGTGACATAAGCTATATTTTATCCCCGTATTCTCACGGGAATGGGAACTACGCGGGTGAAACCGCGGCGCGCTGCTAGTAAGATTATAAAATAAAATAAATAAGTACCTACCTTGATAGGAACATGCCATGTTCGTCTACTATCTATGACCAGGAACAGAATGGTATCTATCTTGTGGAAACCAGTAGAAAGATAAACAAAGTTCATGAAATTTTAAGTAGGTACCTATATCTATGTATAGTACATAGATCCTCATTATGTGAATATCACGAGATAAAAAGAGCGGAGAGGAACACCACAAGGGGGAGAGCAGGTAACAATAATACGGTACCAACTAACCAAACAAAATAACCAACCTAGCTAAATAACATTACGTAACGACTGCTGCATAAATCTGAAAGTTGTTTACAATTCCGTTCGGCCACTCACCGCTAGGTGGCACTAGTAGTATCTGTTTTCGTTCACCATATTTTTTTAAAATGAAAAACATAAGTTAGTAACAAAGTAATGATATCTGGCAGGTTGTTTATTTCTGCTACTTTGTGCAAATACGCCACTAAGTCGAACGTATTGAAAACAAACTGAGGTAATAAGTATGCGAATACTTGAAGAACCGAGTTCTCAATAATAGATATTTTTTATTTTTTTATTTAATACATTTTTAAATATTTTTATAAATGTAACATTACAAAAACATTTAAAAATATATAAAATAGTGGTCCGCCGGTATCGGGAGCAGGATCCAAGCTACCGTGATTAGGGCTCCAAAGACAGGAACCTCCTCACAATGTTAGCCGTATCGAGGAGTAACTGCCTTCTGAATCAGGCCCTTGATCCCGCCTGACGAGTCTCGAGAGATGTTGATTAGATCCTTTATTTGTAATTACAACAGAACTATAATTTCGTCGGCAATCGCAACGACTCCGTGGCGCAACGGTAGCGCGTCTGACTCCAGATCAGAAGGTTGCGTGTTCAAATCACGTCGGGGTCAAAAGTCTAATTTTGGTGGAAATTGATGCGATTTGTTATATTTTGAGGTTTAATTGTTACGATTTGTAACGACAAATAGTAATTTTCTATCTCTCGTGATTTGTTTTGCTTTTAGTAAATAAAAAATTCACGAAGGCAGCAAAATTTGGAGATGCCGGGGATCGAACCCGGGGCCTTTCACATGCAAAGCGAACGCTCTACCACTGAGCTACATCCCCAGTTATTGATTAGGCCGAAATTACCCAGTAGTTATCCATACAGTTTTCAAATACTGAATGGAGAATTGTCAAACACCACTTTAGTAAGCACATGCCTAAGGTTATTCCTCAAAGTAGCCCGCAAAAAATTAAAGTTCTAACTAGCACGCAGTACCTACTAATTACCTAAGCATTCCGTGTGTAACCGCACAGTACCGCCTGTAGGTAATACGAATCCCAACTAATATTATAAATGCGAAAGTTATGCTTTCACGCCTAAGCCGCTGAGCCGATCGTCATGAATTTTGGTAGAGATATAGCCTGGGATATGGAGAAGGACATAGCTACTATTTTACGCGATCACCGACATCCACGCGGGCCGCGGGCAAACGCTAGTAATTATTTAAGTATTCAGGTTGTAGGAATTACAGAACAAAATATGTTGCACATGACGGGTTTTCGGCTAATCGGCTGTGTTTACTGCCAGAGAACAGTGTACTTATTACTTACCAAATGCGATAAAAACAAGAGAAGATAAATGAAAAAATACATATTTCGTTACTGGATAAATGTAACTAAAACAAAATAAAACATAAGTTTACGAACATTAAGCAGGTAACTTTAATAATACCATGGCCGTTAACTTTAATAATAGTTTAAATCCCTGAACCATTGTTTATTTTTGTCATTTATAATGAGGTACCTCTTACAAAATATGCTACTCACTTTAAAATTAAATATCTATGTAATAATCGTAACACCATTGTCGAGCAGAAGTTGTCATTGTGTATCAGTTAACTTAATTAATTAATAAATAATATAAAGTAGGTCCTTCATTAGGAACTAAATAAAATATTCAAAGCTACGTACAAGTGACATCTTAAGTAATTCCCCGGACGCTGTGGTCTACAATATGCAATAAATAAAGTTATTAGAAGAAACGTAAATTTGTGACGTCACTCGTGTTATTAAAAGTGTACTTCTAAGTAGAATTAATTATAATTATTGAAATAATAAAATTTTCCACGTCATGTAGGTACTGCGATTGCTGTAGCTTTGCCCCTTGCTCATCTTTTCTCATTAACCTTACCGATCACAAGTGACCACAATTGCGCCAGAGCAAACAATGGCAGAATGTATGTACCTACAGTTCAAACACAAACTCAAAGCAATTATATTATTTCAAATAAACCAAATACAGGTACGTTTGAATTGTCAGAGAGTCTGAAAGATGAAGCTAGTTGCCCATTCCAAAGCGTAGTAGGTACCTATGGAGAAGCACGGACAAGAAACTCCATGGAAACTCTTTAAAAAAAAACATTGTTACAAAAAGTTAGTTACATCATTTATGTTGAAATTATCAAAGTGAGAACGATGTAAAACAGATGTGCACTACATTCTGTCATTGTTTGCTCTCTACCTACTAATCACTCTACTTTTATCAACTTTTAGGTTGACAATGACAAACTATCAAATACGCTTTCTCTCACCTTATTTTTGAATGATTAACATTTCTGCATTTACATAACAACCTTCGTCCATTAATATAAAAACCAGTCTTAAGTTTGATGCTTACGACACGTCGATCTAACCCTAAATGATACCAGCAATATGAGCAAGTTGCATGTGAGCGCAGTAACACAGACGCAACGACGTAGCACTCAGCGTGTCTCCGCCTCCATGATGAACTCCGTCATCATCATCTCCATGGAGGGTGCCACGCCGTGTGCCACGCACGCGTGCTTGAAGCACTCGGCCACGTGCAGGATGCGCCAGCAGTGGTCCTCCTCGTGGTCGAACTTTTTCTCACACGAGTGGATCAGCGACACCATCTGCCGCGCCAGCACCTGGCCTGCACACACATGACATACAAACATTACACACTGAAGATATGACGCTGCCTGGTGAGCTGGTGAGATGAGAGACTATTCGAGGAAAACATTTATTAATTATTTATTTCTTCTGAGGTTAGGTCACTAAAGCATAACCCCGCCAAACGCGACTTGGTCGATTGCGTGACTATTTCATTTTCATATACAAGAGAGCGGCGATCGTTTTTGGTTAGGACGCGGAATAAGAGACGTATCGCTAAAGTATTATATTGTAAATAGTTGGAAATATATCACCCGTTGGGGGATATGAGCCGTTTTCATTTGCCTAAGCCCATAAAAACGACTCCATCAGAATTCAACAAAGGTAAAAAATAAGAGAACAATAAGGTTAGACTTGCCGTTGGGGAACGACTGTATGAACTGCTCCGTGTTGTCGTGGTGCATGCGGCTGGAGTCGGTTAGCAGGTTGAAGTGGTGGCTCATGCACTGGATGGCGCAGCCCAGCTCGCGGTGCTCGAACTTGAAATCGTCGCGCCAGAAGTGGAAGAACTCCTCCATCTTCTCCTCTGTCAAGTCACTCTGGTGGAAGCAAGGAGGTTGTGAGCGCAAATAAGGAAGGCTGACCGACATTGGCGTATCTAGGGATTTTGTCTAGGAGGGCAGCCATCCAGCTGAAGTAACCACAGCCATTTTTAATTACGTAATAGATATCATAAAGGGTGACTAGAAGAAATCCCATCAAAACGTTTTCATGTACACTGGCAGCCAAGACTTAAATAACGCTTTCACTCGTGAAAGTATCGGATTGAATATAGAGTCAAGCCCCTAACTCTACAAACCTTACATCTTGGTGAAAATGAAGGTACGGTTTGTCCGTTTCGCGGCCGTCGCACAGACTCATATGGGCTTATGGTAAGAAATTAAGTCACTGGTCTTCAATGTCATGGAATAGTTCAACGGAACGGCCAACCCATTCAGTTTCATCAAAACGTAAGTTGGGCTTGGTTCTACATTAGATCTGATAACTTTTTAACAGTGAAAGCGTAATTTAAGTTTTAGCAATCTACTTTACATGAAATGTTTTGGTGGGATTTCGTTTACTTTTTGAGGATCCTCTATTTCTTTTAATTTTAGCGGTGAAATTGTACTGACCTATTATTATCTGCGAGCAGTGTGCAGCAGCAGTGTTTTGATGAGTGAGTCAGTGACGAAATCGGCGTTTTTAGGTATTAATAAAATCCAAAGTATAAAGAGCTAGATAAATAAAACTTAGTGTTTTTTATATGTCTGCTAACTATTTCTATCCTAAGAATTTGATCTCTTTAGCAATATCAAGGCCGAAGCTATAAGGTTTCGAAATTATGACGACCTGCTTTGAGCAAACGCAGGTAGCACATAGGTACTGCCCCCTGCTTTTTATTTTTCTTTAAATCTATTAATAGGATAAATACAAAAGAAATTCTAGTAACTAAATCTGACTGGTAAAGTCCTTTTTGATAAAGTTTGGCAAGCCACTTTTACCGCAGGAAAATATATTTTCTAGGTTGGGCAAAGTAGTTTCTAGGGTGGACGTTGTCCACCCTTGGCTCCCACTAGATACGTTCATGACTGACCGATTAATTATGATTCTATTCGTTCAGTGAACCTACCTGCAGATAATTGAATGCAATTTCTACCTGTTTAGATCTTTATGATGTTTCACAGATCAAAGATTGGCTCATCAAAAAGATTTCGGTTCCATTAGAATGACGCTATCACTCAGTGGAAATAGCAATATTAGCAGTCGTAACGAGAATGAGTAAATAATGCATGGTGGTCACCTCCTGTCGACACTTGTCGAGCGCCTGCCCGAAGCCAAGGGTGACGTCCTTCATGACGTTGACGTCGGCCAGCGCGCCCGCCACGGCCAGCAACACCAGCGCTCGCACCACCGCCTGCATCATGACTGGATGTCTCCTGACTCAAACTGGTGGCTGTTCATACGCGCGCACTCATATAGCCGGCGACTAAGTAGTGAGGGCAGTGCCAATGAAGAGGTGCAAACTAATGTGTGTCATCAGGTGGGTGGCGTTGATCACATACTTTGCTAGTTTGTTTTTTTTTTACATTGTAAGCTTGTACATACACGGCTACACATCAAGCTATTCATTTCCAGTTCACGCTGATCTTGCTATGTACGAAAATCTTATATATTAGCTTACATTGGAAATGTACCTATATCTTTATTTATTTAATTATGGCAATTTCTGCGCTGGGGTCTAGAATGATATGTTGAATTCATGGTTAAAGTTTGCGCACTGGTTAAAAACTTATCCTGTATGGCCTTGAATCCTTGATGTGTAGCCGTGCGTACTTGGTTTGTGTGGTTGTGAAATATTGTGAATTGAATAGGTTTACTTTGTATTGTTATGAATGATTGCCTGCATGTTGATTGTGCGCCTGTTTGACTATGATAGCAACAAGTTATTCTGGCGAACAACGCTTCCATTAGAAAGGCAGTTGGCCCAACATTGGCGCGGGTTCTACTGGTATACGCATTCCTCGCGTATACTTCTCATTTGTCTTTAGTTGCTAGTGGACTAAGATGTTAATGGTGATAAAGAGTATCTACATATCTAAAAATTGTCGATGTAATAAAAAAAGATCCAGCTCATGATGGGGCGTGTCTACCTAACGTGGTGTTTACACATGTGACCTCAGCACGAGAGGCATCACCAGGAGCCCGCTCATTAGCGGCCGGTAATTAGCCTTCATTAGATCAGTAAATAATTGAGCATTTTTTATGATAACATGCCATTCTTAGAGAACATCATTGTCTCCTAGTACATCTTGATTACTGTTTGTTTGTACATAGCTACACGTTACATTGTGGCGTCGTACTTTTGTATTTACATACCTAGGTGGTTAGCAACTTATAACTCAATTTTGTAAAAACCAATCTTGTTTTTAGGATTTCGGTTGGCCTTATTAAAAACACGGAACTCATATAGGATTACTTAAATTGTGTCTGTCTGTCACAGCCAATTTGCTCCGAATATACTGGATTAAGTTCAAATTGGGTACACATACGAGTTTCTGTGACCCAAACACGGTGTACCGTAAATAAATTAATTTTGAATATGGGGGTCACTTTTGGAGGAAAATTAGAAAATTAAATACAAAAGTTTTGTGAACTGTACGTTGTTGTATATCAAATGAAAGGGCGTTGTCAGGGTGTCTATTGTTGTTTAATTTTAAAATATACAGTTTTGTAGTTATGATCTCATCGTCGAAACTACTGAGCCGAAAATTTAAAAAAAAGATACAAAAAATAGTCTTTCATTTCAGATTGCAGAACAATCGTTCATAATCTTTAAATAACTTGGCATAAATCTATCAATAATGTGCGTACAAACGTACATTTGCAGTTGGAATGTATGGGAGAACATGTTTTTCAACTACAAGTTACTGCTGTAAAGTTTACACAGATTACAGATAAATTCTTTTACATAATCCACTACTGGAACTAGTGATATGCCGGATCTTTAAAAATGTAGATCTACAGATACGGATAATTGGCGTCAAGATCCGCGGATACGGATCTTAACTTTCTTACTCAATCGGTGTGGGTGCGCGTGACCTTGAAACGATAGTTGACGCCACTATTGACGCTTTGCGTGACAGAACATGTTTTGACGTGCGTTGCGCGGGTCTTTCTTTTGTTTTGTTTATAGTTTAGTGTGACACTGGGCAGCATAAATAACGTTTGTGTTTGTTGTACGAGTTACAAAAATGTCTACAAAAAAGTTTAGTAGTGCAATTTGGGATTATTAATAAGGTAAAAGATCCGTCAAAAATGTTACGGATAGGGATACGGATCTTTTATTCTCCCGCGGATATCTGCGGATACGGATACGGATATTCGGAACATCACTAGCTGGGATACAGGCCTCCTCTCTGTGAGAGGGACTGGACCGTAATCTACCACGCGGGTCGAGTGCGGGTTGGTAGATGTGCACATGTCTTCGCATTTTTGGTTCGGACATGCCGGTTTCCTCACGATGTTTTCCTTCACTGTTTGAGAGCAGTGGTGATGAAATAATTTACAAAAAGTAAATCGCCTGTCTGGGTTCGAACCTACGACCTACGTATAGGTACAGTACAACTCGTAAATCAGGCCACAACCACTGGGCCACTACTGCCAATAAAAATAAATTATTTTGCTTGTGTTTAACTTCAAAATACCTTCATTGTCTGCTAAGATCTATGAATTAGAAGTTAGGATTAAGAACATCTGTTTCTCACCTAAGTTGTGCCTCAGCAAGTTAGTTGCCTGATTCCACTTCGTAGTGGTATGTTAATTCATCCAGTTCATCTCGCCTCCAGTTCGTGTGTTCGCGGTCACGTTCTGTGCCGGATGTGGCGCATACGGCACGGCGCGGCGGCGCGGTCCCGGCCGTAATGCCTGTAATCGCGCTAATTGCGGCCGCTCCAGCTGGCAACACGGCTCGTGATACAAGCATGTACGGGTTGCATCATGGAGTACCCTCACCTTCCCGTGATTCGCTGCTGTCTCCTCGTGCAGGAAGTACGCAATGGTTTAGTAGATTATGGGTTTGGAGTAAGGCTGGGAATGTTCGCCCTCGGTCTCAAACCTCGGTCTCAAACCTCAGGTAAAAATATTGTTTGATTAAAACTAAACTGAAAAAATTGTTTTTCTGTATGTTTTGTTTTGTAATGCATAAACTCAAAAAATTCCTAATCTGATTTTATAAAATCTCTCACCTCTAAAAAGCTTTAACAAAATTGGTAAAAACCTATAAAAGTTATTATTTGTCGTGCGGTGCGAAAATTATTATTGATGCCTATCTTTAGCCAGCTGTTTCGCCTTCGTGGCGGTAAAAATGAAAAACCAAGATGGCGGTTGCGTAAATTTTCGAAATTTCTATCACGCTTTCATGGTTTTCGAGGGTGCTAAAGCCGATGGTGGGGTCAAAATTAAAATCAAAGATGGCGGCTGCGAAAATCACATATTAACTCGAAAATATTACCAAACACGTTTCGCGCCTTCAGATACATAATGGTGGGAAGTTCCTTCGTTCAAAAACTTCATTGGCAACGCTCGAAGTAGCTTCACTCGGTGTTGCCAACACAAGCAAGTACGACTTTGAATCTCTCAAAGTGCTGCTTGCTAGATTCTGATTCATCCGAATTAATTTAGTGTTTTCTCTTAAATTCCCGTTCCCAGTAGACTACTGTCATGTGTCGCTATAAACGGAGGATTTTCCGGATTTTGTGTAAAATGCAGGAATGCCACACATAGTACGGAACATACTAGGACTGTGACCTCTGAGTTTGTTTCGGTCTTTCTTCTCAGAGTAGTCAGACCAAAACGCCGATCACATCTACATAATATCTACATAGTTTAAAAAAAATGTCGTGTAAAAGTGTTTATACAAATAAATCATTTATTTTATCGGTTGTACAGAATGCTCATTACACACAGGCGGTTAACCCAACAATTTCATTTTAGTAAATTGTTGTTTTAATGCGTCGGGACAGGTTTGTGGCGGCTCGTGAGATCTGCGCAGATTTAGCGCAAACCCCCCTGCCCCCAGCCCCCGCTAGTATCTACTATCACGGCTATTTATGAACAGTACCGACGCAGCCGGTACCTTGGGTAATTATTTGCAATAAAAATGCGAAGCCATGATCTGTTTTATATTAGAACTTTAATTGCATACGTAGATAGACACCACGAACAGGTTCCGTGCATGCATTATACCTGAACTGCACTGCTTGGGAACATTACATTCTTAAGTTTTTCTACAAACCGCTGATGGAACCATGCGCGGGCAGAGCGCAGCAAAAAGCGATGCTGTGCCGCACCCGGTACCTATGTGAACTACATTTAAGTATCATAATTAGAAATATACTCTAGCATTCATTAATACGCAGTGGTGGCACAGTGGTAACGGCCGCGACTTACGAGTTGTAGGTCGTAGGTTCGATTCGAACCCCGATAGGCACTTTACTTTGTGTAAATTTTTTCATCACCACTGCTCTCAAAACACTGAAGGAAAACATCGTGAGGAAACCGGAATGTACTAGAACCAAAAAAATCGAAGACGTGACATCTACCAACCCGCACTGGACCCACGTGGTGGATTACGGCCCATTCCCTCTCATCGAGAGGTGGCCTGTGTCCCAGCAGTGGGAACGTTACAGGCTGATTATGAATGTAGCATTAATTTAACGTGCGTTGGTTGTATCTCGAACGGTTACGAGTTTCGAGGTAGCTCGGCCATTACTGCGTACCGTCGACGTTCAGTATAAAACGTTATTGTTATTGGTAAGGGGTACGTCCAGATAGTTGCGTGGGTGCGCACATTAAAACCTTACTTAATTGATCTCGGAGGTCAGCATACTAATTAGCGTAACATTTGCGAAGCGACCCGAGCGCGGCGCGGGCGCAGGTACGCGACGGAAACTGGAAATGAGCAAGTTGTAGCACTTGTAGCTTTTGCACTGAACTGCATCTAAATCGTTATGGGTTTTGATGGGAATAGTGCGAAATGAGTTTATTGGTGAGTTGCCACAAAAATAAATTATATCGAAATGATAAAAGATCTTTTAATGATTAAGTACCACTGATTGACCACATACTCGTAGGTACCTCCTGTTAATGTAGACTAGCTTCCACCCGCGGCTTCGCTCGCGTGGAGGTCGGAAATTATCCCGCGGGAACGTACTACCGGGATAAAAAGTATCCTATGTGTTAATCTAGATTATAATCTATCTGTGTGCTAAATTTCATCCAAATCCGTTTAGCTGTTTTTGCGTAAAAGAGTAACAAACATCCATCCATCCATACTTACAAACTTTCGCGTTTTTAATATTAATAAGGATACAGAAACCTACCTATTAATTACCTTTCACTTTGCCTCATCTGTGCTCATTGAGAAGACACGAGACGATAATTGTCGTCATCTAATTAAATAAATAAAAATAAATAAAATAAAAACTTTTTATTTCGGACTGAAAAATAATCCATAGATGTTAGTAGAGTACAACTTATGAAACTAGTGTTAGTATATTATATAATTATTTAAATTCTAATGTGGGTATTAACCCAGTGCTGGACGTACCGCGTGTCCAGCCTGTCCGCAATAACAGCCAGGATGCTGTTGGTGCTGGCGCGCAACCTGCCGAGCGCCGCGGCGCATCGCTTGCGGAGCACGGCGTGGAAGCCGTCAACGTGTGCGTCCGCGAACATGCCCGACGCACTGCACCAGCGCGGCAGCCCCAACAACGCCCTAAATGCATTGTTATATTGAACGCGTAGGGCGCTGAATGATTTTTGCGTATATTTAGCCCACAAGCAGCACGTGTATAACGATGTACAATGCGCTCTGAACAGTGTAATTTTAACTTGAGCATTACAACGTTTAAACCTGTGGGCTATCATGTTCGCTCTGATCGACAGCGCCCTACGCTCCCTGTCCATGTCCTCATCGTCACGTAGGAGATCGGTGACTATGTGCCCAAGATATTTAAAACAGGTGACCACATTCATGGGTGTTCCATTCAAAGTCACTGGAGGAATCTGATCTGGCGACTTGGTACCTGCTTTAAATACCATGAGCTCACTTTTTGACACATTATATTTGAGGCCATGACTAGCCGCGTACGTCTCACACACACTAACTAGTTTCCTAAGTCCGCCGATCGTTGGGCTCAGCAGCACCATGTCATCTGCATAACTCAGATTATTTATACAAATATTATCTATGTGACAGCCGACATGCATGCTGCTGAGCTCACCGATCAGCGCATTTATATACAGATCTAAATCCTAGTATTAAGTTTTTACAACAAAGATGTTGTCTTCAAATAGAGTAGTTCCATGTCGGCAGCGTGCGCGGGGCAGGGGCACCTTTACTCGCGGGTGGTCCGAACTGAGCGACCGTTTAGTGAGCGACGCGACTAATAACATAAATAACTACGGCTTGTGATAACAGCCAGAATGCGACGTGTGACCAGATGCAGGACTCAGACAGGACTAGAAGACAGGGGGTTAGCAAACACTGTATTTGAGATAAAGTTTCGAGCAATTTTGTAGCATGTGCGCAGTACAGTGCAACTGTTACCTCATACCTGTCACCTTCCCGGGCTGGTTCCCGGTGGCCGGGAACCAGCCCGGGAAGGTGACAGGTATGAGGTAACAATGTGAGGTAATGGGTAGCTCGCTGTCCGGTAAGGACCCAAACCCGGATCGACGGCACGTTCTGTTCCACGCGCGCCTCAAAGAGATGTCAGCACCAACTGGTGGGGCCCGCAAAGGCCGATGCCCGCCAGGGGTGCGGGTTGCTCGAAAGAGATACCGTGGCCCCTGGTACACAGGCAACTGACGGAACACGGGTGGGTTTTAGTCAGTAAAAGTCTGACACGCTCTCCTGCTCCACCCAGAGCGGGAGAAGTTAATTGATGACATCCGACGCTCAAAAAAAGAAAAACCTGTCACCTTGATTTGCTCTGCACCTCTAACGCCCTGTAGAAGTAACATACCTCGCTACCAGATAGGGGCTAATGATTTCGAGGCCTGGTTCCATTTAAAGCAAGCTAATGATTTTTTTTAGATGAATAATGAATAGTAATTTTATTAGTCTAATTTTTGAATAATAATTTCATTGATAATAAGCACAGGAATGTCTCCATAAACTAAGAAATGTTGGTGGCACTAAAGTATCCGTCTACGATGAGGATGACATAGACATGTAGTGACAAACTGCTGCATAGCATTAAAAACAAAACGATTCGGTTACTATAGTATTATATTATAAGTAATGAAATAAAAAATAGTATAGAAATATGTATAATGTTATTTTATGATAACGTTAGTGAACAGTGCTCAGAATTATATGGTGATTAACGTAAATTAATCACGTGTGGTGAAATAACCACGAAAAATCTAAAACATTAATTGAATTGCGTTTAGAAAAGGTTATAAAATCAATTAATACTGATTACGGAGGCCGGCTCCTCGTGAGTTAAAAACTGATGAATAGTTTCTGTAAAAGGTAATTAAAATATTTGGTGTGTGTTGTGTGAGGGCACGGGGCGCAGGCGGTGCGCGGGCGCAGGGCTTGAAGCAATTAACCGCATAATTAGCGTTAATCATACCGTTTGATGTCGCCGACGCCGCCGCGCCGCCGTGTGCGGTACAAGCATAGCTGCCGTACGATTGCTACTAGTATGCAAAAGCACTTGAAACTGATTGTCCAATATGGCAGATTGCATTACCTACTTACATACCTGCTTATGATAATTTATACTTAACGTACTTAGTTTTCAATTACTTGTATCGATAGTGCAACAAAATTCTCATCATTTAAGCATTCAGTTCATCATCTGCCCAGCCTTTTCCCAACTATGTTGGGGTCGGCTTCCAGTCTTACCGGTTGCAGCTGAATAACAGTATTTTACATGGAGCGACTGCCTATCTAACCTCCACAGCTCAGTTACTGGGTAATACGATACCCCTTGGTAAGACTGGTTGTCAGACTTTAGGGCTTCTGACGACCGGGACCGGGGCCAACTTTTTTTTGTGGTTGGGAATTCATCAAATAACTTCTCCCGCTCGGGGTGGAGCAGGAGGGCGTGTCAGACTTTTAAGGACTAAAATCCACCCGTGTTCCGCCAGTTGCCTGTTTGGCAGGGGCCACGGTATCTCTTTCGAACAACCCGCACCCCTGGCAGGCATCGGTCCTTGCGGACCCCACCAGTTGGAGCTGACATCTTTTTGAGGCGCGCGTGGAACACAACGCGCCGTCGACCCGGGCTTGGTCTTCAATAACGGCCGGGAATAACGTTCTGTCCGAGGCACGGAGGGGTCTTGGTATGTAAAGATGGTCACCCATCCACGGACAAACCGCGGCAAGCGTAGCTTAACCTGATCAATCGACCCGTGCGGCTAATATTACTTACTAAGTTTGGTCCACGGAGATATGAAAGAAGGCTTCTTCTTTCATTACTCCGTGGTTTGGTCTAACTAATCTAATGGGTATGCAAACCGCTCGGTACATACAGTAAGATCGAAACAGCGCCTTGTATTTGTGTAGCAGTAATGAGAGGCACAATAAAGAAGTCATAGAGGAGGAAGTGACGTCATAAATACGGCGGATCAGAGGACCAATTATATTTGACTGAGCGGCGGCTGTTCACGGAACTACCTCTACGCTAAGGGCACATGCACACTTACACTACATTTGTGTACCTATTTAAAGTTTGGACAGTTTGAAGTTTACTCTACAGGGTTCACTAGTGTTAAGTAGTTTAAGCTACGCTTACCGCGGTTGGCCCGCGGATGGGTGACCATTTTTACATACCAAGACCCCTCCGTGCCTCGGAACCTACGTTAAGCTGTTGGTCCTGGCTGACATTCGTGGATCTTTGAGAGTCATTATCGGTCTTCAGAAGCCCGAAAGTCTGATAACCAGTCTTACCAAGGGGTATTGTGTTAATTCGTGTTACCTATTAACTGGGTTGTAGAGGTCAGATAGGCAGTCGCTCCATGTAAAATACTGGTATTCAGATGCAACTGGTTAGATTGAAAGCCGACCCCAACATAGTTGTGAAAAGGCTGGGCAGATGATGGATCACTTTAGTGTTATAAACTAACCTGTTATAAAAAAAAGTTATGATTGTGTTTGGAGGACACAATTTTATCAAAAGGTTGTAGCATGGCATCCCAATCAAATATTTTATGCGATAATACAATCATTACGACTAAAGCTAAGCAGACATTAAATGCAAATTGAGAAATCCTCCTGCTCTTGGGTATCCAAGAGCAGGAGGATTTGATTAGGATCAGTGCCAAACAAATGGCAGTCACACACAATCAGCGTATAATATTCCCACTGTTGGGTCACACTGCTTCCTCTGTGTGAGACGGAGTGGGCCGTATTATACCACGCGGGCCCAGTTGGTAGATGTCACATGTCTTCGTTTTTACTTTAGTTCTAAGACATGTCGACTTCCTCACGATGTTTTCCTTCAGCGTTTTGAGAGTAATGGTGATGAAATGGCAGTCACTTGTTTTAAATAGGGAATCAATAGTTATCGTGTGTTTAATCCCTAACCGTTAATTGCTTGTCCTATTCAGCCGAACAACAGACAGTCGTCTGTTGATGGACACAAAAACAAGCGAGGTTCTGTTGTTGACGACCCTCCGCCATACCTATAACTAGCGTACGAATACCTATGTGATGATACGTATAAAGTTCAGGAATGTTTCGCCGAGTCCGTTATGTCTGCTGTGGCAGCTAACAGGAATGCAGATATCTTTATGTTTTACTAAACGTTGCCTATTCATGGGGTCACCTACAACGTCTACAACTACTGCAGGCGTAGCATGACCAATTCAATCTCTATTCTACCAAGAATAGACAATGTTTTTGCTATCCAACCTGACATCTCTTCTGCCCGAAGACAAAGACAGTATTTTTTCTATAGAAACGGGGAGGTAACTAGTAATGTTATTAAGGTGGATGCGTTAAAGTATTTATTTTTTTCATTAAATTGTCATTCAATGGGATTAAATGAACATAATATAGGGCTGTATTGATGATTTTAATGATTATAATTACTAGAAATTATACATTAATTATATTTCTACTCCCACGTATCAAAAGTAGAGGAAAAATTATCGTCATGCTTGACCTCGTAGACTTGAGTCGACTGAAAAATAGAAACATTTCTCCTCTTCAGATTAAACATCGCCATGCATATGACGGTACAAATCTTTCTACTAACGGTAAATTTGTCTATTCTTCCGTCGACAACACCCGCTTTTTTGGTATTTTTTTTTTTATACACTAGTAAACAGTACACAGGAAACAGTAATGGGACAAGCTTCGTCAGAGTGAAGTGCAAAGATGGACTAAATCATGGCTGAACTTAGAACAGGATATTTTAGAGTTTTTTCACTTTCGTCGGTTTCCATTTGAGCTCCTATAATACATCTTTGGATGCCAGCAGCCTAATTGCGAAACACGCTGAAAGTGGCAATGCCTTTCATTTCGAAAACTCAAAAACTCATTAACACTCATTGCGTTATTTACGTCGATGAGCTGACGAACGTTTCAGATATATGAAGCAATGCATTAGGAATCCTTAAATGCCCTTCGGATTGTGATTGAAAGTGTTTTACGCAATTTTAGAGCTGATTTGCGTGGTACCAAAACAAAAGATAACATGTAGATTCCTCTGGGCTGGCCGCATTCTTCCCGACAGACTGTTACTCATCTAGCGGTAGTAGGTACTGGTATGATCACCAGGCACGTATCCGTCGCTAAGTTATGTCCACCGCGCGACCGTGCTGGTCGTTGTTGCCATGCGTTCTTAGAAGCGTTTCCTCAGCAGGACTGCCTCCGCTGCCTTGACCAAGTAAGGAGTGATCAGGCCACGCTGAGACAGACTTTGGTTAGTTTTGATAATTCATTCGCATACTTTGATGGTATTTTCGCCCATCGCATGAAGTCTGGTACCTACTTAAATCATTGTCTGTTTACAGCACCCTAATTGCGTAACATACGATTAATCATAATCGGTTTCATTTTGACAGTACAACGATATTCATTGCGTTATTTACGTTGTTGAGCAGACACATTTTTCGAACACATGAAGCAATGCTTTAGCCATCTGTTTCAAAACGAAACGGATTATGATTAATCGTGTGTTACGCAATTAGGGTGCTGATTTGTATGAATCCAATAAGTGGTGGCATTTGGTCCAATTGAGTTTGTCTCTTACTTTGAAATGTCCTATCAGCGCCTGCCTACTTATTTTCCGGTTCTGGATTTGATCATCCACACGCACACTTGGAGAATTGACATTAGGTACCTATAGGTATCTAAAACAGAAAGAACTTATGAATATCTTGTTGGAGAATGGCAAATAAAATATCAAAGTAAAGCCCTGATTTGATCAGTTTCTCTTATTATAAATATGCGTGTTTAATTTATTTATGATATTCAGCGGATCACAAAGTATACTGATGAGCTCGTTGCATGTTGAGCTTGCCGTCATGGTCAGGGGTACATTTGACGGCCACATTAATTGTAAGACCTAAATAATGGTCGGTTTAAAAAAAAAAACATAGCTCTGCATAGGCATACATTTTGACCGCGTAGGTATTGCACTTTTCTATGAAATCGCAGATTTTTTTTTGACAATCGATGATAATTTGCTACGCGGGTCTAGAATGATGTGCTGCTGATATCATAGTTTCAATTTTGCGCGTCGATCCCACCCTGTATGATCACGTGTAGGAAAAAGATTACAATTCCAATGTAAAAATACGATCTCTACAAAGACAACAAAAGCGATAAGGCCGCCAATTGTATGTTTTTAGTTTTAAATACTTATTTTATTTTTGTTATGCATTTTCTGGTGTACAATATAGCATTTAAAAATAAATAAATAAAAAAAGTAGGTAGTGAGCAAAGGCTTGCTCCATTTAGGTAAGACTGAGGTAGGCACTGGCTCGCAATCCACTAAGTCTAATGCATGATGATGTTGAAATCTTGAAACAGATCTAAGTATAGTGGAAAAGGCCGCAGTGCCGCCATCTAGCGTCGTCGCGGCGTGACTACTTACAAGACAAAGGAGTTATAGAAGGTCCACTTAAAGGATTGTTAGTCGATTATGATTCCTAAACTGCAACAATTTGTCAAAATTAGTAGGTAAGGCTTCAAATATGCTTGAGTATATTAATTATACAAAGGTGACATAATATTATTGGCATGTACCTACTAGTTGCCATAGTTATGGCAAATAATTTAATTTCATTTAGGTACTGTGTTTCGTTATGTTATTTAATTTGCAAACTTTGGTGTAGAATCAAGTTCTTCTGACTGAACAAACAACATCTGAGCTGCTGGGGACTTGTTGCGCACTTGGGCCACTTCTTCTTCCCAGCTAAAGCACAAGGAAGAGTTAAAGGGGACCGTGTCGGGGACTGTATTATGCGACTAAATTGTGCGAGTTTTGTAAAGGAAAAAAAACATAGACCACCTTTTCTTAAAAAAATCCAAAGATTTCGCTTCATACAAATAGCCCGTGAACCCTAGATTTATATTTTCTACGTTAGTTCTTCTCCTTTACGGAAGAAGCCACATCAGTTGGACTAAATTGATCAATTTATTCGCAGCACACCGTGCGTGCCTGCCTGCTGGCTATTGGCGAGTGGGAGTCTGGCTTCTGGTTTCAAGCACTACCTTCACCCAATATAAGCTGGGTGACATAACCGTCCGGTTCGCTACTTGTCTGCGTCGGGGCGCTTCTTAAGGGGCTCCGCATCGCTACCAGTGCGGTGAAGCCAGCATTAATAACATCAACCTTTGTGCTCTTGTTACCTCCGCTATCTTAGCGGTGTTGGTTCACTCTCATTTCAAGTGTTATTTGTACCTATTAGAACTTCTTATTCGTCCCCATTGAGTGACATCGCAGATAAATGACCGCGATTACAGCCTGCGTGTGCGCAGCCATTACACTCTGCTCATATTTAATTCGTCACATTAATTATGCTTTAATTCACTAAGTACGTGAGTGGATAAAAATAAAGCCTCTGAGTACATTAACATGTACTCTAAGTTGTTAATATCGAGTTGTTCGCTGTCCGTCGGCTGCTCGCGTGACTGCATATCACTTGACTTTATTTTATCTTTGTACTACCTATATTTAAACGATGGCTGTAAATTATTTATGATATATTTAAGTCGTTAGAGCAACGTGTAACGGTATTTACATGTTGCAGATCTGGATTAGGTAATATTTCGTAGACATTATATTTTTAGTTGTTGCATAATACAGCTTAATTGCTAATTTATTGACATATTTATGTTTTTGCAAATTGTGGAGATGAAGTTGTTTGTTTCAAGAACAGAAAGTTACGAAGCCCGCAATTCTAACGTTACACTCCAACATGTAAGTAACGCAGTCTCGCAGTCTAATGGTCATATCGGCGTACAGAATTAGTGGACAATGGGTGATCGTAATTAGGGCAACAAAGGCGGGCTCAGACTGCGCACCGATTGGCTGGCATGACACGCCCAGCAACCAATCAGCGCGCACGCTCCGAAGACGTATCTCACGGACAGTAAACTAAGACCGAAGTGGACGTAAGCACGTACCTACTTAAGAGTTTTTTTCAATGAAAAAGTTACAAACGTAAGTATTGTAACAGTAACAGGTAGTGGAGGACTTTGTACCTAGGTGCAATGATTGAGAGCTCCATCATGATGTATCAAAATGTAAATAAGTCAAAGTCATAAACGATAAGGTCGTTACGCAGCCTCCGGTATATATATGACATCATATACTGCGATTACTATCTAGGAACATAATGACTAATTCTCTCACGACTTCACTGTTCCATGGTCTAAAATGACAAAAAACCTTTCTTCGATGGTAATCTTTTATCTGAGCATATAAGACAGGTGTGGATACTAGACAAAGTGCGACAGTTTTTGTGAGTCGACAATGAGTGAGTCACGATTGTCGATGAAGTGAGCTCGAGTCGTGACGTATCTACGTACATGATTGTTACACGGAGCATTAGGTTTTCTATTCAATTTTATATTAAGTGTTATGTAATTGCAAATAGTGATCTCATGACTGTTCACAGACGCACTGCACCCAATACATGTAGGTATTTCAGTAGTCACTTTGACACAAAATTGTGAAATAATTATGGTATTTTACGAGAAACCATCTGCTGCTAGGTACGGCTATGAATTAAGTATCTATTAGCGAATCCTAGATTACATTCCTGCATTGAAGTTTCTCAAGACTATCCTCAACTTAAGACGAAGAGACAGCGGTTGTCCGAGAATGCAGGCTGTGAGAATGGTATAGAATGGACATAAACCTAATTGGTAGGTGTGATCAAATTATATGTAGGTACCTAAATCCTAGTAAACTGGGCGAACAGTGCGTATAGTGCATAGCGTGTAATCTTGTGCGGGTTAACCTACTGTTGAAATATCCAATGATATTAATTAGGATATGCCGAGGTGGGCGGACCACGACGATGCCAGTTTCATTTCATTGCGGATGATTTGGCTTGCATCGTTGGCGAACGGAAATCGGCGACGACGTACAGCTGCGTTATGATATTTGACTTCTGTAACTAATGAACCAGTAAACGTTACTTCACAGCGTAGAAACGGAAGAAATGTACGTTGTTGATAAACTTCTACGGCTAGATATCTAAAATGAAGAAAAGAAATGTAACTTTGTTTTAGGGTTGCCAACTTTTTCTAAAAGAAGTAGAGTATTTCTGATTTCAGAGAGAGTAAATAAAGAGTACAGATTAATAAAATAGAGTACTATTTATGCATTTCTCTTTATGTATTTTCTACCACATAATGCGGGATTTATTTTTAAAAATTGATTTTACAAGAATTGTAGGAACCAAACCTCCTAATTTTACGTTGATGTAATATCAGGAGTTCATTATCATCAATATTTATAAGCCCTGTTCCTCTCTTCTCGCTACTTCACATTCATGACCGACAAACAGTCAAGTCTTATAGTGGAAAGTATAGGTAGAGAAACCGCTGAAAAATTAAATGACTTGCCTCAAAAAAGCCAGTTTATGAAAAAATAGTATTTTGACGTACTCTATGAGTGTTATAGATTATAGAGTAGGTACACCCTACTTTGTATAGAAAGACATGTGTGGTGTGTGTGTATACCTGTGTGTTCTTTGAAGAGTAGAGATTGTTAGAAGGAGGGGAATAAGTCAAAGTAACTGCATGATTTAAATAGATCATCTTGTATTACGGAAAACGCACAGACATTACACATCGTCATGGAAGGCAAAAGGACGAAGTTCACACAAGTCATTGCTGTCACTAAGTTATACTTTTACAAGGACAGGCACCAAATAGAACAATACATTAAATAACTTTTACGTTTACAAGGAATGATATAACTAATCCCAACAGAGATAGAGTGGTCATTGATTGTTAAACTATTGCAACTATAACCACAAACATTGAATAAAATATTAAGATGGCAGCTTATAAAATTAATCTTTGACCAGAATACATTATTGATAAACTAGTCTAGCTGCAAGCTGCTTTAAATTCACTGAGTCAAGAAAATCAATCTAATACATCAATAATTATATCGAGAAATGCCCCTATGTCGAGCGTCTGTGCAAGTCAGACATAGTCGCGCTGCGCCGTTTCTGTGTTATAAAATCTAAAAGTGGTGTAAACTATGCGTTAACTACTGTGAATATATCAATATTTGCTAAATCTTGTTTTTATCTTCTGTTTTATTTATAAAAAGAATAGCTTTTTACCATTCTGGGATTTGAGTTTAACAATTAACAATCAAGAGCCGATTCGATTTACCGATTGATTTAGAAAGGAATAGGTTAGTACCTACCCAACGTCCCCCACCAAAATCGATGAGCCCTCTGCTTCGACAAGGGCAATTGAAGAAAAAGAATCGAATTTATCTGGGACACTTGCGCGAAAGGATAGTTGCGTAAAAAGTTGCGGAAATGAGATTTCAAAGATGAAAATTTCCGCGCAAGTATTTTTGCGCAAGTATGCTGCTACCGATTCCGGATAGCATCAAAAAGCAAAACAGTCGCTAACGCATATTGCGTATTGGACGCAAATGGTAGCTATTTGCGGCGCGGGAGCAGGCTGCTGTGCACGATTGATAGCGATCATAAGTTTCCTGCCGGTCTGCTACTGCTCGCGGCCCCTCAGGCCTCTCTAATGATGGCCGGGAACCAGCGCGCAATCACAGCTGTCTCGCCGACACCTAGCTTATCGCCTAGTAGGAACTTTGTCGAAGGAACACCTACCGTATCGACCAGCCTGTCGGATAGAAACTCCTACATTGATTGCACGATGGACCAGTGAAAGTCCTTCGAGGTTAACTTTCCAGTTAGACAATCTAGATCTTAGTTACGTAACGTACTTTTCAGTCGCTCTAAAAAGGGTAGGTACTCAAGCCTAAAGTTCGTAGCAATATTCAACCTCATGTAAGTTTGAAATAGTTTACGAAATCGGTAAATTCAAATGTACAATCTGATACGACACCATATGGTCCGTTGTCGGGGCAAACAGTCGTTAGAACAACTATTGACCCTATTGTAGGTATATTCTGAATACATTGTTGGTTGGTATACTAAATATTGTAGATTGCACAATGCGCTCTGCATTGTTTGACTATAATTATTATTCAAAATACCTAAGATAAAATAATTTCTACGAGTAAGTAGGTGTATGAGCTTGAGCACTGTCATTCTTGCCTCCAGGCTTTGCATAAAGGCTTTATTTAGGCTTTGTCGGTTGACTTTGTCATGATCAGTGTTACTGTTGGATCATTCGAGATTCTTCTTCTTCTTCTCCTTCTTCTTTTTAGTGTGTTGATAGCAACATAAATACAGTCAGCCCAGAATTTGGCTACGAGCTTGGCGCTTTCAGCAACATCCATCAACTCTTGTAGCGTGCAGACAGCAGGACACACTGGACAAAATATTAAGTGCTCCATTGTTTGTGGGACAGCACCACATTTAGACTCCAGGCCAAAATCATCTGTGAATTTTCACCTTAAAATTCACACCAACGCAACGCCTCGAATTTAGGTGCAAAAAACAACCGACTTCCAAAAAAACACTTCAAAGTGAAAAATAACTTTAATTTCGGAAGTCGGTGTCTTTGGAGCTGTATTAAAAAAAATTGTCACCGCCTTCCGAAATTAAAGTTTTTTTTCACTTTGAAGTGTTTTTTTGGAAGTCGGTTGTTTTTTTTTGGAAAAAGTTTTTATTTTTCACTTTTAAGTGGTTCACATGTGCTTACCCCTTCACAGCGTACCGGCGTGATGTTATGTTATGAACTAGTGTAAACAATAGACAGATAGGGGATTTCAGCAATCTCAGTCCATTTGCTATCATTTACTGAGGAGTTCCGTTGCCTATCTCCGATGTTCTTCATCAGATCTTCAGCAAATTGAAATGGGACCACTCTGAGAAAGTACTCTTCCAAAAACTACCCAAATCGCTTCAAGTGTGCCTATGAATTTGAAGAGTTTTCTCTATTTCTCCAGGATCCCATCATCAGATCCTGACTTGATCATCATGGGACCACCTGGGAAATATAACCTTTCAAACAAAAAAAAATCCAAATCGGTCCAGCCATCTTCGAGTAATCGGGGAACATACATAAAAAAAAGGTTCCGATTAATTGAGAACCTCCTCCTTTTTGAAGTCGGTTAAAAACGGTACCTACTGTCTCTTGTTCTTCTTTTCTTTAGCTTATATCTCGAAAGTGGTGTCCCTTCGCAAAAATTATAATTTCGACCCCCTTTATAAGACACATAAACAATTTTTTTTTTTTTTTGGATGGGAAATCATCAAATAACTTCTCCCGCTCTTCGTGTCAGACTTTTACTGACTAAACCCACCCGTGTTCCCTCAGTTGCCTGTGTGCCAGGGGCCGCGGGAAACAACATGAAGGTAATAGTTTTTCATATTTTCCATACAAAAAGTGAAAAATTCCTTATAAAACACGTCGAGGCTGCCCCCATGCGTGCCTCCGGCTCTGAAAACAATCACGGGGTAGGGCAAATAAGTACCATGTTGCAAAGCCAAAAGAAAAAAAAACCACGGCACCAGTCATTGACGAACTATGTTCATGATTGAGAGAAATTATCGTTAATATCGGGTTTTGTAATTGTTAAAATATTGTCAGATTTTCATAAATTTTAATCCTTTTATTTGTATAATGACAAAATTTACGTTACGTAAACTTTAGATAGTATTTAACCGCTATTTTAGATAAATACTCAAGTAAAAACGGATATTTACGAGTATTTATCCGGATAAAATCCCGACACTAATATACTTACTTACATTTGTTGTTAATATTGTTCAATGTAATTGCAGCTTGTAAATGATAAATAGTACACGATACGTTGTTGTCAGTGAACGTTCGACTGGCTAGCCGGAGCGGGCCGGGCAAGGCACCGGTGATAGCGACCGCGGGCTTCAATAGTTGCTGCACGTGCCAAATACACAAGTGTATACATGCTGACCAGTTCAATACACACGATTAGGAACTTTATTTGGTTGACATAAAATGGCTTAAACTAGCCCTTTTATATCAAAATATAATAACTAAGCAGGTTGCGTTGACAAGTTGGGATTCGAATATTATGTAACATTTCTTCAAAAGGATTTATTTGAGAGTATCTAATAGAGCAGGAAACAGATTCGTAAATAGTAATTAGCAGTACCGAACAGGAAACGTCGTTCATCGTTCAAGAAGAAAAATAACCATAAGGTAGGTGAGATCAACTAATTTAAAACTGTTTGCATAGAAATGCTTGAACAGCAATTTTAGTGGAGGGGCCTACAGTTTTAACTTATTGGATCTCTACCTAACCTAACGACATCTAATAAAGATATTTCATCAAAGAAAAAAACTACACTCATGGTGGCATCAGTATTAAAATAAATCGCTTCAACATAACAGAAGGCGGTTTCCATGGGAACTCATCAATGTTCGACACTACCGATTATAAGGCTATAACCAATTGCTAGTTTATGGCTTTATTTTGGCGATACAATTAACTATAATAACCACACAACAGACAAATGAAGCAATCTCAACAACTGACGGTACAACGTCGTTACATTTTATGTTCATTCATCGGGCTATTATCTAGTGATAGCTACTAGTTTAACATGTGGCTCCAATCACGTTATAGTTGTTTTATTCCAAGAGGTAAATAAATAGGAACGTATGGGAAAGCACTTGAATGTATTGAATCACTTTTTTCATATGTAACGTAATGTAATGTATTGCACCGATCCCAGCGTGGCTTGACCAGACTCGATTAATCGAATGAACCCCAAGATTCGCACTAGCCCCTGTAGCCTCATGCTTCATGGTGTTGCAGAGGCCATTGCATATCAAGAAGTAGACCGGGGGGCGCGGTAATGGTCAGGTAGACGTGCCCTTAGGATAGAAAAGGATTGCGAGCCTACCGGATATGCATCCTTGAGTAAGCATTGGACTAGTGGAGAGACGGGTGGTATTTAATTATAGGAGGGCATCATTTCACGACGTCAGCGGCATGTTGATTCAGATCGAGCTTCTTGGGTAGGTTCAACTGTTTTCATAGCTCTTTTCTATGCCGTTGCTTCGCTATGTCCTGTGTTGTTGTTTTCATAGTCGTCTTTTGAGTTCTCGCTGCTATTAGTTTCTGGTTTTTTGTAGATATCGCTAGCCGCTTTCTTGCTCTTGTTTCTGTCTCCAGCCATGTCCTTCCAAAACGTGATTCCATACCGAAATATTTTATCTACTGTTTTAGGTTGTCGTTCCATGTGTAAATAGGTCGTCCGACCTTCTTAGATTTAGCTTTGTACTGCATTGCTGCATGCAATAGGTGTGGTTTATCTCGTCTGAAGACGTGTGCTACGTAGCACAGCCTGTGGTTCTTGATTCGTTTTGTTACGGTTTTTCCGTCTAAGATTTGGTGCATTTTCTTAATTCTTGCTTTATTCCTGGCGTAGTTAATCAAGTCTCTCATGGTAACTCGTTCAAATATTTTCTGGGTCTTGATCTGTTCGCCTTGGTGAGGGTCAATACTTTTAAGCCAAATATCATACCAGGTACGACAACCATTCGAAACATAAGTCTAGCTAACTTCCAATTCATCTATAAGTTTAGGCATAGTAATGAGAATGAAGGGCTTGTGGCTAAGTAATAACAGCCGCACGGGTCGATCGATCAGGTTAAGCTACGCTTACCGCGGTTGGTTCGTGGATGGGTGACCAAATTTACATACCAAGACCCCTCCGTGCCTCGGAAAGCACGTTAAGTTGATGGTCCCGGCTGTCATTCGTCGATCTTTGACAGTCGTTACGGGTCGTCAGAAGTCCGAAAGTCTGACAATCAGTCTTAGGGGTATCGTGTTACCCAGTAACTGGGTTGTGCAGGTCATATAGGCAGTCGCTCAATGTAAAATACTGGTATTCAGCTGCATCCGGTTAGACTGGAAGCCGACCCCAACGTAGTTGGGAAAAGCCTAGGCAGATGATGATCAGATGATGGTAATGAGGATGACGTAGGTAAATATTACTCTCTTGATACAAGGAGACGAACCATCAAAAGAGACATTATGCAAATATAATATGTATGTTACCGGCCAAACCCAATTTCAGGCCAAACTAGTTTGTCCTACGCCAAACAGACTTATCCTACGCGTGATATGTCGCAGCTAACTAGCTTAAGGCCCATAGTATCCTCATCTCCCGTTTGTATGCTAAAGCACGACTGCCGCCCGCGCCCGCGCAGGGCACCTCTGAGCCTTTATCTCAAAATGGGGATATTCCTTTGATTAATTTACAATTGTGCTTCGGCGATTCTGTGGTACCTCTAACTATCAATTTTTCAGTGTATTTTTTTTTCCAAATAACGAAGCCGTTTAGTAGGAGTATGGAATAGAAGCCAAAATATTGCGTGTTGGAAAATATTTTTTTACAGCAAAAGTATTAACCGTACAAAAAAAGTACTTCGGGAAAAATGATCTATATGAATCTATAGCAAAATCGTATATTTTTCAAATCTTCAAGACAAGCCGTTAATGAGCAGTAGGGTTCATAAAGTGACCGTATTACGCTACCAAACGGGACGTAGGCCCTTAATTAGCCATTTCGTTAACAGCCTTTGGAAGTAACGCTCGCCGGCCGCTGATAAAATTAACTATCGGAACTTACTTATTGCAAAGGAAACGTAATACCGGTAGCCGAAAGAATAGAAGAACATAGTTAAGGCCCTGGTAACTTTAAACATTGTCGTTATGAGCGATAATAGTTCTTATTGCAATCCGATACGGGTTAAAATCTGTTGTAATAAATTCGAATAATAAATGAGCAAGCATTGTCGTAAAAATGCAAATAAAATCGTACAAAATTAGATAATATTAACTATTTAATAATAAATAATCCATCACTGGATGCAGTTTGGCATTTGGAATGTTATGGTATATTTTTAATTATAATAAAATTGTTATTGAAGGGATAAACTGGTTTTAAAGATAATTAAGAGGTGACTTTGATGATTTTTTTGATGCATTAAAGTATGTTTTGAGTTCCATCACTCTATGCAAAAAAGACTTGAAAATATCATATTTTTTTTTGCTTTCGAAATTATTTACGGTTAAAGAGATACACTGGTTTAAAAAAAACACCTTTTTGAGCGTTTTCAAGAAATCACCGCCTTAATATGTTGTACCCCTTGGTTCATTGAGGCTGGCGCCCAAGTCTGATACCCTCGTGTATGCCTCGTGTGCTGATATAAATTGAGTCATAACTCACAACGCTGACTAATGTCGAGGTCGCGCCGTATCTCGCAACCACTGATGTTATCAGCTCACAGCTTGTGGCACTGCCACCTAACAAGCTTAGCGATGATGTATTTACAACAATAATTGATTTAGAGGTGATGTTTTGGTCAACATTGCTTACAAATCATCAACCACTCTTTAATCATGGCCTGAGGTTAGGGTTGCCATCTCTGAAATTTGGGAACCAGGACAAGACGCGTGAAAACCCCGGATTTTAGAGCCCAGAACCCGGACATGTCAACAGTTTTTTTAAACATAGTCTGTGTAATAAAAGACAGTTGAAAATGTCGTAAATCACCTTTTTATTTATTTTCAGACCTTAAAATTAAATTTAGTCATCTTTAACCGACTTCAAAAAGGAGGAGGTTATCAATTCGTCGGAACTTTTTTTTTTTAATATGTATGTTCCCCGATTACTCGAAGATGGCTGGACCGATTTGGATTTTGTTTTTTTTTGTTTGAAAGGGTATACTTCCCAGGTGGTCCCATGATCATCAAGTCAGGGTCTGATGATGGGATCCTGGAGAAATAGAGAGAACTCTTCAAATTTTATAGGCACCCAAAGCGATTTAGGTATTTTTTGGAAGAGTACTTTCTCGTAGTGATTTCATTTCAATTTGGTGAAGATCTGATGAAGAACTTCGGAGATAGGCAACGGAACTCCTCAATAAATGATAGCAAAAGGACTGGGATTGCCGAAATCGTATGTCTGTCTATTGTTTACACCAGTTCATAACATAACATCACGCCGGTACGCTGTGAAGGGGTAAGCACATGTGAACCACTAAAAAGTGAAAAATAAAAACTTTTTCCAAAAAAAAAACAACCGTCTTCCAAAAAAACACTACAAAGTGAAAAATAACTTTAATTTCGGAAGGCGGTGACAAAAAATTCAAATACAGCTCCAAAGACACCGACTGATGATGGCTTACTGTATGATAGACGAGTGCGCCTTCCGTTGCTGGAATAAGGAGGTCCTCCGATGTCGATCTCACAAAATATGTTGCTATGTTTGAAGTACTTGCTTGATTTTTCAAATTTGTTTTGTGTTTCTGCGTGCATAAATGCTCATTTATGTCGGTAACGCCTTTGTTTGCGATTGAAATAATCGTGGAACAAACGGTACAAAACGCTTCCCAGTCATATTTTCCTTTTTTTAACATCGGAAACTTAGTTTGCAAATCACTGTTAAATAAGCATTTACGCTTAGGCATTTTGGTATCTAATCTGAAAAGAATAAAAGAAGTAAGTAAATATAGTCACTAGAGAGTTTCCAACCAGGGGTTTAATTAGAACTATAATAATGACTAGCTGGTACCCGTGACTTTGTCAGCAAAATAGCATACTTGGAAATTTGTAAAAAGAATCGGAAAACTCCTAAGCAAGTATCTCCGTAAACTTTTCAAAAAGCAAAATGATCTTGACCTTATTTTCACCCCTCCATGATTATTTTTGATTAAAAAGTAGCCTATGTCCTTCCCTGGGATATAAACATTATTTATGCCAAATTTCAGTCTAATCTGTTCGCGTAAAAAGGTTACAAACAGACAGAGTTACTTTCACAATTATAATGGAAGTGTGGATAGCATTCAGAATATTCAGATGAGCAGTGTCACGCTACTGTACAGAATAACAACTACGATATGTAATAAAAATATCGTTTACTTACCACCTGTACGTAGGTACACTGTAACGACGTCTACACTCTTAACCGCCCAGCGACTCACTGCCAGTAGTGTAGACATGGGTAGCTCGTGAGCGAGTGATAGAAAAGAGCTAGCTCTTTTTGATGGACGTCGCTCTCGCTCACTCACTCGTTCGCTAAGCAGCTCACTAGCTCAGTTAGCTCTCAGACTCTCAGTACACCGATAACTGACCGAACTCAGCGGCCGATCGTTCTTCCAACAATAGCTCTTCGATACAATACGTCTTTATAGACTATCATACGACATAAATCACTGTAAATCTATCTTTATGACCATAGCTTTAAAGAAGAAAATACTTTGGCACATTATAAAAGGTACCTTTTTATACCTAATGTGCCAAAGTATTTTCTGCATTGTTAATTTTTTTGCGTGTTATTTACGTAAAGTCATAACATTATATAAAAAAACAAAAACTTATTTAACTGAACTCCAAACTTCCAAAGAGCTATTGACAATGACTATTGAGCGGGCCGAGCCGTTTCCTTCGACACGCGTGCAGCGTGAGTCAAATAGCCTAACAGTCGGCGTCTGAATCACTGAGCTATAGAAGAGCTAGAGAGTAATAAAGAGTCGCAAACTTCCAAAGAGCTACTCACTATTGAGCGAGCCGACCCGTCGCCTTCGACGCGCGTGCGGCGTGAGTCAATTGAGCTAACAGTCGGCGTCTGAATCACTGAGCTATAGAAGAGCTAGTGAGTAATAAAGAGTCCAAACTTCCAAAGAGCTACTCACTATTGAGCGAGCCGACCCGTCGCCTTCGACGCGCGTCCGGCGTGAGTCAATTGAGCTAACAGTCGGCGTCTCGGCGTCTGTGTCACTGAGCTATAGAAGAGCTAGTGAGCTAGAAGAGTGATATAGCTCTTTAGAGTGAAAGAGCTAATCGCTCTTTTTCTTTTCCGTGAGCTACTTCGCCCATGTCTACAGTAGTGCCAGTGTCACTGCGGAGTGCGGGCGGCGAAGTCGAAGTGCACACCGTGGCAACTGCGACGGGAGGGGTTGGTGAATTTACTGAGTCGAGTCGTCGGTTGATCGCGGCGTGCGGTGTAAAGTATTTAAATTTCAACACTTTAAATTTTTAAACCCGGACTACAAATGAAGTCCTGCCCGGACGCTCCCCGGACGCCCTCTAAACTAGGACATATCCGGGGAAACCCGGACGGATGGCAACCCTACCTGAGGTCAATATTACATATGCAGTGTCAAGCGATTTTGAACCTTGTGCGATGCAACTGTTTACGTTTGTTTCGCTTTGACCTCATCACTTGCCGTGCAAATTATGTTAGGACATGACACAACAGTTTCTAGTTTAGTATGCGGGGAGTAGTGATGTCCGCTATGATTTTGGTTGCACGGCCGGTTTTTTTCTTTCAAATTACAAATTTTATACATTGATTCTTTTTATAAAATATACACAGCTTTATATACCGAATATCTATCTAATCCGTCTTACGAGCTTACGATTGATTAAAACCTCCAACTGCGCATACTTAGCGATAAACTCTCATGGCTTGACTTATAGCCTCATAACAGTTACTCGCGGCTAATACAAAATGTTAAATATTTCCCCACATGCGTTTAGTGGGTATCGGTACATAGCCGGGGCCTCCCAAATATGTTTTATCAACAGCCAATCGGAGTGATTTGTCAGCGTTATCGGCACATCAGTTACATGAGTCACCCGACGTAAGCCGTAACGTGCTGGTTCACGAGTACCTCCACACGCAGGAAGGAATCTGTCAAACATTCTTGTAGACCCCGGGGTCATTAATACAAGGCTACGGATAGAGCTGTGGAAATATTTACCTTGTAACACGTTCCTAGGATCTATAATTAATTAAAAGATAATTTCCTTCAGTTTTTATTAATTTAAATTAAAACCTTTAGGTACCAGTCTTTCGGATTTAAATATTGACTTATATAATTTACTTAACAGCAGCGTTATCAATGCTTTTAATTATTAAAAGCTGCCAAACCAACGGAGTCCATGAAAGTAAATTGTACTAACTCCAGATGAAAGGCCCGTCAATATTATCATAGCAGAAAACTTATCCATGAGAGGGATTTTTTTATCTTTTACTGCGTCAATTGGTAAATACAACTATTGAAGAAAATTACAAAACATAATTCAACAGGTGTCGGTACATCCGGGCGGCGACTACCGGCGCCGGCGCCTGCGAGCGGCCGAGATGCAGAGATTACATGGATGTGTATAGCTGCAGTTATGACGTGATCCCGTGATACAGCATCCACCATGAGTTATGTTATCATACATGACCAGCATACTTGATATAAATATGATTGCGGTGACTGATGACTGCACTCGCACAAATTATTTAATTAAACTTCTCTTCACTAACTACAAGTGTACGAGTAGCTAATTTCGAGTTTTTTTTTAATATTCTGATGGTCATGCTTTTCTTAAGAGCACTGGTTGCCCAGTGGTAACGGCTGCGACTTACGAGCCAAGCAAGCAAGTTCGAATCCAGGCAGGCGCTTTTCTTTGTCTAAATTATTTCATCACCACCTTTCAAAATCTTGAAGGAAAACATCGTGAGGAAACCGGCATGTCCTAGAAGCAACAATTCGAAGGCAATTTAATTATGCTATGTTTTTCTTAGGATTTTCATTAACTAGCCACTAAAACGGGACTGCTTATTGCATTGCTGGATAAGTTTGTGTTGTGTACACTTTTAATTCCAGAGTCAAATAATTTTATTGCTTTGAAATTAAATAACGTTACAGGTTAGCTCATACATAATGCATGTGACATCTACGACAAGATACAACCGCAGATAAAAACCGAATATTTCTTACTGACAGAAGACAAAAAATTAAGCATTGTAGTCGAGGTCTCACAGCTATCTGGTAGATCAAGAGCGGGCACCGAGCAGGCATATGGCTGGTCCCGTTCAGCCGCGTCGTGAACATGCGTGTGTTTTTGTGCGTGCCCGTGTAACCCGAGTCGGCTGGGCGGACGAGACATCATACATGTATGGGGACAGAAGACTCGCTGTAGGTTTATAAAATAGTACCATTGATTCATGTGGACACATGCCACCCAAAGGACTTGAGTTCCAATTTTTTTCTTTTTTTTCATACACAAAAAAAGTAGGTGCATTGGCACCTACTTTTTTTGTGTATAAATAACAAATAAATGCTTTGAACAGTATTATACATGTACACAAAAAGTTTTAGCATCTGGCGCCGAACTAGTATTTAGGTTTACAGCACCCACCCCCTCGAGTTACATTGGTTAAGGTTTCATAAATGATTGAATTTTACAATATCATTGAATATTATGTACTCTTATACAACCCTAGTTTTAGTATATGCGAAACCCGAAAAATGCGTCTAGTATCGTTGTGTCAAGAATCTATGTACAAAATTTCAAAACTGTATCATGAAAAATCACAAAGTTATAAGCTTGTTATTTTAACACAAACCCCGCGCCGCCCGCGCGTCCAGCGTCATATTGTGCTCATTGATAATAATTAGGCAGTAGGTACCTAATCGTACGGTGATTGTATTGTAATTAGCTGGTGATACCATTTTCCATCTTACTTGCAAAACTTTTTTGGGATAATAACATGGTGTAAAAATTATTGGAATCGATTCAGTTACTTATTCTGAACAAACTACATATATTCAATTTTCGCATATACTAAAAATGATGTTTTAGGTATAATGCTAGTGATAGTGGTCTGATCCTCTTTTTGTGTATGTTAACAGTGAGTTTGTTAACAGTCGCCTAACAGTCGCTTGTTGTTCAGTCGCCTAACTACGCCGAAACAATTGCATCTCTGGTGAACTGTTTTAGTTTTCTTATTTTTCGAACCAGTCATGAGCTTCTTTCAACGTGTTGTTAAAAGTGAACATTCTCATTCCCTGGCAGGGTGACACGACTGACACGTCGCTGTCACGGCACGTTAGCAAGACAACGTAATACACGCAGGTGTCGGGTTGCAGCCTCAGACAGTCCAGCGACGGCGCAGGTAACTCACAACGACGATGTTTGAATGAACCATGATTTAACATCCAAGTGATGTTACTTAAATACTTAGACTAGCTTTAACCATACTTAGGAATGCAAATTCATTGCGTCAGTCCCGACAGACACTATGGATAAATTAAGCATCGACTGTCTAGTATCACATCATATTAATCAGCTGAAAATATATAATATCTTGTCCAGCGTGTCCTGCTGTCTGCACGCCACAGCAGCTGAAGGAAGCTTCTGAAAGTGCGAAGCTCGTAGCCAAATTCGGGGCTGACTGTATTTAGATTTCTATCGACAGGCTACGAAGATTCAGCTGAAGGATTCAGCTGCTGCTGGCCAAAAGTCCCCAAACATCAGTGCTACATTGACCGGTGGTGAACGAGGATCCATTGCAGGTTTACATCCGGGTACAAAATATTTTTGCTGCTAATAAAACTCAGTGAATTTTAATTTTATAGAGGAAGTGGTATTGTGGTTTAGCGATAGCGCAGACAGCCCATAGGATGCTAATACAAGGTGTGTCAAATTCCAGCATTCTTTATAGTGAATGTGTCACAACAGGTCCATTGTGGGCTTACTTATAGTTGTAACAAACAATAGGACAATTATAGCGAACACAGAACATATAGTTTGGCGCCGCCACGCTTTCTGAATACTAAGCGCTCTATGACTAGGACTCAGGCAATGATATTATTTATTTATTGAATTTGTTACCCATTCTACTTGAAGCAAAAGTTCGAAGTTTCTACGGAGAAGGAGTGCAAAAACCTAATTTTTATATTAACGAACCACGACCACTCGGCGACCACTAGTATTAATAGTTAGGCATTACCAATGTCCAAAAGTCCAAAAGTGCTTCACGCGAAATTGTGGATATGCCTACTAATAGGTACACCCCTGCGTAACCCTTCGGGGACTACAGACGTGATGTTATGTTGTAATAAGTATAGCAACTTCATAATTTCAAGGGAAACTGTATCAATCTTGTAATCTCAGCAAAACAATGAGTTTATGTTCTCAGAAAAGAATGTTGATGTCGACACCCCAGCGTTGTACAGCGGCAGTTGTACAACAGTACAGCACAATGAGCCAAGCATGTGCCAACTACCAATGGTGTAAGTACAGGGTGGTAAGTCGGCAAAATGCCACGGGCCCCCAGCCAGAAGGCGCCTCCGGTCAGAGGAGAATCCCAACTCCTAACATTTATTATTAAACTCTTTCAAGTAAAAGTGTATAAATAAGTCTTATAAAATAAAAAATACTCTTATTCTTGGTTCTGCTTCTTTATATTGGAGGGGGGGGGGGGGGGGCATCCGATGAATTTGCTACGGGCCTCGAACGGTATAGTTACGCCACTGCCAACTACCTTCTACGAGTTCCGACTCACGCGCGTCGAGCCCTACCAGTGCGCCACCAACCAATAGACATACCCACCACCAACGTCTCTAACAAGTATCACCACATCGGCACATTGCTCGCAGAACAGATGACCGATGGGCCCAAAAGGTTCTGGAGTGGCGAAAACAAGGTGGAGCGATGAACTTGGGAAGGCCGCAGGCATCCGCTGGATGCGGGAAGAACAGAACCGCTCCAAGTGTGTGTGTGTCCAAACCTGGGGGGGTCTATATCCAGCAGTGGACGTTTTTCAGCTGAAATGATGATGATGATCACCACGACTGGTATCATAACATCACATAATCAACTTAGTCTGCTCACAGCTAGGCCTAAGGCCTAGTAAGCTGTCCACCACGTAGATACAGTGTTCAATGGTGGATGTGACAAGTCTCGGAAGTTTTGGCGTGCGTCAGAATCTGGTAAATAACCACATTGACATGGATCTATGAGCCATCAAATAGAAGGAGTATGTACTGGTTGGATGTTGATACCTGCTTATCTACGAGATGCATCGGAGAGGTGAACTGTGTTTACATTCCGTGGACGAGGGCGCCGGTAAGGTGAGTGCACCTATCTCGTTCTTGAACGTTGATAAAATGTTTAGATATTCATGTGATTTGGGTAGTAAATGAGATATAGATAATTAACTGATTACCTATTTCTTTATTGTTGGTGATAGGTAAGCGAAGTGTATTTACAAAAAGCTCTACGGTTACCAACATGTCAATGTTGAGCCAAAAGAGCGTAAGGTTTTGTCGTTAGAACAAAGCACGCGCTAGAATTCCTAAAAAAAAAGCCAATTACCAAATTAGCCAAATTGTAAAAGCCAATTATTTTTAAAAGAGTAACCGTGGAGTTTCTTGCGTTTCTCAAGTGCCCATGCAGGCTTATGTGAAATAAAATATTTTTTTTTTATTTTATTATTTTGATTTTGAATTTCCAAAAGTAATCCTTATACCATAAACAGATTCCTATAATTACGACATTTCACCCTTGTTTAATTAGAATTAGGATTAAGATATTAATTTCATAGTTTGTTGTGTAGTCTCAAATCTTTTATGGTTTATTGTAAACCAAAAACATGTTGTTCTGTACGCTATAAATAGCAAAACATCCAGATCTACCTGTTATCTTAAGATCTTGCACATATTTAGTATTTGATGTATCATCATGTTTTTTAATAAATATAATCTATTCTATTCTGTTCTATCACAGCCACCACTGTGGTACAGACGCCAGCAGGTCAAGCTATCCCAAACTGTCAAATTTTCCCAATCGAACATGAACCTTATGTTATTGTAATAAAGTTGAAAATCTATCAAAGAAATTTGACAGATTGGGGTAGCTTGATGTGCTGGCGTCTGTACCTAAAAGGTACATAATATTTTGCACGTTTTCTGCACATGTAAACGTTTATTAAACAGCATTTGTAATGCTAATAATTGTGACGTTTTTACTTGTAAAATTCTTACATCATTTTATGGTTTTTATTTTAAATTAGCTCGCAAACAATGTGGAGGGAAATTTTGAAATTGGAACGTACCTATTTATACTTAACATGATTCATATTTTCAAAATATATTATAACTGGCCAGTGGCCAGTCTCTCATACATAAAAAAACTTTTTCACAATACTTTCTGAGTGGCCTGGTACAGAGAAAATGATTATTAAACAGAAATATGAAAAATTGTTGGTACAATTTTATCAGTTTTCCACCATTGTAAATTTGTAATTTGTGTTCTTTATTAAACAGAAACTTGTAGATTTGTAAATTGTAGATTTTATTAAACAGGGCCCTGAGCTTATACAGTATTTTGTAGAGAAAGAATGGCAAATTATCCATGATTTAGAACAGGTTGCAGAGCCCTGCACAAGCTGGTGCTCTGACGAGGGTACACTAATGTAATAACACACGTTATGTTGTGTAATTACAGGTCCGGCAGTGGTACGGGGTAAGTGAGAGCGATGCGTGCGATACAGAATACGGACGAATTACAACATTTATTAATTTATTTTATCATTTATTATAATAACCAACCTATATTAACAGTTTACACCACACATAAAAGTTATCGGTCAATACAAGTTATTACACATACAATCATAGAAACATAGAATTAGATTAAATTACATGAAAAACTAAACAAAAATAGAATAAATTAAACCAGTGAACAAAATTAGTTAAAATTAGATCAGATACAATTATATAACATTAGATAAAATTTTATAAAATTAGATAGTACTGGTATAAAATTGGGAAATGAGGTACCTAAATACTGCGTGTATGTATGCAGGAGGCCGAAATTTCGTGGATTTCGTGGCTCAGCCTCAAATGAAATCAAAAGATGTGTGAAAGGTTTTCTTCGTCAGTCAACCTAAATAGCTCGCATGTAAAGTCTGCCGCCTGTTAGTGAGCGTGAAGCTAATTAAGCTTTTAGATTCATCAGCCATGGCTAAGAAATGTCTACAAAATATTAAGTACCTATGAGGTACCACACCGGACAAATTGTACGATAGACTTCAAATGGCATTCATAGATGAAGGCCCTTATATGGCAACCGTGTATCGTTGGTATAACGAATTCAAGCGCGGTCGAATAACTTTGGGGGATGAAAAAAGAAGTGGTCGCCCTTTGACGGCTGTTACGGTAGAAAACGTGCTAGCAGTGAAAAATTTAATCCATGACAATAGGCGAGTTACGTATCAAGAGATTCAGCACATACTGCAGGGTAGATCGGGAAGCCTTCACGAAATTCTACACGTGCATCCTGGCGTGAGGACGATAGTTTCACGCTGGGTGCCGCACAACCTCACCGATGCTCAGAAGCAGGCCCGGGAGGAACGGTGCCGTGATATGATAAACAAATCTGAAGCAGGCTCAACGCCTACTAAAGTGAAGCGATCTAGAAGCGGGGGGAAGATTTTGATCGCGAGCTTTTTCTCTTTGACTGGCTACTTGTTGTCAGTTCCTTTACGGAACCAAAGAAGCATCAACGCTGAATGGTATACTACCAAATTCTTGGCATAAGTTTTCTCTGTTGTAGGCAACAAGCGACCAAACACAAGGCTCCGCGGGCTCCTGCACCACCACAACAACGCGTCTTCGCACACCGCGCTCAAAACGAGGGACTTCCTGGACAGCACGCCAGTCAAACTCCTGGGTCACCCTCCGTACAGCTCTGAACTAGCACCCTGTGACTTCTTTTCATTCCCGAAAATAAAAATTCAGCTTAAAGGGAAACAATTTTCGTCGCCGGAAGATGTCTGCGTTCGAGCAGTCTGTAAACGAGGTGTCTGCGACGGACTGGAAAAAGGTTCGAAAACTGGTTCAGACGCATGAAACTTTGTATAGAGGCAAGTGTAGAGCGCTTTGAAATGATTTAATAAAAAAATATTTACATATAGAACGTTTTTTATTATTTTCGCAAAACTTTCTGAGTGTCCCACGTACAGGTGACAATTTACATATTTAGAAGGAAAACTGTTTTATTGAACACTTAATTGTAATAAAAAATTTACATATTTTGTAAATTGTAGAACAATTCCGACAGGTGGACTCGCCTTGTGTCAGAACTTTACAATTCTGTACGTCAATTTAATAAGTAAAGAAATTTAATTGTTATACACTTCGATCAACAATAGCAACTGATCGAAGGTTATACATTAAAAAATGGTTCTAACAACAGTAACAACTAACAGTGGAAGTAGTGACAGTAGTTATGATGAATATATCAGTGAACGGCGACGGAGAGTTTTTTGTAAAAGGCTAAACTTTACTTTTGATGTGACAGATTTTACGTTCAACGAAAAGACCCCACCAGTTGGTGCTGACATGTCTCTGAGGAGCGCGTGGAACACAACGCGCCGTCGACCCGGGCTTGGTCCTTACCGGACAGCGAGCTACCCATTACTCGACGTCCGCAAGCCCGCGCCTACGGTGGCCGTGAATCAGCCTGGGATTCCCGACGTCCAGGGCGTCTCCCACGGCGACTACGGCCGTGAGGGCGCATATACTGCCTCTCTCTCACGTGCGCCGTCTCCCTCTTCGCGAGCATTACTGCTTCGCAGGAGGTAACGGCTACCCAAGCACTCTCACTCCGTACCATGGCTTGGATCAGGGTTGGACGCGAGAGATCGCCGCCACCGATCGCCTCCACGAGGACACGGCGGTGCTCCGCCCAAGCCGGGCAGACCTCCACCGTATGCTCCACCATGTCCTCAGGGCGATCTTCGCAGTGGAAACACCTGGGCGCTTCCTCCCGCCATATCCGAAACAGGAACCTCCCGAAACAACCGTGTCCAGTGAGGACCTGTGTCAGACGGAAGGTGAGGACGCCATGCCGCCTCTCAAGCCACTCCTGAAAGAGGGGACTTACCACTCCATGAATTTCGTTACGAATCAAACAAATAGAAAAAAAAAGTAGACACCTACTCTGTAAACCAAATACTAAATACTATAAAATTCTAAGATTTTTGAAATTTTCCCTGTGATTTCAGAATCTTCAACAAAAACTTACATTTTATGTAATTTGTAACTTAGGTACAATTACAAATTTGTAGATACAATATTGTCATCGAAATCAACAGGCGTTTTCTGCACATGTAGGTACACGTTTAGTAAACAGCATTTGTAATGCTAATAATTCTTATAAAATTGTAAGGTTTAAACAGCACTTGTCATACAGCTTTACAAATATATATGTCACTTATTTACAAAATTGTCGGATTGTAACGTTTATTAAACCGGGCCCTGAGCTTAGTAACATTTTCTTACGTAAAGCTTTCTATTTCGAAAAGCTCAACATACTCTACATATATGGCTATACATATAAAGGAGCGTGGTGAACTAGAGCCCCAAGTTCTTCAATATGTTCTAAGATTAAAAGGTAGAACATAAAAGTAGTCCTGTTTGCTTCTGAATCAGTTAGGTAACTATTTTCAAATAACTTGACAGACCAACATTCAATCATCTATTCAATAATTAGGCCGGTGCGCATGGAGAATATTAAATGGATCTTCTGTTCAATATACATTAGCAATTAATGTCATTCAGTCTGCGATCTGACTTGATGGACAACCGACGCTCCTCATACGGGAAGCTGTAAATCATAAACACTGATTGCAAATACTTTTATTAGGGCGATTAAAATCAATAACATTCTACATGCAATACATGCTGGCGTCAGTGAGCAACGGAACACGCTCGTAAATCATGCGCGAGCGTCGCCATTTGTAACGAATGCTCAGCAGTAATCTAATGAGGTGTTGTTATGTTACTGGTGCACCGACTGCACCGGCCGCACCGACTCGCACCGACTCGCCAGCCGCCAGCCGATTGCCGCCACTTCGCCAATATTGCGCGCCTCGTGGGAGCGCAATCATTTTAATTTTAAGGCTCTCGCTGACCAGCGCGACGCGGCTCTAGTAGATCACTTTCGTAGAAATTATTCTGTTAAGAGTCGCGTCGCGTCGTTACGCTGTCATGTCGGGCCTGTGTGCGGGAGTCTTTATATATGTGGAGCTTTTTAAAGCAAAAAGCTGGTCGCAGGTTGTGCGGCGCGCGGGCGGCAGTAAGCGCTGGCCGCCCGCCGCCGAACGACGTGCGCGCGCACTCCTTGCCTCATTGGTCCGTTTGAACGAAAACCGCCGAATTTTGATGACCGCGAGTGTCCGCGTGTGGATTGCGACTTGTGCCTGTGTGTGTGTGTGCTGACAGCGCTTGTGCCTGTGTGTGTGCTGTGAGTGACAACCGTCTGCACGAGTACGTCGCGGTTGCATACAGGAGGGCTGCAGGCAGCAGGGCTGGTGCAGCGGATGAAGAGATAAATCTTGGTGCGTTGACCGGGTGCAAGTTCGACGGCCCGCAGTATTTGTGTCGTTGCGAGTAAACGGTAACTATTTATTAGTGCTAGGTGCAGGGTGCGTGTAGTACGAGGAATCCGGTCCATTTGCTCTGTTACCGCTCACAACCACCAACCTACTTTCTCTACAGTAAATAAACAATGTTCTGTCTATGGGAGCTTTAAATCAGTCAGGTTTCGTTACCGCTGCAGTAAAGCCATATAATTATATTTATGATCAGCACACGACTTGATAATAATATCTACAGTTACAAAACTTGCTGTTTTGCAAAAGCTGCACAAATGCAACAATCTTAATTATTGTTAATTAAACTTTAATAGCTCTCTAGAACAAGGTCTGAAGAGGACGCCTCCTCATCACAACATGTTCTGAGAAGTAATGAAACTGTTCGGTAACAGGACTTGCCGCTCATCTCATTGCAATTAATGGTTCAGGAACGAAGCAACGTGTAGCCATTGCTCATACATGTTCGAAGCTTGCCAAAACGGTTAACACAACATTGCACAACTGTATTTTTTCAATAAGGTTACCTATCCTTAATGAAATTTACTTCATGCTCTTGAAACAGATACAATGTAGTTACCGATGTCACAAACATAATATTGTCGGCGCGAAATGGCTGTTCCTTTTTTTGTCATGCAAATTCTTCTCAAGGAACTCCTCTCAACATATAGGGCAGGATAAGTTATAAGTCACTTAAAAGTTTATCCTCACTTTAGAAGCATCAAAAGTAACTAATCCTGTTACCACTACCACTTCGATACGGTGTTTACTTCCTTACTGCAGTCCTGCTCATCGAAAACACATCCAATTACAATCACATCATATATAATACCAACGTTTACTTCAGTCCTTTACTGAGCAAAACGATCAGTTCCTTGCAAATGACATCGCTTTAGTTGACGACTTCATCATAGCTTGCTGAGCAAAGTGACGTGAGCACAACAAGCCCTGCTTCACCACGCCCGTGAGCCTGTCATCTCGACCACTTGACGAGATCATCCACCATTAGACATGCTGCGACGTAATTTATACATTGAAAACTATCTGTAGGAAAAGATTTGTTAAGATTATAGGGATGCTAATGCGTTAAAAGCGGTAAAAGTGCTGTTAGATAATGGAGTACCATGAAGCGCAATAATAGTAAATTAGAAAGTCCTTGTAACAGTCTATCTGGACGTTGAAAACTATTTAATATCTTGTAGAAGTAGAGTAAGAGAAAGGGGCTGTAACATTAGTCAAATAAACAGTCCGACAAGTTGTAGGGCTTGCAAGCTGTGGGCTACAACCTGCGAATCTGTCGAAATTGAATCTAGAGAGCTTTTCGAATGAGCGATAATTATGTCTCATTCGAAAAGCTCTAATCACATAATTTATGCATGAAATTTACTGTTTTGCACAAGTAGGCAAAAGATGCTGCAGATTTTTCAAATCGTTAGCAAAACTATTTCAGGAAGGCAGAAAATTCTTAGAAGTCAGTATTAGCTTCAGCTAGCGCGACTTACATAGAAGGATAAGAAATGAAAATAATGTGAATAGCAGACTTAAATGGCCAGGGGAGTAATCTATGTGCGTTTGTTGTGTGAATCCCAGGTAGGGATCTAGTGTAGGATCATAAGCGTGCGACCGTCGCGCGGTGGTTGTGGGTCGCTCGTAATTAGCCGTGACTGCTATGGCAGCGGCAGTGTGGCGGTGTGGGCACGCTCGCTCAAGCTGCAGCAATTATCACTCACACAAGAACTAAATGAGAGATAATCTCGGCGACAATCAACTTTATTTATTTTATACTAGACGTAATAGCAGCAGGAGGCGTTGTTCAGCTAGGATATATGGACTGGGCGCGGAAGGCGGAGTATTCAGCGCATTTTAAATGTCCTGTCCAGTAGTGAGTGCATTGAGCTTCCGGCCACACTAAAGCGGTCCTGTGCAACATTATTTCTGTGGTATTCAAAACATTTGCGTTTTTTCGTATCCAGTTCTAAGCTATGCTTTTCGATTCGAATTATGTTTGCTTTTTTTTAACTAGAGTCCGGTTACTATCCTGTATTGTGCACTAAGTACGTCGAGACAATTATAGTCTAAGATCTTTGAAATCTCCAATATATTGCAGTAGTTGTCATTTTCGTTGAGATTTCTAGCATCTAACTGCCAGAGAAGAATACGTAGTAAATCTATCAATATACTTGCCACATATCTATGTTTCTCCGATACCAGCTCAGCGTGCTTAGTATCTATAAATATGATATTTAATCTGACATGTAGCATTAAGTTAAACACACCGCACAAATGCAGACTTGTATTAATTTATGTCAGTGTTTGTGACACCACCGTTACCGACCACACGAACAGATGAACCTCTGCACAAACATTCACTTAGAAATATTTGTCTGGGACAATGGGCATTTCTTCGCCACTCTCGCACTCGCCCAAGGAATTATCCTAAAGATATAGGAAACGTTTTACACAGAAACAATAAATTGTGCTTGTTTACCAATCCATTTGCGAAGCGTAGAGATTATACGGGAGAGTTCATTGAAGCTGGGACGTAACAAGGTGATGTTGATGAAAATGAGTCGAAAACAAACTTTAAAAAGTCACAGTGTCTGGGCGTAAATTTGGCACATCAAGCTTTTGAAAGATATCTAGCTACTACATATGTAGGTGTTAGTGACAGAGACGCCGCTCTATAAAGCCGAATTATTCGATGATGTGAATGTAATAGCACTAGGAAGTGGTGAAGGGTGGGCGTTTTGGGGGGCTGTCTTATGTAATTTTGACTTTCGAAAAGTGCTGATTCTCAACTTAATAAATGACCTTTGATTTTGTATCATTCCGATTCAGCCCATCCCTTGCTACCTCTTCCAGCGATGCCCTAAGCCCATACCCCACAGGAGGTAGTCGCTTTAGTTTTGAGTTTTATAAGCCTTGGCTGGAAGCTTTAATTAACTAAGGTTACGCAGCCGACAACTTCATAGGCTGGACCTGCGAAATATCATTCCCAAAAATTTCAAAAAAGATGCATAAGTGTTATCTTTTTGATTAGGAAGATGACATCGGCTGTAGTATCAATAAAGAAGCCTTTATTAGTACGACTGCTAATGAAGTTTAAACCAATCGTTTGTGTTAGTATCGATAGTCTAGACAATAGTGTTACCGTTTACCGCTGTCGGGCTAGGCAAGCTGGTGGTCGCAGTAAAACTTTTACGATTTAATTTATAGCCGCAACAGATCAAAACGGTTGCATTCAATGAATCGTTCTCGTGCAGTGATATAACAAGTTATGCTGCGGATGTGGTATACTGTGGCATTTATTCTTTAAATTCGCCAAATTGATAATGAGTCCAACATAATATCTTCTCTCACCAGTCCTCAATATCCCATTAACGTTTAGTTATCTACCGTTTTGTAGATATGTCACCAATGCCGTTAGTTTATAATCTATCTCGCGAGATTATAAACTGTCGATAAATTGTGAACTGCACCATACTGCTTACCGACCGAATAGGTTAGGTTAGATTTGTGACCAACCATGCGCGAGCCGAGCGAGCGAAGCGTGCGGTGCCGCGGCAGCGGCCGGCGAGCGCTACTAAGAAGTTAGTGGCAGTTACTGACTATTTAGTGATAGCGCAAGGTACTATCCGTCTTGATACCAGTTCATAATTTGACGGACAGATTATAAAGTATCGGAAAATAGTGCGTTAAATTGTAAATGATTCTTGCAGTTCACAATTTATAGACACTTTGTAATTTCGCGAGATAAATTATAAACTGACGATGTTCATAATGTTATGACAGATATAACCTAAAGCTATACCCACGTATCACTCACGTGGAAAACTGGTTAGAGTTGTCTTTTGTAACTTTCTGTATAGCGTAGACTGCGAATAGAGAGAGCAAATATTTTCAATGCAAAAATACTTCAAAGCTAGGATTTAGAGTTCATATCAAAATTGGTTTAGCCCCACTATTCTAGAAAAGTCGTTACATTTAAAAGGGTATAATTATGCTCGGCGGCAAATCGGCACTTCTGATGGAGCTGGAACAAATTGTAACGATCACAAATGTTCGGACAGCACATCAGCGCGATTCGGGTCGACGACGGTACCGTGTGGGGTTACCACACGAGGTGGTGATAGAATATACCTAGAAAATGAAACGAAAGTGGTCGTTGGTAATAAAAATATTTGGAACTGCTGATCTTCAGTGACTGAACATGATGGTCTCTCATGACGTCTCTTTGATTTTAATATCCCACATGTGCTGTAAGTGCTATGTCTTCCCGTTCAGTACGTAGGTACTTGAAGTAAATATATCCATGCAGGAAGCAATTACACGCAGTCTTACATTGTAGGACCCGCTGTAGGAAATGCGACCACAAGCCAATAATATGGAAGTAAAACCTACTTACCACACGTCTAGCATATGATCCGCTACCCTTACCCTAGGATGACCTTTATTAGTCACGGACACAATGCGTTGCCACCCCTTACCGAACAACAACTGTTCTACAATTTAGTACCCTCCGCAATTAAGTATGGAATAATCTAAAACTTGGTCATTGAATCACTCGTAAAACCTAAGTATTTGTCGAAATAGTCTGACATTTGGTACATAAGTGGCAACCTTGTGAACAGCAGATCAGTCACAGTGTCGATTATGCGCTCTAATGTGGCTTTAGTTGTTGCTTGTGCAAGCTTACCGTCGATGAGGCTCCATTAGCACGTGACGTCACCTGATGTGATGACATCTCACAATGGTGAATTATCCCGTCATTTTGGGTCACAGTCAGGCACAGATGAGTTCGTGTTCATTGAAACTGTAATTACAACATACATTGTTGGGATTATATTATGAACAAGTATATCATAATACAGTTGATAGAGACGTCAAAGTAATGTGTTGTTGCCAGAAAGAAACTCTGCTCGATACATATTCATGGAATTGATAATATATTTCAGGAAAATGAAGTACAGTTCCGTGTGGTGTCGGACGTAAAGAATAACACCATCCTATTTCTTCCCGTGGGTGTCGTAGAAGGAGACTAAGGGACTTACTAGTGAATGGCAGAAGCGTTCCCTGTACATTTTATCACCATACTGCATGCCAAGCGTGGCGATTATGGCAAACCCCCCCAAATTGGGGCCTCTGTCCTGCAGTGGAGTGTCCTTTCAGATGAAATGATGATGTTGATGATGATAAATGAAGTACCTAATTTCTGTTATTTAGTTTGAAAGCTTCTCAAGAAAGATAACATTTCTCACTCAATAACGTTACAATTATTATTTAGCGTACCCTGTTCTACGTTGTTATGTAATCTGCTAATCAGATTATAAGTCTCGGCAGCTGCAACCTAAGCTGTTAGACAGCGATTGCACTTAATTCAGCTCATACGCTTTCCTTATAGCTTATGAGTTATGATGCAGTCAGGCCCTAACTGTATTTAGAGCTACGATAGACCGTGCTTGTACTTGGATCCGTAGCTGTGTATTGTATGTAACTCGATACTTATCCCACCTCTACTATCGTTGTCTATGTCTAACTGATACTGAATGTGAAACTGTGTGTTATCCTCACATACATATATGGTCCTTTTAATAGTCATAGGTGAAGCTCGACTGTTAAATCCGTTTTAAGACAATGTAATTAATTCTATGTAATCGTCCGACGTCGATATGTTTGCAAATTAGATAACGTTTACTATTCTAAAATGCTTTTATGTCGGGTCTAACTCTTGCCAACTACTGTTGAGTTATCCTGGAATGCGAGGCCGTGGCATCTCAACGCGAAGAAATCTTCGGAACAATGAGGTCAATCTGCAAAGCCTGTGAAGCTCCAGGAAGCTTCTGTGCTTTTGGGCTGGCTTTGTTAGTCAGAATCCCACGCACAACGGACCAAATGACAGTCTAAGTGCGAAAAAGGGACTCCCCATCGTCATCATCATCATCATACTGTTGAGTCTACACTCAGTGGCACAGTCTTCGTGTTAAAGTGTTGACGCACTCTTACACTTAACTATTTCAGTTTGAAGGTCTTTGCATTCCTAGGAATGTAAAAAAACAAAAGAAATTCTCAATAAAAAGCTGAGAATGGTTGAAGCTCGTTGATTATAAACTTGTTGTTCCTGCGTTGTGGAGTGTGAGAGTTTCGAAACAGTTGTTAATTCGTATGGATGGTGAGCGACGGTACATCGTGAAGGTTATACCAATTATACCATTACCGAGCCGACCATCGAGCATCGAGCATAATTGGACGACAACCAAATGGACTGTTGCGAATCGAACATTGTTATACCCAGTTTTTTCTCTATTTCGTTAATAGGTTGAAGATTTTCAAGTGGACCACATGTGATTTGAAATAAAAAAACATGCATAAAAGAAAACGTTGCGTTGTTAAAGGATTTTAATTTATTTCTTGTGATATATATGATGTGCTAGTATGACTTCACCGACATGAAAAAAATCATCCTAGTGTTCAGATAAAGTATTAAAAATTAAAATATGAAAGATGAAGTAATGTTTCAAAACCGATTGGATTATTTAGGTTTTTATTAATATGATTAGGTAATGAAATAGATTCAAATGAAGATTATGGCCGCACAGACAACATTGCATCAATATAATAATGTTAATTGCCTAACTTCAACTAATTTTGCATTAGGTTCAGTTCAACATTTCGTTAGCAGTCGTTTATGGGAATACGTAGTGTATCATAAGGTCACCGGCGCGCTGCCCCGCTGCCCGTAGACTGCGTGCGCGCAAGGTGCAAGGTCGTCGCTCGCGCAGGTGCGCCCGCAACGCAGCACCGCGACCTGCTAAGTTGGCGTAACAATGCTACATCACTTGGTTTCTGAAAGGAAAATTGTTTGTGATGACAAGTTTTGACTATGTGGCTGACAAAATATTGATAGTTTTATGAAGCTGTATTTTTTTTTTCAATATTATTATGTTAGATTCTTGAAATATTGCAAAAAGAAAAACTTAATATGGTCCCATCGATGGACCTTCCCCTCGATTTGATAATTGTTTCACCCATCAGACATGGCATCTTTGTCTGATGTTGACGTAGCCGACGACATGGCCCGACACAGCGCAACACGGGCCGCTAATGTGTCGGCAAACGACTCCACCCGGCCCACGTCAGTGTTTGCCGAACAAACATAATAGTACAACAAAACTGTTCTTTCGTCAAACGAACCGCGCGGGAATTAGACGGCTCACTAAACAATAAGGGGACCATTTTAGGGATATCGTTTTCTTAGTAAATAAATGATAGGCGCTGAAGCGAGAGAGTCGAGAGAAGTTAGATTAGAAAACGACGACGGTTCGAAAATTTTAAATAATTTAATATTAAACTTAGTTTAATTTTTGTACATAATTATAACAAAACAACTACGATTGGCAATAACGATACAAGTATAACATATCTTCAAAAATTTCACGTCTTTTCATTAAAATATACTTTAAATAGCATAATATTATAGTTAAACAACCTTCATCAGTTGTATCACTGAAGCAGGCAAAATTCGCACTTAGTCGTATTACTTAACTTAGGCATTATTCGTAGTAGTCGATGTAAGTTTAAAAACATCATCTGGTGACTTTGTAATCTCCACTCTGAACTGATTGTACTCAAGATGAGTTCGGTTGCTTCCAAGTTTACTCCAGTTTTTCTTTCTATTCTTTAGGTCACATTATTCTTGGTTAGATTCTGTTGTTCCGGCAATAGCTTCTTGCGTCCAATCTGCTCGGCCTCGGCGACGGTGTCCGGCAGCTCGGTCCGGGCCGTCTCCGGCATCAGCAGCGTTAGCGACCCCGCCATTATTGACGTCACGCCGAACAGAAACGTTGGCAGACCAGCCCAGTATGACATCTAGAAAACAATGCATGATGTGTGGTATTGAGTAATCAAGTACCGTGGTTGTGGTTTTCTTTTAGGATGGAATAATAACCACAGAAGTTACTAGTCTATCGATGGATTATTAAGGAATGTTACAAGACACAAAACTAGTGTAGCAAATTAGTGATCCTACAAATTATATGACTCACCAGCAGCGGCGTCTGTGGGGCGACCAGCGACCCCACGCGGCCCACTGCGGAGCAGATGGCGTGCATGGAGTTCCTGGTGTAAGTGGGGAACAACTCCGACGTGTATATATACACGATATTGTAGGAGAACGTCGCCAGCATCTCAAACGCCATGAACAGTGTCAGCCCCAGCCATGCGTAGCCTGGAACAGAGGAAGTTGGTCGATGATATTTTAAAAACTTTAATGAACCTGCTGCTGTGAATTCAGAGTTGCAAGTATTTTATTTTGCATTGCCACCAGTAGATAAACAAGGTTTGGCGTAAGACAGAAATTCTATTTAGATGACTCTCCCAATATCATAATAGTTTATCTCACCTTTTGGAACAAAAGGCTGTGAAATGCAGAAAAATCCTCCAACCAGGAACGACGCTAGTAATGGAATCTTTCTCTTGTACTTGGAGAGCGCCAGCCAATAGAACACGTTGGCAGGAATGTCCATCAGCATCAGCAGCGAGAAATTGACGTACTTGTTACCGGCGATGTGCACCGCGCTGATCATCATGCCGTAGTTGATCAGCGTGATTGTGAACCACCACACCATGCACACTAGGAACCTGGAGAAAACATTGGATTAAATTGATTAAGGCTAAAGTCATATGGAGTCCTAGCAGATTTTGGAGGTAAAAAAATGGGTAAACTCATCATCAGACAAGCAAGATTATATGACAAAGTAAATTAGATATCGAGAAAATGCCAAGTCTGCGTAGTTTTCTACTTACCCATTTAAACAATCTACGGTAATTAACTTTATGAAAGAGTACAGTTACATTTACTGTACAGTTTTATTGAGCCAATAAAATACATCAATGCTGAAAGGAACTTTTACTTGTTGGCTTTAGCTTTGCGATTGTGATAAAGACAAAAAGGTAAGTAACAAAATATAAATTTTAAAGACTTTGTTTTTGTTGATTTTATTGACTAACGATTTGACAGACAATTTGTTGGCACCGACCTCTGCATCATAATCCTTGACTTGAACGTCTTCATAAGCAGCTTTCTATCGCTTACGCCACTCTTGGTCTCCTCGTCGATATAGTCCAGCTTGTCGAGCATCATCCTGTCGATTTCCACGCCATTCCTCTTGGCTATCTTCTGTATGAGTTGGACCGCTCGTTCCTTCTTGCCCTTGCTGTATAGCCAGCGGATGCTCTCGTCCAAGAAGAAGGAATAGCTGAGGATGAGCAGCGTGGGCGCGTATATAACGCGCAGGAAGTTCCTCCAGTAGGGCACAGCCCACGCGATGAACGGCATCACGATCAGACCGCACGTGTAGCAGTTCAGTAAGATCATTTGGAACAGAACAGTTCGCTTCTTCTCAACTATTTCTATGCCTTGAAAATAAAATTTTGTTACTCGAAAACAATCTTTTTCATGGTCTACATTCGCTAAGTGTAGATTGGGTAGGTACAAATACTCTCACGATAGTTGCTTAACAAAAGAAGCATATTTCAGAATGCAGTACCTTGAGTATAAGAGATTTATATATTTGCCTTCTGTGTTTGACGTCCTAAACCTAAATAATAGCAAAGCAGAGGTAATAACTTAGTAGTGTAGTTATGGGCACTACAATGTAACGAAATGGTTTAGGAGCATTCAGAAGTCACCATTACACAGATTTATTGAACGATTTCAAAGAAAAGCAAGACAACCGATGAACTGATAGTATTCCTGATAGATGACTTTATTCCTTCAGAGTAATGTTTGATGGAGATGAAGAGGAATGCCGTGGATGATATTGACGATGACGTGTAACCAAAATAATGTTGATTCACGATAAGTGCCGACACTACACCATTATGTTCATAAAGAACAATCGTTTGGGGGAAGTGAATTATCCAAAAGTAACGTGGAAGAGATATATTTTATTGAAGTAGGCACAATGCCTTAAGCACATAATGGACTTACTCAGCATGAACATTGGTGAGAGCGCGTCGCCGATGGCGGCTTCCAGGCCCTCCAGCACGATGTAGAACCAGAAGGAGCTGGCGAAGCTCTTGGTGATCCCCAGCACGGCACCCATAGTGCCCGCGAACACGGCCGCCGTTTTCCGACCGAACCTGAAGGAAAACCACAGGTCGGCCTAAGAATCAGCGCTTTTTGTACGATAATCACAATAGAAAACCTTCAAGAACCAACATTTTTGATTCCTTGGGCTAGTGTTTGAGAGAAAAAACATTCTTTGCATTATTACCACCCAAAATTTTACACGGATTAATTCGGTTTACAGAATTTATTCTCTTTAAGAACACAAAATAGTTTACTTAACAGAGATATACAGATTAACCATGCTGTAATAACTATTAGGTATCATAATGACTCCGTAAGTCTAAAGTCTATTCAATCAAACGTTATTTGTCATATGCAGGTAATTTACTTCTCTTCTCGTCTTCTTTATATTTATGTTCTAGTTAGGTGTTATACCTACTGTCTCTGACGTTGTTATTTTTTTTGTAGGTATATTATCTGGCAACTTAATGTACAGTGCCGTTCTCTCGCATAAAATAGTAGAGTAGACTGAGTTTTTTATTTTTCAAAGTCAATTGAGAGTAGGTTCAAACTTCACATATATTGTGTTGAAAGCCACTACTATTACCATGAATATTTGCAGTTTATTAATAGCCAAAAATGTATTATACACTGACTGTTAAAATCAAGCACAATAGAAAATTGCTTAGTAAATATGCGTGCTTGCCGAGCGGCCACGCGTGGATGAAGTATATGGTATTGTCAAGTCCCCACGGTTTGCATACAAAGCATACAACTATTTTAATTACTATACAACATCGGTTCAAATATGTAGTTACACTGGAAGAAATATGTTAACACGACGTTCGGTACTACAAAGTAAAATGTTTCAGTCCTTACAAACGACTCTTCATAAAGCAAATTAAATGCTTGATTAAAAGTTTGTTTTAAACCTCCCATCTTTATGAAACTTGTGTCGAGGGGTGGGGTTATGTTCATAAAGCGACGATCATTCAAACGAGCGGCAGTTACGATCAGCTGATAAATGTCCTGCCGAGGGGGGTAATTAAGATATAACATAGTGCAACCCGGCCTACAAGTGCACGTAACTCAACCACTGACGCTAATGACCCCTGCGCTTAAACTTGTGAAACACATCATACTCGTGTGACGAATTCAACATTCTATTACACGGTAATGGTGGACCTGCTCATAATTAAGACTGCTATTAAATGAGAAGATGGCGAATATTATGTTGATGATGAATCAGTGTCGAGTTGAGATGTGTGTGTTCCTTGTTCAGACGTCGCTCGACGGGTGTATGACCGGTACTTGAACATGTCTTAGAGGGATGTGACAAAAACACATGTTCTGTATTGTCGGACTACGATTATGTAGTCGAGAACACTGCACGTGCAAGACTTGAGTATGTTTAATAAGTCTACACTACGCTAAAGTGCACGCCTGTCTTCGCCATTGAACTTCTTTGTCAAACAAATTTCATTAACAGCCACATTGTCTATATCAACTATAATTTAAACGCAATTGGCAGTCTGACTAATGACTCGAGTCACACCTTCCTCGACTGATATCATCATATTGTCAGATATTTCCATATCGATTGATTTAGAGCGACTTGTGACGCCCATAAACATCAAATATATTATAATAATGGCAAGACATATCTACCTGTCAGAGATCTGTCCTTGTATGAGCAGTCCGATCATGTTCCCAAAGCTATGCACCGTGCCCACCAGCGTCTGCTTCCAGTCGTCACACGCCAGGCCGAACTGAAACAAATTCTTTACCAACAGTCCGTACGGCAGTTGCATTTTCATCTACATATCCAATCTTATATGTATAGTGAAACAGAGCCTTCAGCAGGCATACAAGTAATTGCTGTTATGATGTTTAAGACTGCGACATCTCAATAACTTTCGTTCGTTGTAGGATGAGTTGTAAATTCATTATATCGGTGACAAGGATGAAGTGCTTACATGTTCAGCCTCCCATCGCAATAATGTATGCGTCCGTGTAATACAACCTTGCTTGCTCACAGATAGTGTCTGGGTATGCCTTCGATACGTCTATGGCTTACGGACATACATAAGTCGCATGAGATAAAGTAGGTACTTATTGTTAGGGGAAAATCTATTTCTTCCAACACTTCTCAATTCGTTGAAAATTCCCTAACAAACAACAAACTCAGGTTAAACCTTTTCACATAGTTCAAGTAGTTCGGTCAAGTGCAGTGAACAGGCGAGTGCAGTTCGAAGCAGTGTCCCAACCCGTGCGCCCGCGCAGACCGGTCGCACAGCAAAAACTATGCAAATAGCTCCACATGCGAGCGTGCGCCCGGCGACGACACGCCCCCTGCGCGCGGGAGGCTTGTGGAGTTGTAGACTATTGTCCACAGAGTACTTTGTAATTGCTATTGTCTTAGCTCGGGCACTGGCATCGCAAGGAGTCTAATAAATCAGATATGAATCAATTGGTAGGTGTTGTTCAGCATTCTGATGGGATTGGTTTATTTCGATTTTTGTATGAAATAGGGATGGAGGACAGATATGATCCTACAGTAACTGTTAGTGTGATGAGTGGTCGTATTTGCGACAACCTGTTGAATAGCTGCTTCAGATAAATCAGTATGACAGCTTTATCTTTGCTGAAACATTGCAAAAAGTTGCTGCTCTCGGTATGCTCGCTTGCAACCAAAGACGGCTAGCGAATAAGTTGTGGGCGTACGTTAAGTCAATTGTCTATAACTATAAGATCAATCGTAGAATGACAAAGACTTAAATTGCTATTTATATTCGTTCGTCTGAAACATTAATGAATAAAACAACTGCGTAGTAATAGCCCGCTAACTAATTAAGCGCTCATCAAATTTCTTTGAACTAACGGTTCCTAGCGAAGACTCGGGAAAACCCTTAGACTATAAAGCTACGTATGGAATATCGTCTAATAAAACTATAGACATACCTCCACGTGCGACGGTACCCGCCATAGGTAATCGTATTGTGCAAGTTGTAGACGATTCCCTGGGCGCTGCGCGGGCGCTCCCACAGAATACCAATGAGTCAAATAGTTATTGTTCTTATTCACCTGTAACGTTTTATATTGTACTAGCTTCGAGCCGCGACTTCGTTCGCTTGAATTTTCTTGTTTTAACTTATATTATAATCTACTAGCTGTTGCCCATGACTTCGTCTGCGATCCAGGACGAAAAGTAGCTCATGTCGTTACCCAGGTAATGGTCTATCTGTGTGCCAAATTTCATAGAAAATCGATAAGCCATATAACCGTGAAAGCGTTACAAGGAAAAAAAAATACTTTCTCATTTATAATACCAACTATCTTCCGCCCACGGCATAGCCTGTGTGGATGTCCGAAATTATTCCAAGGGAACGTACTACCGAGATAAAAAGTATCCTAAGTGTTAATCTAGGTTATAAACTATGTTTGTGCTAAATTTCATCCAAATCCGTTAAGCCGTTTTTACGTGATTGAGTATCAAACATCCAAACATCTTCACAAACTTTCACATTTATAATATTAGTAGGAGTAGAATTAAAGTTCTTTTTGAATTTTCTTTTGCCTCTGGAATTGGGCTATCAAATGCGCAAAAAAATTTTTATCAAATCCGACTGGTAGTTCCAGAGATTACCCCTTACATACAAACAAACAAATTTTACCTCTTCATAATATTAGTATAGATTTATAGATTTAGATAAACCTATGTAGCAATAGCTCTTCTCTACGGTTGAATGTAAATTTCGCAATGGTTGTGATTTTCTTGGTGCTGTTGTCTCTTTGTCCTAAGGAAAATAACGTAAGGATTTAAAAAAAAAACAAATAAAAAAAAAGGCTGAACTGATTTTAATAAAACATATAAAAGAACCACCGCTAAAAACCTACTTTTAAATAAAAAAACCTATACCCAAATCGGTTCACCCGTTTAAGAGCTACGGTGCCACAGACAGACACACATAGCGGTCAAATTTATAACACCCCTCTTTTTGCGTCGGGGGTTTTAAAGCTTGTAAACACCACAAATGATAATGATACATAATAGCCGAGTGATCTCCACAACCACAGATGATCATAATCTGATGAAAACAAGGAATCTTTTTAATTAATTGTAGAAATAGTTAAGGACTATCAACAAAAAAGGGATCATAAAATCAACAGACACACACACTGCTACAAATTAGGGAAAGTTAACATCTTATCTAAAGCTTTGATCAGTCTTGAACATAAAAATAGGAATTCCTCGTCTGTCACATTCTTTGAGCATATTTTACCTAAAAGTTCCTCAATTATTATTACATTAGCTAAGCCCTGCGGTTTCCCCTACATTAGTGTCGTCCCCGTGAGAATATCGGGATAAAAAGTATCCTATGCCCTTATCCAGGTCAGGGTCTACAGATGTACCAAATTTCATCCAAATTTGTTCAGCCACTTTAGCGTGAACGCTTATCACACAAAAATACATAAAATCAAGTATTTTCTCTTCATAATATTATTATCATTAGCTACTAGCTTTTCACAGCGGCTTCGCTCGGCTGGAGGTGGCTATTATCCCACGGGAACGTATAACCGGGAAAAAGTACCCTATATATAAATAAATAAAACAAATAAAAATCTATTATTTCAGACAAAAAAGTCCATAGGCAAGGCAAGGTTGTTAGTAACAAGAATTTTGCTAAATAAATATTAGTAATTTAAAAAGTTAAAAAAAAAATGTGTGTACCTGTGTGTTAATCCAGGTTATAAACACTATCTGAGTGCAAAGTTTTTCTAAATCCGTTAGTAGTTCTTGCGTTAAAGACTAACAAACATCCATTCTTCCGCACAAACTTTCACAGTATAATATTAGTAGGGTAGTAGTATATTATCCCTATACATATACAAGATACATTTTTAACCAGTGCGCAAAATTTCTGCGCTGGGGTTTCTAGAATGATATGCTGAATTCATGGTTACAGTTTGCGCACTGGTTAAAAATGTACCCTGTATACAAGGTGTAACAGAAACCCTATTGCTATCTTTAAGGGGAACCTAGTCGCGGGCTCGAACTCACTGGTGGGCATGGCTAAAAATCACGCTGTCTCACCAGGCTTCGTGTCCAACAGAGATAGTATCAGTGATGAGCAGTTAGACGCTAGTCAATACGCACAACGTTATTGAGTGAGATGCAGGATCATTTATAGTAAAAAATTCGTGAAAAAATTAAGAAAAGTCCTATGGAAGATCGAGTTTTATGGAAAAGCCAATGCATAAATCAATGACCAATAAAGTTTATTGAACTTTTCGATGATTGAACTTAGTCGGTACTGACTTGGTTTTTGAGATTTTGCACTTCTTTTATTACTTAAACGCGCCCAAAGTTATGTAAAATTAGCAAGAAAAACGAATATTAGTTGGCTCCTAACTTTTTAATGGGTTTTTTATTTTAGTATTCTGTTTCCGTAACGACAATATTAATAATGAAACAAAACGATATCATATTTTACTTTGGATGTGCCATGTCAGACAGTGGAGTAAAACACTTTAGAAGTTTGTGTACAAAAAATGTGGACTAGGTTTAGCTTAAGCACTAAAGATAACAGCTGGTATAGAATCACTATACATAGTTTCAGCTCAAAATAAAATACTTTAAGTATTGATACCAACATTTTCGGTTTCATACACACCCACACACACACCAGACACTACACAAACGTTACACATTGATAGACTCATAAAATACCATACTTGAAAGCATCTCTCTAGTCTCCACTGTTGTATTCGTATCCTGAACCCCAAGATACAGACTAACTGTCTAGTTTGGGGTTCACTGGCAAATAATATTTGTAACTAGCTGTAGGTAATATTTAAGCTACTCTATGTCGTCTCAACTTGTTGTTAATCTATCTATGCTTACTGTATTACCTGGCCAATAAATATTTTCTATTTTCTATTTCTATTTCTATATGTTTCTTAAATTCAAATCATAACAAACGTGTCACCTCACTACGTAGGTCAATAACTTTCCACGTTACTTATTCAAATTCATTTATTTAGCTTACACATGGTTCTTAAATATACAAAGTGGATTTACATCGCATCGTATGAAATTTTCACTAACAGGAGACTTACACAAATTAAGCAGCGGGTCCCAAACTGGGCACAGCGTCTGTAACTTGCCAATATCACGATAAATCTTTTCTGAGTGATCTGTTTATTTCAATTTGAAAAGTTCGGTTTCTGGTATCAATGTATTAAAATTCTTATGTTTTCCGAACATGTAGAGATACGATTAAAAAACCCTTCCAATATCGTTTGATATCATCCAAAGAAGCCGTGCCTTTGGTATGTATATACCCTTTCCGTTACACGTTGTATATACATAGATATAGGATAGTTTAGATAACAGAATGTATTCACTAATGACTCGTCAAAATAATCAAATCAGTATGTATCTGTTGGTCTGTCCATCAGGGCTCTAGCACCTGTCTACTGTATTTCATTCATTATACACATCTCCTAATGATTTGACAACCATCTCTAATATTTGGTTAGATAGTTGTTAATTACTATAATTAGTCCTAATCAAATAGTTGGGTTAACCACTATTAAAAGTCAACGTCAAACTTTCTGTTAAACGATAATTGAATTTCGAAATATTTTTATTTTATAGGCTTTGTGGCTAAGTATTATTAGCCGCACTAGTCGATCAATTAGGTTAAGCTACGCTTGCCGCGGTTGGTCCGTGGATGGGTGACCATCTTTTACCCCACCGTGCCTCTGAAAGCACGTTAAGCCATTGGTCCCGACTGTCATTTGTGGATCTTTGGCAGTCGTTACGGGTCGTCAGAAGCCCGAAAGTCTGACAATCAGTCTTACCAAGGGAATCGTATTACCCAGTAACTGGGGTGTGGAGATCAAATAGGCAGTCGGTTCATGTAAAATACTGGTATTCAGCTGCAACCGGTTAGACTGGAAGCTGACCCCAACATAGTTAGGAAAAGGCTAGGCAGACGATGATGATGATTTTTGATTAATTGAAGAAATTCTTTTAACCAAAGCACCATCAGTTTCCTGATAAATACTTAAAAAGCATAAAATGATTCATAAATATAATTTGAAAGTGCACTCCATTGCGCTTTCCAATTAATAATTTCTTCAATAAATGTACTTGAAATATAGTATCATAAGAACGTTTGATTGATCATATCGCGAAGATCGTCACGGTCAGCCATCAAATTGTCATTTACATGATGTAGGTAGAGCTTACAGCCGCACCGTTACAGAACCCAGATATATTACAATGAGTCAGTGCTATTGTGTCCAATGCTTTCTCTTCGTTGTTATATTGTCTGTAAAAACACTGTTCGTGACCATACATACTCTACCGAGCAAATTGCACTGGTAGGCATAGGTCTATGCATTATAGTGTCAACAGGTCCCGAGTTATTGAACTAGTCTTTATGAAACATAACGTGTGCAATAAGAACGCTAAGAATTGATTCAAATAATATTAGATATGTTCACGGATAACGGAAACATAATTAGTGACATGTTATAATTACAAAACGTTGAGCTTCGTGTAATTGTTGATAACTCACATAATTGAGTGAGCGTCGCGTTATAATTGATAGATCACATAATTGAGCGAGCGCCGCTTGTTATGACAGCTCACATAATTGAAGAGAGTTAGTGAGCGCTGATAACTGTTTCCGATGTGCGAGCATATTTAATTAGCGAGCTTATTTGCATTCATTGATTTCACGCTGAGTTAGTACAATAATAACCGTGAAGTTCTGGCTAGAATACCTAAACATAACTTTTCTAGTCACGTGTACTGACGCTAACTACTCGTATAATTGCTAATCATGTCCTTTGTAATATTGGAAGCTGTGTTTGGTAAAGAAATCGAGAGAAACCACATTACTTTCTGCCAGGGGTGCGGGTTGTTCGAAAGAGATACCGTGGTCCCTGGCATACAGGCAACTGAAGGAACACGGGTGGGTTTTAGTCAGTAAAAGTCTGCCTCTCGATCCGCCCAGAGCGGGAGAAGTTATTTGGTGATTTCCCACCCTTTAAAAAAAACCATATTACTTTTCCCTTTTTAGAGAAATAACAAGGCAAACTGTAATGGATAGACAATAAAACAAGCGAATAGACCAACCTCAGCGACGAAGCTATCGGGTCTCTCATAGACCCACTCATTGCAGAGCTGGTCGGAGGTGTGGTTGTACCGTGCGCAGTCGTCCACGGAGGGGGCCCAGCACTGCTTGACGGGCTGGTCTTCGCCACGGAGGGATTGGTTCAGCCAGGCCGTGCTATAGGACGCGTCCGGACCGTCGCAGGAGGGGATCTTACATCTGGAACAAATCTGCTGCTAAAGAATCTGTGAATGAGAATTGGATTCGTATTCACCGTATTCGAGACTGAGAGAGAGTTCTTTTGAACTGTTTCTTTTTTTGCTTTCGTTTAAGCTCCTAAGGGTTTATCCTACAATTTTTGAGTTCTGCTTCAAGTCTCATTGGGCATTGTAGCTCAATGCCAGTATTATTGAATGAAAGTGCAGTACATTCTTTGTTAGTTTCGTACGCTACATATTAAAAGCTTGCTGGTTTGTTGACCATTATAATAGATGGCGGTATATTTGTCACACAACAACAGCTTTCAGGAATCAGTGAATTTCCAAATCATGGAATGAAAAAAACCTTATTTTATTATCATCTTATGTTTCCTTGAATGTACAAAATCTAATAGAAGTTATAAGCAAACCAACAAACAGACACGCTGCGTTAATATCGTGTACTAAAAGTATGAAATAGGTTTTTTATTTGATGACATGCGGAAACAGCTGACTGTGTTTACTTTTTACGAGCAAGTTCGATGCGCAAGCGCAAGCTCGTTAAGGTAATGTATTCAGACAGGGACTAAGCAAGGATGCTCAATAATTGTAATTTGTTGTAATGCCATAACTTGTTAGAAAATAAAATAATTATTGTGTTTTAAATTGTGGGTTAGTTATGATTACGGAAAGTTACTGTAGTCAATTTAATTCAATATATTATGTTTTGGATGTTTAAAAGATAGGTCTTGGCATTAATAAACTAAAACAGACTGTGCTGCACGAGATTACCAATTTTTTTTTTACAGAATCTGAACAATCACAAACGTATGGGCGTTTTTGGGGGACTGTCTTATGTATTTCGACGTTCGAAAAGTGCTGATTCTCAGCCTAATTTGAATAAATGACTTTTGATTTTGATTTTGAACACACACACTTTTTCTTTTAAACTGACATATTCGTATGTACCTACTATGTAGGTAACTTTGACAACAATCTTTTGTTGAGACTTCGTCTAAGACAACCATGGCTTAAATGGTTCTAAATTGTCTATACTATCTTCACCTTAAAGCTTTGCACCCATCTTCCAATCACCCTGTATAATTAAATATTTGAACACCATTTGTAATGGTAGAATGTAAAGAAGACATCAGTTTTAAGATCATACGTTTGTAAACATACCTATATTCTGGCAAATAAATGAATTCGATTTTTTATTGAATTTTGAAAACGTATTAAGTACCTACATACTTTAGTAAGACAACACAGTCAAGCACAGACAATTGGATAATCGAAGCTTATAATAGTTTTGTTTCACTATCAATCACCTGTATCCCACATCCTCGACGGCAAACACATAGTTGGCGTTGTACATGGAGTTGGTGGCGTACACCAGCGCCAGCATGATCATGGTGGCGGCCTGGTGGCGGCCGAACGCGCCCAGTTGGCCCAACACGTCGTCCAGGTGGACCCGGTTAGAGTCCGCGTTGAAGTCTGCCATGGTGGGGTTGGAGCCAACTTTGGGCTATAAACCCTTACGGCATTGACTGGAGAAACATTATTTTCACAAAGCTCTTTGAACACTAAACGTTATGACTGTGATGCAACAAAATGTTTGTCTGTTAAAAGTAACATAAAGCCTTCTTATTCGATAGTGTAATTCTTGGCTTATTTTGGTATCATCATAAAATTCAGAGAAAAATCGTAAATTTTACCATTTTCCTGGGCTCTCATCAACGGCCACGCTAGCTTTCTACCATGTTTAGTGCACCATGTGACGAGTTTAATGTACCGTTTGTAATGGAATAGCTAAAGCATATTGTTAAGAAAACAAGTCTGGAATGAAATGCCTCGTTAACTACCATTCACAGCACTTCTCGAGTTAACGTCACTTTAATTCACACTTAGCACTAACTTGAACGTCTTCAATAGTCCGTCTTGGTCTCACTACACCAATTATTTCTATATCACGTAGAGTTTAATTTTCTTCACCTAATGTGTCCGCTACAGTAACTAAAAACAAATAAATTCTCTTCACTTTCAATTAGTTTTCATAAATGTGTGCCCAGCACAACTACGAGTATATAATGATATCTAAATCACAAATTATTATGAAAGAAAACATCACATTTATAAATAATTAAATAAGTTTATAAATCATTTCGGAATGACAGAATGCCAGTGGCACTTCTATAAGATTTCATGAAAAAACAAAAGAATATAAAAGTGTAATGATAAGCTGGCGTTGTAATGGCGTCTGTCGCGCAGTTATATGTGGCAGTTAGTTAAATATTTATTGTGTTGGGCTCACGACGAAGATAACCACGAGGTTAACACTCTTCACCTGTTAAACCTGATAAGTTTCCAGGGTCTTATTTAGGTTAAAATTTCTGGATACTACTACTGATTACTTATGCTATTTGAATTTAACCGTGTGAGCAATTTTTTTACACTCTTGCTCTTTTAATCAATCGTATCAAACCTTTGAATATTACAGTTTTTAGTTTCAGTTTGTCATCAGGTAATCTGCCAACTGCATAGCAGCATCCTTAGATACTATAATAACTGCTACAAAATCCCTTGTCAAAAATCTTTTGGGGTTGGGTTTAGAAACGTGGTGCCTCGCTAGAAGGAATGTGAGAGTATTTGGGGCTTCTAGAGGCCCTTCGTAACATTTTTTTGCTGGAGATGCGTATTTTCTTTCGTAAAAAGAAGTATTTTTATAGGTTAGGAACGTAAACTCGTTTCTAAACGTTAACCGTCACCGTAAACACCCTGTAAATTCGATCACGTGTGACCTGAATCTCGCCAAACTCAATGAAGTGTCTAAATATTGTGTCTTAACAGCGTGCATGAGCAGGAACAAATAACATAACTCAAACATTTGTCAAGACACCGGTTTCATTAGTTTAATCTGTAAGCTCAGCGAAAATCATTATTTATATACTACTTATCATCTTGACATGACATTTACATAAAAATAACGTATATTTTTCGTGGTATCTCTTCATATATGTCATCTTATTTAAATATCTTACGCCTAAGAATACCGAGAATATATTTGGAACATGTGTGTTCACTATATATGAGTTTCAAATATTATTCTCGATCGTTGGTGAAAGTTTGATTCCTAGGTGGGATTTTTTAGAAAATTTAAAAAAGTTGAAAATGATGTGCTTTGTACAATTATTTTACCTAAATATTGACGTTAATATGAATTATTTTGACATTAAACTACCCATGTGTTTTATATTAGTCAAATCATCCACCTAACCCTTTCCCAACTCCAGCGCGTTGTGTTCCACGCGCGCCTCAAAGGTATGTCAGCACCAACTGGTGGGGTCCCCAAGGGCCGATGCCTGCCAGGGGTGCGGGTTGTTCGAAAGAGATACCGCTGCCCCTGGCACACAGGCAACAGAGGGAACACGGGTGGGTTTTAGTCAGTAAAAGTCTGACACGCCCTCCTGCTCCACCCAGAGCGGGAGAAGTTATTTGATGATTTCCCACCCAAAAAAAAACCCCAACTCTGCTTGGGTTAGCATAAGCATAATCAGACTTTAATGTCCCCACTGTTGGGACACAGACCTCCTCTCTGTGACAGGGAGCGGGCTGTAATCCACCACGCGGGCCCAGTGCGGGTTGGTAGAAGTCACATGTCTTCGAATTTTTGGTTTTAAGACATGCCGGTTTCCTCACGATGTTTTCCTTCACCGTTTTGGGAGCAGTGGTGACGAAATAATTAACAACACAAAGTAAAGCGCCTGTCTGGGTTCGCACCTGCTACTTATGTCTCGTATGTCGTGGACATTACCACTGGGCCATCACTGCACAATTCGCACAACTGGGTTAGCATAAGCTTACTGTACTGACTTAACTGATTGAAAACAATTATGCGAAGTTCGTACTATGACTCGTGCAGTTGTTACATCGTTGCACGTAGTACTACTATCTATATCCTGTGTGTCTGCTCAAATCCTTCACGCACCTACTCTTATAATAACTGCGACATTTACAATGCTATCATAAACAAACGTTATTCTTACGATTGTGTATTGTTTTATTGTTATGTTTATAAAATCAGAATTGTTGTCACATTTGATTAGAGTCAGTTGTTTTGTGAGTTACTACGTAGGACACTCAGAAAGTTTTGCAAAAATAAAAATAAATGTTCTTTAGGTAATCTTTTTTAATTAAATCTTTTCAAAGTACTCTCCACTAGCCTCTTTACAAAGTTTCATGCGTCTGAACCAGTTTTCGAAATACTTTTTCCAGTCCGCCACAGACACCTCGTTTACAGCCTGCTCGAACGCTGACAGCGCATCTTCCGGCGAAGAAAATTGTATCCTTTTGAGCTGATTTTTTATTTCCGGGAATAAAAACAAGTCACAGGTCAGGGCTGTCTTTCTTCATCCCCCAAAGTTAGTCGACCGCGCTTGAATTCGTTATAACAACGAAACACAGTTGCCTTCGAAGGGCGTTCATCCATGAATGCCATTTGAAGTCTATCGTACGATTCTTCCGGTTTCAGGCGACACTTGAAATCGTAAAAAAATCATAGCGCGAAAATGTTCCCAGCGCAGATAATTTTTTTAGTGAGACATAATAATTTAAATTAGCTCGCAAACAATGTAGAGGGAAATTTTTAAAATGGAACTTATCTATTTTTACTTACAAGTAATCATATTTTCAAAATAGATTATAACTGGCCAGTCTCTCATACATAAAAACTTTTTATCGCAAAATTTTCTGAGTGACCTGGTATTTATAATACTAGAGCCGCCACATCTATGATATTGGGCACGCCACGATAGCGGCGGTAAGTCCCCTCTTTGAGGAGTGGCTTGAGAGACGGCATGGCGTCCTCACCTTCCGCCTGACGCAGGTCCTCACCGGACACGGTTGTTTCGGGAGGTTCCTGTTTCGCATAAGGCGGGAGGAAACGCCCGGGTGTTTCCATTGCGAAGATCGTCCTGAGGACACGGTGGAGCATACGGTGGCGGTCTGCCCGGCTTGGGCGGAGCACCGCCGTGTCCTCGTGGAGGCGATCGGCGGCGGCGATCTCTCGCGTCCGACCCTGGTGCAGGCCATGGTACGGAGCGAGAGTGAATGGTTAGCCGTCACCTCTTTCTGCGAAGCAGTAATGCTCGCGAAGAGGGAGGCGGCGCACGTGAGGGAGAGGCAGTATATGCGCCCTCACGGCCGTAGTCGCCGCGGGAGACGCCCTGGGCGTCGGGAATCCCAGGTTGATTTCCGGCCACCGTAGGCGCGGGCTTGCGGACGGCGAGTAATGGGTAGCTCGCTGTCCGGTAAGGGCCAAGCCCGGGTCGACGGCGCGTTGTGTTCCACGCGCGCCTCAAAGAGATGTCAGCACCAAATGGGGGGGGTCCGCAAGGGCCGATGCCTGCCAGGGGTGCGGGTTGTTCGAGATACCGCGGCCCCTGGCACACAGGCAACTGAGGGAACACGGGTGGGTTTTAGTCAGTAAAAGTCTGACACGCCCTCCCGCTCCACCCAGAGCGGGAGAAGTTATTTGATGATTTCCCACCCAAAAAAAAAAAACATCTATGATATGCTGTACCTACTTTCATTTGTTCTGTGGCTGTACAATTATGGTGTTTTACAAGTATCTACTCGTATTAGAAATGTAAACAAATAGATCAGAAAATGTATCCGTGGATGCCAGTTTGTCATGCTACTAAAAAATGAGTGCTTTGATTAAATGAATATTCGAATTTTATAAATTACCTAAAACATATTTTGCATTAGAAAAATGAGCTTAATTAATTACGTAAATTTTCGTCTATGATTTTTAAATTACAATTTTAGTTATTCTACCAATGGTTGGAAGACGCATGATAAGTCGAAACCTCATAAATATGTACAGTTGAATGTGTGACTGATTCGCTTTAGTGGGTAGCTTCATAAGAATTCACCCTAAAGAGGGTTTATTAACGCTTTTATCAGACACTCGTGAAACAGACTACATAGAAATTCTATGACTTCTGTAGAAGGGACGACTTCCACCGTGGCATATTACTTATTATGTAGCCTTGCACGGCTCGATTGCATTGATAAGAAATGTTCTAAAATTATATGTAGGTACTTATTATGTAGCCCACCATATCTTTCTCATTGATCTTCATGATACCTATTTATAAACTGTAAATCGTATCAAGATTCCGATTAAAAAACACTCAGTTTCATCGTACAGAAATACCTAATTAATGTAGGAAACCAATTTATTGCAAGGCTCGTCCGTCTACTATCTATCAGCCGGCCATCGATTAAGTCTAGAAGTCACGCGTAAAATGAACTATCAATTATGACTATCGCTGTTTTGACGTATACGAATGACAAACGGATGCACATACCGCCACTGGCTCTTACATCAGATTGCGACATAAAAGTTAGGTAAAGTAGCAATCTGGTTCGAATCAACCCTTCATCTGCGAAGGCGGTGATAAATGAACAGCTGTTCGTGAACGCGGCTCTAATGGCGGCATACATCAGTCATTGATCTAGATGCAATAACAGCGAACTGCGGATAGTCACTAAATGTTAAGCAACACTCAATGCAGTTGTGCGAATAGTGAGTTGGGTAAAGTAAAATTGTTGCGTCTAGCCACCTCACGCAGTGCGCTTTTCAAGAGCCCTGAATTTAGACTTGAGAAGAACCTGCATACAAGAAGAAACATAGTTAGGCTATAACGTTCCCACTGCTGGGACAAATGCCTCCTCTCTGGGAAGGAGAGGCAATTATACACTCGCCTAGTACGGGTTGACGGATGCCACATATTTTCGAAATGTTGGCTATCAGACGTTCTGTTTTCTGCACGATGTTTTCCTTCACTGTTTCGGGAGCAGTGGTGATGAAATTAAATACACAAAGTAAAGTTCCGGCCTGGGTTCGAACTCGTAAATCGAAGCCGACCCCACTAGGCCACCACTGCTCTCATGCAAGACTACGGACCGTAAGCTACTACCTACGTATTTTTGGAGTCGTTTCTCCAAGCAAGGACGGTTTATCACACGTTTCTATTTCAGTTCGAGAATACGGGTATACTAGAGGCTTCGAAAATTTAATATCCTATTTTCCACCATACTTAAATATTATGCGAATAATGTTTCGGGTTGTTTTAATGACTATGTGAATACAGACACAAATTAATCGACGTGCACAAACGCAGCAATCAGTGTGGCGAGCTTTAGTAATTATGAATATGTAATTCATATAGTTAGTTTTTTGCGTCTGTGATGATAGATTTGCGTTCAGAATGCTGCAGTCTTACGAGTACATACTTATGTACTGTGTGGTAATTGAGCTGCACGGAAAGTGCTGCGGGCCTCGTGACGTGTCTATGATTGATTAAGATACTGCTCTAGATTTTCTCACTCAAGCAAAAATAAGTAGTAAAGTTTCTCCAAGAAAAATAACTAAGTTTTAATGTAGTCGCAAATTACTCAAAATTTAAGCATAATTCAATTAATTAACAAGCTTGTCAATGTCTCACAACCGGTTGTATCGCCTAAACTAAGCTACAAATACATAATTATGTTAATAAATGTTAAACATTAGCCAAGTTGTCTCCAAACTTACGACATAATTTAGATCAAAATGGGAATAATGTCTTGTGAGCTTGTGACTGTTTTGAACAGTCACAAGATGTTTTTGTTGAGGACTGTTGATAACTGTCTCTCAAACTAACTGACAGGAGCGACAGACAGAGTGTTTGTTTGTGCCACTGATAACTTTAGTGATGGTGATAAGTAGAGAACAGTGCGCATTGTACACAATCAGTAGCAAGCACAGGGTTAACATAGAATTGGAGGTAGTTGGTAACGAATGTATGTTTGAGGGTTTTTTAGAAACCTATTGCTATTTTTTTTTTATAAAACATTGCCCCAGACTAGGAATTTCTCCTGTATTGTGGGTGCGTTTACAAACATTTAAACTGACATACACAAACACCCAGACCTGGAACAACTACTTGTAGGTCATACAAATATGTGTTCCGTGCGGGAATCGAACCCGCGACATGCAGCGCAGCAATCTATTGCTTAACCACTGCGCCAACCGTGCCGTCAAATTATGACACCATACGGTTTTTGGTTTGACTTAGGTATGAAGTTATTTTTCTTGCTTTATCTGTCTAGGTATGCCATTTGTAGGTAAGCGGGCGGTTCCATTAAGTATTTATGACGTGATTTCGGTACGTAAGTACGTAAGAAAACATCGATCCTGACGTTAACCGTATCGGATTCCCCTGACGCATACTTAGGATCGATACGTACGATTTTTCGTATAAGTCCAATTTATGGTCTTGTATTCTTAGAAACTTTGCGACTAAAAATCATTAAGTGTGTGTTTTCCCTCATTAGCATGTTACGATGTTACAAAGTAGCTGTACCTACCTACCCTTGTTTTTCCTCCGTTCCCACACTCACGCCTTACCACCAACTAGTGTGCCACGGACGTACCTGCCTACTGACCACAAATGTAATGCATGGGGCTTATGATATGACGTCACGCCATATTATGTAACCTCAGGTCCTATTTCACGTTACTTGAGTCATTAAACTACATATTATATTGATACGGGAAGTTCTTATTTGTGTTGGGCTCGTGTGACAGTTTTGCTGTCTCATTTAATGCATAAAGTATTACATCATTTATTTTGCATTTCTATGCGCCATTGTATTATTAATACAAAATTACCACATATTCTATTCCCCGTCTCCACAGATCGTGTAGACATACAAACAGACACCGGCTCGCCCCACTCGCCCCGGGTCACACAAACACTCGACCTCCCGCGACCTTGTCCCGCCCTTCGCGATGCGCACACGCATGTCTAGTCAGTACATGTAGTGGACGTAGGCATATTTATGTGTTTCACCTATTTGATATACACAGACGGACCATTGGGTTAAGAGGCCGTAAACAAAATTTTGCATATTTCGCTGATTTACTTGATTTTACAGACGTACTTTTGCAGTTAAAATATTGAATTTCCATAAGTTTTAATGCACAACATGAAACATTATTTTTAACCGACTTCAAAAAAGGAGGAGGTTCTATGTTCGACTGTATGTATTTTTTAATATTTTTTATGTCATCATCATCATCATTTCAGCCGAAGGACGTCCACTGCTGGACATAGGCCTCCCCCAAGCTCCGCCACTTCGACCGGTTCTGTGCTTCCCGCATCCAGCGGACTCCTGCGGCCCTCACAAGGTCATCGGTCCACCTTGTGGGAGGCCTTCCAACTTTACGTCTTCCGGTGCGCGGTCGCCACTCCAGAACTTTTCGACCCCATCGGCCATCTGTTCTGCGTGCAATGTGCCCTGCCCACTGCCACTTAAGTTTGGCAATTCTTCGGGCTATGTCGGTTACCTTGGTTCTCCTGCGAATCTCCTCATTCCTGAGTCGATCACGCAGGGAAACTCCAAGCATAGCCCTCTCCATTGCCCTTTGGGTGACTTTAAGCCTTCTTATGAGGCCCATTGTGATTTTTTATGTATGTTCACCGATTTCTCCCCCATTTGTGGACCGATTCCCAAAATTATTTTATTTGAAAGAGTATACTCCTGTGGTGATCTCATTGGCACCAAGTCAGGATCTGATGATGGAATCCCAGGGAAATCAAGGGCACCGCTCAAATGTCATAGATATTAACAATGTTTTTTTCATATATTTTCTAAAACTATCGAGACATTTGCGTATGGTCATCATCATCTCATGACGCTGAGCTGATGAAGGAAGGTACAACTCTTTTACGGTTAGGAGTTGGGTTATTTCTGGTTCTATAATAATGTATAGAGACTTTTCAATATGAATAATTGAATTCTCTGGAGACAACAGAGTGAGTGCTAGAAACTAGTAGCATTAATAATTTTAACCGACTTTAAGAAAAGAAGGAAGAGGTTTTTAAATTTAAAGCAAAGTTTAACTTTCTTTTCTTGTACTCGATACGGTTTCGTAGCGAACGGCAATTTCAGCCAAACTTATTAGTTCTAAATCGTCTGGTCTTTGTTGGTAACGATCGAATATATCTATTATTGAAAACCGCTGTTTGATGTTCACTTAACCGTAAAAGTCTGTAGCGTTGCTCTGGACGACAGCTGTTTACGAAAGTAGTTTTTCTTGTACACAACTTCAAAGGCAAATGGCAAATACGATACGCTGCTTCTGGGGCACTGACTAATCGTTGACCAAGAATGGTCATTGAAACACCAATCAACTGCTTCCACACATCATTACTTTGACGTTTTGCTTTTTGTACCGCTTCCCTCACGACATCTCCACAATCATTAGGTTCGCATTTGTTTGCATACTTGGCAATATAATACGCCACAGCTGTTATAAACCCACAAGGTTGCACGTCCATATTTGCTCCCCAAATTTCTAGGAGTACAGAATTATAGTTGTTAATCATAACTTCATCTGCATTTCTACGTAGTTCACCAAAACGGCCATTCAGTATTACGAAGAGCATCATCAGGTTCTAAGCATTTTTTCGTGGTACTTATAGGCCTTGGGAATGCAAAATGACAGCATTTTTTTTTTTGTTAGGCATGTCGCAGTTGGCCTTGAGAGGCCGTGACTGCTCAACCGGGCTTTCCTGGGGCTGCCATTAAGAAACTAATCTTAACGCCTCCAGCCAGGGCTTACAAACTAAATTTACATGCTAAGCGACTGCACGCTGAGGGCACCCCCTGTGGGGTACGGACCTCGGCTCAGGGCGTCACTGATAGGGGGACAGCTATCATTATTGGGGACAGGCTGGATCAAAATATTGGCATTATTATTATTAATCGGGGAATTTAAAGCTACTGGCTCAGCTGCGGCGCGGGCTGGCGCTTCAACGAGCTAGAGTCGGACGGGGGCAAAATGACAGCAACCAGCATTTCGATCTTTATAGCACGGAAGACACACATTTACGAAGCGTTTGGAAGTCGAAATGGCATTAAAAATGTTTTAATTAGTCTACAGCAACACTAGAGTTCTATGAAATTGTTAAATTAACTAAGATTACTTTTAATGTATTTTACATAAGAAAATGATAATTTTACATGAGAGTATTGACTATGGCGTGGTAGCCCAGTGATAACGGCCAAGACTTACGAATGGTGGTGTGGTGTGTATTTCATCACCAATGCTCTCAAAATGAGGTGAAGGAAAAAATTGGGCGCAAGCTATTTTTGACAAATCGAGGACCTACAAGCGTCAAGACATGTGACATCTACCAAGCAGTACTGGGCCCGCGTGGTGGTTTACAGCCCACTCCCTCTCACATAACGGAGGCCTGTGTCCCAGCAGTGGGAACCTTATGGGCTGATTATGCTATACCTACTGCTGTTCATTATGTGAACACGTTCCTCTCACAAGATGTCCTAGGAAACAAGTAACAACATTATACAAGATGTCCTAGGAAACAAGTATCAACATTGTACAAGATGTCCTAGGAAACAAGTAACAACATTATATAAGATGTCCTGGGAAAAAAGTAACAACATTTTACAAGATGTCCTAGGAAACAAGTAACAACATTATACAAGATGTCCTAGGAAACAAGTAACAACATTGTACAAGATGTCCTAGGAAACAAGTAACAACATTGTACAAGATGTCCTAGGAAACAAGTAACAACATTGTACAAGACGTCCTAGGAAACAAGTAACAACATTGTACAAGATGTCCTAGGAAACAAGTGACAACATTGTACAAGATGTCCTAGGAAACAAGTAACAACATTGTACGCACGTCTACACATCAAGCTATATATTTCCAGTTTACGCTGATCTCGCACTGTACGGAAATCCTATACAATGCAAGATCAGCTTATACTGGAAATATATAACTTGATGTGTAGCCGTGTATACAAGATTACATTGTTCAGCTTTAAATAAGTACGTTCAACAAAAACTCGCCCTTGATCGGAGCTCTTCGGTAATGTTCGACTTTGAGCAATACTTAACACATTATAATGATGATTACTTTATAGATGTTGTTGGAATGACGTCACGCTGCCCGTAGCACGGTTCATGGTTCACGTTTGGCTGGACACCATGGATCGCCGTGAAATAGATTCGTCACAAGCACAACTGAGCCACTGAGCTCCATTCAATATTTGCTCAACTTCTTTCGAGATCCGCGGCGAGTAATTAAAATTAAAAAACCCAGAGCTGACAATAAATCAGACTTTAATGGAAAGCCCGCGTAGTTGTGTTGTTTCATTGGATATTCCTGTTTGAGCACCAATTTTTAGAGCACCTAATGCATTGAGCACCAAGGTATTCCCATACCTTAGGTGCTCTTGGTGCTCAAACGTATGTATGTATGTATGAAACAGCTGAATTCTTTTTCGCGATTTCAAGGTTGGTCCCATAGAAAAAGTTGTTTAAAATGATGAATACAATGACCCCTTTTCGGGTTTAGGGTAAACAAAAACGAATGTTGTATTGTTCAACATGCCTCCAGTTAGCGCAGCCCTACGGAACCAGTAGGCAGTAACAACAGCATTGTTTCCGCGACACAGGTGTGGAGGTGTGACAAGTGACGCCTCGCTGTGAGGCCCCAGCGCACACGGTACGAAGCACACGCCGGTATGACAAGCATTACGGTCAGAACAGGATGAACGCTTACTAGTGCGCTACTATTGATACTTGTACTGTTGGTAAAAACTATACGTGCTTAGCGATCGGTATTGGTGGCAGCCGGCACAGGCCACCACCACTTTGGCGTGGCCGTTGTCGGTGGAAAAGGTAGCTTACAGCTTAGCCAACAGGGTCTATTATTTCTCAAGGATAGCATGAGAAATTTTATAGATTGCCGGGCACATTAAAGAAAGGATTGGATCGTTCAGAAAACTTCATAGATTAATTAATCTGATTAAATGACCCAGTTATTGTTTCAATACTGTAACATGCTCTGGCTTATTGCATCTTTGTGACGTCTCTAATAGTCGCATGAACACCCGAAATGTGCTCACCAGCACGTCTCCGAACCTCCTCGAATCGACGTGAGGGCCACCCGCACGCCGCGCCCCGAGTAACCAGCACACACCACTCACTAAACATTCCTCTGTAATCAACCGACACAGATGGCACTTTACATTTAAACATTCTCCACGCACAGTATCATATTGTTATAAACGCTATCTTTCCTCACGTCACAGTCACGCCTCTTAACCTTACTTCTTAACCTATTGGAAAGCAATAGGTACTTGGATGAAGTTTTTCTAAGGTTGCGTGGCAACACTTGGTCGCCAGCAGCCGACCGAAAGTTCAGCCAGTGATTTTGAAACAGTACCGATGAAAAAATGTATCAGCTATATTTAGTACCCAACAATAACTAGGAGAAGGAATTTCATAAAGAGAAATCCAATTTACACTTCACACAAGCCTGCAAGCCGAGCTTGTAAAAACAAGACCAACCGGCACTCTGAGGCGAACTGCGACAATATCTTTTTCTTCTTTTAGTTCAAAAGAGCAAGTCATATGAGTGATAGTTTGAATTTTCCACAGTTTAAAGTGGTGTCACCGTCATAAAAAAATAAGAAGAAACAGAAGGCTCACTCTATCCGATAAAAGGGACAATACACGGCCATTCACAATAACAGTACCTAATTACTTGTTCTAAGTGTGGAACAGAACTGAATAATAGTGTAGTTTTGATCTGATTGGACTCTACTTGGTGCGTCAGATAGCTATGCTCTCTTCTGTGCGGCAGTTTTATGTATTTGCATGATCTACATGTACTTATACATAGACAAAACTTGGTTGTATCGTTATGTAGGTAAAAAATCACGCCCTTACCGTCCATTTGCAAGCAATGCAATCAGCACCCTAATTGCGTAACGCACGATCAATCATAATCTGAATCATTTTGAAACAGATTGCTCATCCATTGCTTCATATGATCGAAAAATGTGTCTGCTCAACAACGTAAATAACGCAAAGAATCTTGTTGAATCGTCAAAATGAAACCGATTATGATTGATCGTGTGTTACGCAATTAGGGTGCTGCTGCTGATTCTCCAGTTCAGTGGTAGTGGACCTTCTGACTTATGTAGATGTAGAAGCTAGGTAAGCACCGACCCCACGCCGCGAAGTTTTCATTCTGCGCTGACTTGCACATTTCACTAACTCATTTAAAAGTTTTCTCGTCGGTTGGGGCGTAAGATTGTCGTTTAAAGTGAAAATCCACTAACTGTTCTCATGATTCATTTCATCGGGCGCTTGAAATAATTTCTTTTAGATTTCGTTTCATGCTAGTGGTGAGTTGCAAAACTTTTGATGTTCAAATTTAATTTAATTTTACTGAAACTTTTCTATTCTATTAACTCATAGCCTTTCTCGTTTGAGCAATTGGTGGATAGTATGCTTACGCCGGGAGCAGAAAACACTGCGTTACCGTGCTTCGGGTGACAGATCTCGGAGATAAGCGTAAGTCCAGGGATGTGTGGCCGGCTTTGGGTTACATCTCGATGGGTCTCTTGGACGCAAAGAATATCGCAGAGAGTTTTGCGGAAGACATCGGAAATAATTTTTGATTTATCTTGTGAACCGGCTTTGTGCACACAAAACAAAAATAGGTGAAATTCTGGGCTAACTGTATTTAGACTGTAATCGAAACGCTAAGAAGTAGCTCATAATGATAGACAAGCCTCCAAAAATAACATTAAAATGATGCCCAGGTTCTGTCTTCTCATAGTTCAGCAAGATAACTGTACAGAGCTAAAAGCTTGTTCCATAGATAATGTAATAAATGGCGAGTTCCAGCGATACATTTATCATAATTATCGGCTGTTGAAACATTACCCCTGTTATGACATATCACCTGACTACCGCGTAACTAGTAGTAATACCTAGGTATCTGCCCCACAGGTACCTTCTAAGTATTTACCAGTTAATTGCCTAAACTAACAGTTTTATTGCTTTTCTCAAACCTGTTGCTTTCGCCAGGTTTCCCCGCCAGTACCTCTTACTTACTGCGAGTGTACATAGAGCATGCGCAGGCGGCTATTTACGTTTGTGTTTCGAATGTATATCAACGATCTATACCTATCATTAAATGTTTATGGCTTTTTGTGGGTTTGTCTGGAACACTTGAAAGGAAACTTTGTTAGTCAAGTCACTATCAAGCGTAAAAGTTTAGTTATGGCAATATCTCCACCAGCTTTTTCAGTAGGTCCATTTTCAGAATTGCTTATTGACATTATATTGCCAAAAGGCTATAAGAAAAATGACTTGAGAATAATTTCTGATTTATTTGTTTGAATTGCGAAAACTTTTAAATTTTAAATTGTAACAAGCCTTAAAAGCCTTCTTAATAACACATCCGGAAAACTCCTTATTGTTTTATAACATATTGACTTTTATAAGGTTCATCCTAGGCTGATTCTCGGCCACCGCAGGCGCGGGCTTGCGGACGGCGAGTAATGGGTAGCTCGCTGTCCGGTAAGGACCAAGCCCGGGTCGACGGCGCGTTGTATTCCACGCGCGCCTCAAAGAGATGTCAGCACCAACTGGTGGGGTCCGCTAGGGCCGATGCTTGCCAGGGGTGCGGGTTGTTCGAAAGTGATACCGCGGCCCCTGGCACACAGGCAACTGAGGGAACACGGGTGGATTTTAGTCAGTAAAAGTCTGACACGCCCTCCTGCTCCACCCAGAGCGGGAGAAGTTATTTGATGATTGCCCACACAAAACAAAAAAAAATCACGACTTCACTCTCAGAATGGAAACAGTCGTTTACAACAATCATGTTCAACAGTCAGTTGTAACTTGTATTGCGTCATACTGTGTAATGTTGTCACGCATACGAATTCCCAATGTAGTTGGTCATTGTTTGGAGTTTGGAAATTAGCCACCAGTCTCTTTTAGAGCCAAATGGCTCTAAAAGGGACTGGTGGCTAAGTAATAACAACCGCACGGGTCGGTCGATCAGGTTAAGCTACGCTTGTCGCGGTTGGTCCGTGGATGGGTGACCATCTTTACTTATCAAGACCCCTCCGTGCCTCGGAAAGCACGTTAAGCCATTGGTCCTGGCAGTCATTCGTGGATTCGTCACATACTTCGGACAGTCTTTATGTGTCGTCACAAGTCCGAAAGAAACAACCAGTTGAACCAGTCTCACCAAGGGAACTACCCAGTAACTGGGTTGTGGAGGTAAGATAGGCAGTCGCTCCATGAAAAAAACTGGTATTCAGCTGCATCCGGTTAGACTAGAAGCCTACCCCAACATAGGTGGGAACAGGCAGATGATGTATTTGGCTCCTAAAACTCAATAATGAAACAACTCCATGTTTTACAATGTTTTTAACTGTATTCAAAAGAGAGGAGGAGCTAAATTCAATTTTGTGTTGTTCTACATATACAGGATAAGTTTTTATCCACTGCGCAAACTGTAACCATGAATTCAGCATATCATTCTAGACCCTTCCAGCGCAAAAAAAAATCAGCTGTTCCATACATTTCGACCGCGTAGGTATTGCACTTTTCTATGAAACAGCTGATATTTTTTTTTGTATAACCGACGAAAAATTTCTACGCTGGGGGGGTCTAGAAAGATATGCTGAATTCATGGTTACAGTTTGCGCACTGAATAAAAACTTTTCCTGTATAAATCTGACTACTTCTTGAGAGACAGTTTTTACTTTTTTTTTGTAATTTGTTGTGGGTCGCGTTTGTGATAGAAAGTATCTTAATGGGTCTTGATTTAGACTATTCTTGTCTTCATCATAACATCAAAAAAGTGAATGCTCGATCTAATTCCGCTCAAGTGCGTGGGCGCATGTTTCGGATTAGTTTAATATCTTACTTGTTTAGTAATTAATATGCTAAATTCAAAACCAGAACTTGAATTGCTTCATTGATTATTAAAGCTGTCGTTTGGAGGAGTGTCAAGAAGGCATGTTTGTTACGATTTAGTCAAATAAAGTGTTAAGGCTCCCACAAACAAGCGGGGCGTGACTCTAGAAAAACAATTTCTATGAAAACGTCATAGATATTTTTCTTCAAAAGTCGCGTTGCTCCTGTCTGAAGAAGCCATAGATGCAAAACTAATAGGTACATAATCCACTGCCAGAAATCTAGTATAACACATAACATTACGCCTGTAATCCCCGAACGTTTAAGCAGAGGTGTAACTACATAGACACATAAGTACCTCACTCAACGACACCCCGACACACACACACCTACTGCTAGCGTTCTGCTACCTAGTATTTAAACTTTAGCTTTAGATACTCACGTGGGCAATCTATTGTCGACGGGGAACTAAATGTTAACCATTGGATGTGTCGATTGTCCAAATTCGTTTTTAATGTTAAATAAATTAATAATAAGTATTGTTTGTTATGTTTGTATTGATGATTACATCGCATTGTTGTCGCTCGCATCCACTCGTGTCGTCAACAACTCGTGAGTACCCTTGGCGCACAAAATGTGACAGTTCCATGCTCTCAACATAACACTATACTCGAGTGCTACCCTCCCACGCCAGAATAACACCTCACATACAAACGAGGACTTTTTGGGGTCATCTTGAGTATGAACGTTTGAGGTACCTACGTGGTGGGTACGTGAGGTACCATAGATAGTACGTACACTGTCCCTATTGACACCTAACGCTAAAACTCGTTCTCTCCATTACAGGTACTCGTCGTCGGTTTCATCAGACCAGTCTCCATTGGATGCTCTTCCAAACTATTCGTTACCCGACTAAGTACGAAAGCTCGTAGTTTGTTGTAGTGTTGGACTGACGTGTGTGCTATTGAATTTTAGAAGGTTACGCCGATTGATCAACACTCTATTGTCCAAGTAACGGTCGCGCGTTAGACTTGACAGCGCCATTTTAGGGTTAGGTACGTGATTTCAGTTCTTTTGTTGAGGTTTTCTTAAAGTTTGGATATGAAATCTGGTAGGTATATACTTTTTGATTTTTCCATATACCTACCTAAAACGTAGGTACTACATATTCTTTTTTAATGAGTAGATAAAACAGTACATTTTCTATTATAAAGTATGGTGTTCAAGCTTCCTTGGTCCTTGTGTGATGTTCTAGTAGTGTTGTTAGTACCATTAGTAAGTCAGTGTAAATTGTTACACACACAAGATGTATGTACGGATACGGAACTTTGAGTGGTCGACACTCATTTCAAAGAACTTTTTTAACATCAATCGTCAGACGTCAATTTTCTTCGATGAGAATACAAAATATCAACGCTCTTGACACAAACTATTGTACACTTTATTTTCATCACAGTAAGGTACCAATTAGATAAATTGACTGGAAATGTTTGTATGTTTCCATGATTGTGTGTTGAAGTGAGAAATTTTAATGAGTCGAATACTTATTAATTGACATTTTGACGGTAGTTGAAGCTTCACGCACAAGTGTCGAAACAGACTAATAAGGATGCTTTGTTGTACATACAGTGATGAATAGTTTTGGAGAGCGTCTTCAAAATACTCAATACATAACAACAAATTAAATTAACAGTTTTTATGTGCCGATAAATAAAAAAACGTGCCAAAAAGTGCCAGTAAAAAGTTAAGTGTCAAACAAAAAGTGAACACGACAGTGATTCTAAAAAAAACAACAATGATTCAAATTTCATACCAAACCAAAGTGCCAGTAGTGAACACAATGTTCTAAATTCAAAACAAAAAAATCTTGTGACAAAAGTGCTAAATTAAAAAGTGCTTTTCAAAATTGGAAGGTGTTAGTGTGTTGTGATGCGTGAGTGCGTCAGTATGCGATGAAGCGCAGCAAGTCGTACACTTGGCTCTCGGGGCTGCTGAAGGCGAAGCCCGAGGAGCGCGACGACGAGGAGTGGGGCGCTGGGCCCTGGGTGCGGGCTGACGTCATGCACCATGACAGGTTAGTCTTGTTGCATGTTTTATAGTTATTTCTCTATCTACACTGTGACTGTGACTCCGACAAAATAAATCATATCATAAATACCAGGCCACTCAGTAAGTATTGCTAAAAAAAGTTTTTGTGTATGAGAGACTGGCCTCTTAAATCTATTTTGAAAATATGATTATTTGTAAGTAAAAATAAGTAAGTTTCAAAATTTCCCTCCCCATTGCGAGCCAAATTATGGTGTCTCATAAAAAATGGATTTGCGCCCGCCGGAAAAAGTGTTTGGAAAACTGGTTCAGACGCATGAAACTTTGTGTAGAGGCTAGTGGAGAGTACTTTGAAAAGATTTAATAAAAAAATATTTACCTATAGATTTTTTTTTAATTTCGCAAAATTTTCTGAGTATCCCACGTATGGAGCCCAAATCCCACATTCATAGCGGGGGTATAAGCCACAGCACTCTCCACCACAGAAGGCCTAAAATCATAGAAGGCTTCACTTTAACTGCCGCGCGTACGAAGCTTCAATTGTTTTTTGGATATGTACGTGCCTTCAGTTTTGCTTATGCAAATTATCAATTGAAAAAAAACTTATTTGCGTAATAAAATTGACATTTTACCACAGATCATTTCGAATTTCACTCCTAGGTTGTGCCGTTTTACGTTCAGACAAAGTGATACTTACCGGATTTTAATGGTCCCCTGTCATACAAACAGCTGACCATAAAAGATAAACATGAGACTAGAGACCCTAGTAGGTTCGACTGGAATACTTACATTTGCTAGAACAACCGTGCAGAGAAGAATATAAACGTGTTTACATCGCGCTTTCTTAAAACCGTCTCTTCTGGTTTTGTACTGTCGTCGGAGAAAATGGCTTCCAGGTATGGACCCACGGTGCCCGCTACGGACGAGACCGGGAACGCGCACAAAAACCCGCGACAGTTACATTTCTGTAGCTACCGGGACATGAATAAGGCAATACAACGCGATAAACTCTCTTACATCGTGTAAATCTGCCTCCATGTGTTACCGAATCAATTAGATATTATGTACACCGGCTAATTAATTGCTAGTGGCGATCGTTTTGTAAGTCTCTGTGTAAAACGGTTCACAGAAACCGGTGTGATTTATTTGCATAGATAAATGTTTTGATTATGGAACGCTTTTCATCGATCTGTGCGTATATTGATTGGGTAAAAAAAAAAAAACATTTGACATTTAAATTCAAAATTAACAGCTCATGATTATCTAATTCCAGTTCTTCTACATCATATAAATAAAAATAAAAATAAATAATAAAATAAAAACTTTTTATTTCGGACTGAAAAATAATCCATAGATGTTAGTAGAGTACAACTTATGAAACTAGTGTTAGTATATTATATAATTATTTAAATTCTAATGTGGGTATTAACCCAGTGCTGGACGTACCGCGTGTCCAGCCTATCCGCAATAACAGCCAGGATGCTGTTGGTGCTGGCGCGCAACCTGCCGAGCGCCGCGGCGCATCGCTTGCGGAGCACGGCGTGGAAGCCGTCAACGTGTGCGTCCGCGAACATGCCCGACGCACTGCACCAGCGCGGCAGCCCCAACAACGCCCTAAATGCATTGTTATATTGAACGCGTAGGGCGCTGAATGATTTTTGCGTATATTTAGCCCACAAGCAGCACGTGTATAACGATGTACAATGCGCTCTGAACAGTGTAATTTTAACTTGAGCATTACAACGTTTAAACCTGTGGGCTATCATGTTCGCTCTGATCGACAGCGCCCTACGCTCCCTGTCCATGTCCTCATCGTCACGTAGGAGATCGGTGACTATGTGCCCAAGATATTTAAAACAGGTGACCACATTCATGGGTGTTCCATTCAAAGTCACTGGAGGAATCTGATCTGGCGACTTGGTACCTGCTTTAAATACCATGAGCTCACTTTTTGACACATTATATTTGAGGCCATGACTAGCCGCGTACGTCTCACACACACTAACTAGTTTCCTAAGTCCGCCGATCGTTGGGCTCAGCAGCACCATGTCATCTGCATAACTCAGATTATTTATACAAATATTATCTATGTGACAGCCGACATGCATGCTGCTGAGCTCACCGATCAGCGCATTTATATACAGATTAAACAAAACTGGGGATGACAATCCACCCTGTCTTACTCCACATTTTAGTCCATAAGGATCCGATAAGATGCCCGCCCACTTTACATAATTGACCTGACTTTGATACCAAAACTTTAGGATATCAATTGTCTCACCAGGTAAATCGGTTTCTTTAAGCTTATCCCAGAGTTTATCATAATTAACAAGGTCAAAAGCTTTAGAAAGGTCTAAATAACAAGCATAAATGGGCGTTTTCCTACTCGTGTAATACTCAACAGTGTGCTTTAGGCTCAGTATAGCGCTCTCTGTAGAAAGTCCAGCGCGAAAACCAAACTGAGCATCGTGTAGGTGTACAAACTCTGTCAACTGAGCCTCAAGCACACTGTCCAGAACCTTTGCAATAACGGTGGCCAGTGAGATTGGCCTATAATTAGATTTGGCCGAGCTATCTCCCGTCTTGTTTTTTATTATGGGAGTAATTATTGTTTTCGTTAGTTCACTGGGTAGGTAAGAGTGTCTAATGCACAGATTATAAAGCATCGATAAAAGTCTAGAGATATGCGGCCCTGCATTTTGCAGATGTTCGACGCTGAGCCCGTCATGTCCTGGTGATTTCCCACCTTTCATATTACTTAAAATCTTTCGTATATCCATAGCACTCACTTTCAGTCTAATATTTTCACACACGGGTTCAGCGTCCAGCATCCACTCGGAAGCGCCCAAAGGGGATTCCACTGTGAAGTGATCTTTAAACATGTTAGCAATCATCTTCGCATCGGTGGCACCCTCGATACTCAAAGGAACGCCAGACCTGATGTTCAGCTTATTGGTGTGTTTCCAAAATTCCCGAAACTTATTATTGGAATGCAGAGTCGCAAGCCGATCCATCTTTATCTGCTCCTGGTGTTGTTGACACCATTTAAGCTTGGCTTTGAAAATCTTTCTGCTATTACACATTGCTTCTCGAATGAAACCTGCTTTAGGTTTACCAAACAGTAGCCAGTTCTGAAAGTCAAGCCTGGCCACCCTATGAGCTTCACCAACATACTTATTCCACCCCATAACTTGTTTTTTCCTAACACTCGTAGCCACCCTATAGCTAGACTCTGAGGCCTCACTAAGCGCTGAGACAATATTAGTATACAAATTATCTAAGATTTGTCTATGCTCCATATTCATACATCGTTTATCACAGCATTCTCCTAATTCCATTGGAAAGTCAATTTGTCTTAACAGTTTATTGCAAAGGTTTGTATACATACCGATTTGTTCTGGTTTCCTTTCCCCCCAGGTCACTTTACTTTTATTTACTACTGGAATCACATTTTTAGATTGAGACATACTAAAATTACACTTAACGGACACAGGATAGTGGTCAGACCAGTACACATTATAATCAACCCAGATATCTGTAACAGAGGGCCACGCTGCACTAGTAACAATTATGTGGTCTAACCAACGCGTACAACCATGCGCTTCACTTACAAAAGTGTGCGTATCAGAGTCCACCCCACATTTAACAATATCGGCACATACCCAGTCCAGATCATCACAAAAACTGAGTAGTTCATTATAGAAGTTTTCATTTGGATGTGCATTGAAGTCCCCAAGAATATAAACATAACCTATACCACATTCTTCAATTATAGCATGTATAGCGCCCATGCACTGCGTTAACTCCGTCATATTTTCCGCACAGTCTGTAGGCATGTATACCGATACAAACAGTATGGGGCGATCACTGGTCACTATTTTTATTGCACAAATCCTAGGGTTATTACATTCAATTACCGTTACTGACGGGAACGAACTTTTACGCCACAATATTGCCGTTCCTCCATGAGGTCTGCCACGCAGCATTCCAGCAGATGTGTCCACTGCTGAAGTTCCAGTGTAGCCAAAGTCAGGATTGATACTGCTGAGCCATGGTAATTCACAAGGAAGTAGCCAAGTTTCTTGAAGAGCAATTATGTCTGACACCAGCGTTAGTTGCCTAACATCTTCAATCGATCGCTTTACATTTTTACAGTTAAATGTAGTGAAAGTACAGCTGGTGTTGTTATTATCCATTTATGATTGGTTGCAAAACATTTTCCACGCATGTATTATTGGATACCGTCCCAGCGTTGCCACGACTAAATTCCACAAAACGTCGATACAGGATGCCATCAGGCCAAAAATTTTCATCCATAAACATGCTCAAACGGTGCCTCGGTACGGAAATCTTAAAAGCATTGTAGTTTCTTTGAGACTTCATATTAATTTTCTGTAGGTGTACAAGCAACTTTGTCTTACTGAATATATGGTCAGAGATGTCACTTTCAGTAGTACTCATATCTACATTATAAATAAACAACGGTACCTTAATATCAGCCGCCTTGAATTTTCCTTCAGGTTCAACGACTGCCGTTCCTTTTTGACCGACAAACTTATTTTTTGACCGATTTTTCTGAACAAGTGTCCATTCTTCTGAAGGTTCCACCTTCTTCCACTGATTGGGTTTGTTGACTATATCAGCAAAAGTCGATGGTTTCGGTAAAGAATCCATATTTTGTGTCATAACGGTACTTTCTTGTACCATACATGATTCGGTTACGTTGTTTACAAGCGGGCACAACGTCGTTTTTTAATGCGCATCGACATCAGTGTTATTGAGTGCACATAATGACGCGCACATAGGATTTTCTACTAGCGCACGAGCATCGACATTGGCTGTTTTAGACGCGCACTCGTTATCTACAAAATCTACCGGGCTGGACGCGGCTGAACTAGTTTTCTCGTACCCACGCAAATTAACATTTTTGTTGTTTGATGTGTTTACGTTAGCAATATGAGATCTCTTTTCTAGTGGCAATTGATTTATTCCAGATTTCATGGATACATATTCCAGTCCCATTGGCCCACTGTCATAGGAATGACTATTAATAAGGTGCGCACCTCTTTTCATGTTCACATTACTTTCGAAATAATTAACAATCGATGCCTGTTTCAAGTTTTCCACTTCACTTTTTAACGAGTTGAAAGTCTCCATTGACACATACCCCTCTTGCAATTTCTTAACATCACTACGTAATAGCAGTAGATCTTTTAAAAGCCGCGTTACATCTACGTGATCAAACGAAATGGGAGGTAGTTTATGCAGATCGCGGGCCACGAATATGGGTATAATTTCCGGATCGGTGTTTTTCAGCAATGTTAACACGTCTTCCAGGTCCCGATGACACTTCCCCACACGTTTGCGAGTTTTCATACGCAGTGATGTTGGCAATGATTCGAAAAGAAGTTTCTTAGCCTCTAGTATTTCTTTTGCAGAGAAAGCACTTACACAGATTCTCACTAAACTTTCTTCGTCCATAACATCTATTTTATTGCTCACAAAAGCTAAAACTTCGTTTATAACGATGTAGATATAGCTTGTAAGTATAAACAACCAATATAGTGGTATTATTGTTTTTAGTTTAGATGTAAGTTTAGCTACTTATTTAAAGCTTCCTCTCTCCTACTATTCTTTGCTGTGCCCGACAGGGTCCATAATGATCACATTTTTTTTTTAATTTACCACTTATGTACACATTGTGGAATGCAAATAAAATTTGAGTAATGAGTATTGGGTCACAGTTTCACAGACTCTCAGCCTACTCTGGCTCGCAGTTGTAATTTAGACGGTTCCGGTAGCTTTCAAAAAAATAATGTAAATCTTGTGACAGCCTACCATATTGCCTCGAGCAGTTTTTTAATTTAATTTATTAATTATTTATCGAAAACAAGTTTATAATAAAAATCTTAACTTAAAAACTATGCTCCACAAAACCGTTTTCACGGTTTGTTCGTGGGAACAGAACAAATAGTACCTATTACACGTAAGGTTTATTAGTGCGGACACTTAATTTTCACTTATTGCAATAAACTTATACATAAAGCAACTAACAATAACATCTTGAATATATGGAAATAATAAAAATATAAAGCTACCCAATCACCCATTCACTCTCCCCCAACAATTTGCAAACAATTTTCCAAAGATCATCGTTTACAAATTCCTGAAAAAGAATTGCTTAAGTAATTTGGCAAATTTGCCTTTTATTTCCTGACTTCTTATATCAGTAGGCAATTGGTTGAGAAGATATGGTACTCTTTTATCAAGCGTTCGGTCGCCGAAATAATTACTTATTCTAGGTACATCAAATTTACCTGCCGATACTATCCTACTTTCATACAATGTATGGTTATAAGTTTAAGTCACGCTGTAAGGGTAGAAGCACGTATAAGGCTGCAGATACCATTTCATGTTCAGTTATTACTAATTAATTACTATGATCGATCATTGTATAACGTCCCCTTTCTACCAATTACAAAGTTGAAGAATGTTGCTAAAAGTACTCTTTGATAATAAAGCAAAACATGAAGAAAATTAAAATAGGAACGTTCATAGATTGTACGTGCAATAGTATGACATGTGACGGTATGACACAGTTCGGGCGGTGCTGCGCGCGCGTGGGAGTCCGAACTGTCCCGACTGTGCCCGAGTGTATCCGAGTGCGGCAGGTCGCAGGTCACCATTGTTGTGCCGCGACCATTGTCCTGCTGTCGACCAACAGATGGAGATATCGCTTTGAGCTTTTGGGAATAGTTTTAAAAAGACATTTGGGTCAGAGGTTGAGCACGCTGTCAGTATGCTTTTAAATAAATAATTCTATTTCTAAGTAAGTTTGGTTGTACAAACTCTTTACACGATAACCATATCTATATTTAAAATAAAATTAGATGAGGTTGACGTTTCCTATCCTGCAAGAAGAAAGGCCAAAACACACTCAGAGGTCACAGTCTGTCTTAAAGTCCAGACATTATTTTGGTCAGTTCATGTGAAGACCATGTAGATTGCTGTCTGAAATGGCCTTTTGAGGAAAGAGCCACACAGATTGAGTAGACCTGTCCAGTCAGTGCACGCATCTGTTAGTAACCGTGTAGCTCAACTTGACATAATTTTCACAATTCTAAAGCATTTAAAACTGTATTTTTTTTTCATATTATATGTTTAAGCTATAAAATCTAGTGGTTGAAACACTCTAACCTCAGAATAACTTGAATCCAATTATAGAATCAACATTCCCTGTTGATTCTATAATTGGATTCAGTTATAATTGTACTTAATTTAATTGTAATCAACATCATATCATTTAATTTTACGCCAACCGTTTTATGGTAAATTTTTACTATTTTACTACTGACATCCGAGCAGTCTTAATTATATGTCCATAATAATTTGCGTGATCAATTTGTACGGATGTCGCTGTAGTAACCTGTTACATAGTTTTTGCCTGAGATTTGTCACACGACTGGTTTTTGTCTTCGTTCTTAAATAGCGTAAGAATATCCTTGAACTGCACGGGTGCTGGGCGCAATCGATTTGATTCGCCTGTATTTTACGTTTGACAGACTAGTTTCTGCCCGCGATTTTGACTGCATGTATGTCTGAAATGATCCCACGGGAACGTGCTACCGAGACCAAAAGCCCTTATAACATTAGTTATCTGGCAACGAAAGTCCTGTCAAAATCGGTCCAGCCGTTTCGGAGATTAGGCGGAACAAACAGATACAATATTTTTTTAAATTGTTTTTCTGTTATAAGTAGGTACCGTATATAGTATTTCATACGGATTTGGTAAAAAACTGTTATTTTGATTTTATTTACCTATTTGTTTAGATATCATTTCCATTTTATTTTTGTAAATTCTTGGCTCACGCGTGACGAAGAGGTCGCAAAAAGCATTGGTAAATGTTGCTGGCTTCTAATGAAAATTCCTTACTCGCCTTGGCTAGAACTTATGACAGATTCGTTCATACATCTTAACTTTACTGACTAGCTGTCTAAAAAAGAAAAAGGTCCTTAAATAATAACTCCACAAATTGATTCATCACAACTGTCTCGTCCTACAATGGAGGCGCCTTCGCCGGGGGCTGCGTGCGCCGCGGGCGCCGACCAATCAGCACTATTTATGTATAGCACTTTTATAACGAACCAGGGGGCCGATTCTACTAATTTGCAACGTTACACGTTAAACTGTGTTTCCACAACAGTTCGATTTCGATCGCCGTTCGATAGTTACATAAAAAGTCATTCTACTATTTTATAAGCAAAATGGAAACTAAACTTAAAACGTATTGCAACTGAACTGTAGCGGGAACACAGCGGGTAACCCGCGTTACCAACATGCCAAAATAATATGTTTTATTAATACCAAAAAGAAAAAAGTTGAATCTAAAAATGTTACTAAACACGAATATGTGGCACTAAAAGTATTTTCTATAATTAAAAGACATAATGATCATAATTTTATCATTAACTTTGTCCTATAGTAAACGTCACGCTCATGTTCGATTTTGTTAGTAGAATAGGTTTTGACATTGTTTCAATCGATCGTTGGCGTAACTAAAACGTAACCGCAGCTGTGTCGCAGCTGGACCGTTGTTCATTTTAGTAGAATGCGAAAACGCTTAAAAGTGGTGATTCGGTTGCGGTTCTATTGCGTTTTTTTAACAAATTTGTTAGTAGAATCGGCCCCCAGGCCTTGATCCATAATACCATAACCACCTTTTTGACCGGAAAAAGGCGTGTCAGCATTTATTATTATTTTAGCACGGTCGTTCGTAAAAGGCGCAATGAATAGGAATTTCATGCGATTGCATGAATTGTTGACACATTCATGAAAATCGGTGCCATGGTCCTGTCAGAACTTGCGGTACCTTTTACTCTCTGTTTCTAAAACTGATATTTTAAAAGTAAAGATCGCGGCACGTAAGTTGAACCAAAATGTCGGATTTTGTGTCAACTTACGTGCCACGATCTGTGATTTATTTCCAAACTTCAGTACACGTTATATCAATGACTATGCTAGAAGGTGACCTCATTCTTATTCCGTGCTAAGCAACGAGTGCACGTGCTTCTACCTTCGGTTGTTTGTTCTGATTTTGTTTCAACTTACGTGCCGCGATCTACTCGTATATGTGTAAGACTTTAAAAATCTGTTAAAGAAAGTTGAGAAACTACAGCAAAAGATTATTGTAAAATAAAGAGAAAAATTCTATAGAGCACCAACATGTGGGGTCAGTAGATAACCCTGGGCGATTTCTGTGCGTCTAATCGGAGTATCTAACGGTACATTGAAATTGACCTGGCGGCAAATAAAAGAGCAGCCTATTATGTCCCTCTGATTATTCTAAGAATACCACTCCATTGTCGATGCTTTTACGTCGAGTAATTGGGTAGGTGTTGACGCGAATTTGAATAAAAAGAGCCTTTTGAGAATTAACAGTTTTGTTAGAAGCAACTTTTTATAAAAGTACGTGGGCTCTTGTTGTTGTTCTCAAGTCTCTTTGAGAATTATAAAATAATGAATCCGGTGTAGTAACCTTTTCTGCCGTACTTAATAAAAGCTTCTGATGTGTCACATCGCAAAGAAGATTAAAATGAGACATGAAAGTAACTTTATTAAAAGAGCAAAAGGTTCTAAACAGTTGTCCACAATAAACGAATATGGGATTTCAGCTTTGCCCTCATTCTTCATTTCACGTTTTGTACAAAAACCACATTCGCTTTACAACACCATGTTTTCCTTCAAAGGTCTGGACTATTCTGTAAAAAGTTCCATGCTCAACTGACGTGGTTGAACGTCAGCCCGTCAGGTCGCAGCAGGGCGCGCGCATAATGCCGCACGTTGCGCCCGCGCCGCGTCGCACGTACTTACGATGTCTTACTTCATACTTCTATGACGTACAACATGGTTGGGTACTTGAAAATTATAACAAGTTATTCTTAGCGTAGATGCTGTATTGTAAATTGTCTTAAGCGTAGGAGTGAGGGGTAGATTCGTTTGTTTTTTCAAGACCACTCTCATGGTCTCTGTTTTTCCGATGTTGTAATGATCTTTTTAGGTACCTAAATTTCCTACTGTTGTCATCAGTAGTGACAGTTAACTTTGGTTCTAAATTCGAAGTTATAAGTGTCATCTTGAAATCCACACGGGTCGTCTAAATGAAATTCAACATCTACACACATATTGAATCACAAAACAGCAGGTTAGATGTTCGCAAGTGGTTTCCATTTCATGCTCACCTACATCGTTCTCTTAGCGTTTATTTTCATAATATTCAATATGCCAGATGTGTAAAGTTGGAATATATTGAAATACATGTTGTGGCCGCAGCCCGCACTGCATGGTCGTAAACTTTGGCCGGGGACGTACACTTACTATGCTGGTGGAGGGAACTTGCGGTGGCGCTCACCACATCACACAGCACAGATGTTAATATAAACCAGGTTTAGAGCTATCTATATTTCGTCTTCTGTGCTTGCGACTTAAATAAGTACAATTTCCCTAATGATTTTCGCCTTTTATGCTGTTCCCATAAATCAATCACTGAACTTCACCAATGTCGTGCAATGTCAAGTAAAAGCCACGATTGCTAGTTGCCGTTCACATCCAGTTTACCCTAGGTAACTTTTTCGGGGTCAGACTATCTGATCTGAGACTACACTTAAACAAATTTTACTATTCCTGTATATGTATGTATAACAATTATGTTTGTGCCAAACGTTTTCGTTCTGTTAGTAATTTCTAGTCATAGTTTAGCAGACTTTATGATTAATGTTGAAAGTCATAAAGCCGATGCTCACGGTGAACGAACCACCACAAGTTAGCGTGCTGCTCGGTAAAGGGGTCGTCCGTGGTTAAGCTGGCCACAAGCCACATATCAAGCTTAAGTGTGTAGTGTTCTATAGATCTCAGCATAAAATTAAAATTTGAAATTACAGTCTTCAGAGTTCTGAGGGACAATTCTCGTAATTTTAAGAACGTTCACAGTCTGATCTCAGTCTCAATCTGTCAAAAAAACCGCGAGTTTCCATACATTTTTGACAACTTTTTGACGTTTGATTGTCGCTGCGATGACACTGCGACTAGATTGTGAACGTTTAAAATTACGAGAATTGACCTTCAGATTTGCGATTAAAGTTACGGTTTATCGACTTTTACTCAACATTGTAGCTTTGAGCTATTGAAGATTCATTGGTATTAAGCTTTGTGTGTATTTTACGAATGGGCATTCAGTCCATTCCAACTTCTGTTACATTCCAAAAAGATGCAAACCAACACTCATATCTAATCCATGGACACTTAGTCTCTCTTTCCACATAGATATTGGAGGTACTTTCTAAATTAAAAGCAAATAAAGCACGGCGTGTATCTGTTCGGCTGTCACTTACAATATCCGTTTCCCAGTCGAGTGTGAATTGAAAATGTAACCGCAGCGCGCTGATTGGTTGAGAGATCTGTGACGGTGCGCGCACGCAACCTCTAGACACTTAGGGTGACTGTCCTATAGGACTGGGCTTTGTTTTAGTAGAGGAATTCATTAATATTTAATTGGAGGCTGGAGTTAATGAATAAAATATTGAAACACCGTTAAGAAAGAAATTCCTGATGAAACACACGCGACGTGCAGTGGAGGTAGCTTTGATTAAGAAGAAGGATTTGAATATTTAAATAAATGATTCATGTCTTGAATTACTGAAAAATTAAGATGAAAAAAAAAACGACAAAATTGTTAAGGTGCACTGCACACGACGAAATAATTGTCATAATTTTGAACAGTAGAGTGATTTCACTAAACAAAAATAAGTTCATTCTAGAGGGTATACTTTTTTGGATGTAAAGATGACTTACTCGATTCTCTCTCTCACTGATTCAGTCTCGCTTGATTCTTTACGACTGTTTCTCAGTGGTATGAAGCAAGCTTTGCGCTTGCTTTTTTGGGTCCGTGGTGTGCAGACCCTAACGTTGATAGCCAGGTGTCGACCGCGCGGCACAGATCACGGATAACATGAAGTTGAGCCGATGCCTGACCGCACCGTGTACCAACAAACAATCAATTTATTGATTGCGAGAACGGAGAACACTGCCAGCTAACTACGAACGGACCGTTTTGAGATAGATATTTGCAGAACGTGCGTTTTGACGCGTTTCACAAATTAAACACTACTATAAATGGAGTTCCTTACCTTAAGGGTTAATCTGTTGGGTTCACATGCTCTTAAATGACCTTCTTTTGTAACTACAGGCGGTATTTACCAAATATTGTTTGGTGACGCTCAAAATGGTTCAAAAAAAGTACCTACCTATACTACTAAAATTATAAATGTGAAAGTTTGTAGGTATGTTTAGATGTTTGTTACCCAATCACGAAAACCGGTTGAACGGATTTGGATGAAATTTCGCAAACAGACAGTTTGTAACCTGGATTAACACATATGATACTTTTTATCCCGCTAGTACGGTCCCGTGGAATAATTTTCGATCTCTACGCGGGCGAAGTCGTTGGCGAACGCTAGTAAATAAAATGAGAAAGTTATGAGTAGGTACCGTATCCATTCCGGGGACGCCAGAACTAATAAATTTTCGTCAGAAAAACATAGTTGGGAAATAACAAGTGTTGTGGGATATTAAAAGCCTCCTTATGGTACTTTAACAACTATGCGAGGTACCGGAATGGCCGGGAGTCGCGTGGAAAATAGTTAATAGTTCATTTATTTCAAACAAGAGCTATACTTATATTTATGATAATAATACAACTTATTATGAACGTTGTTATTGGCTTCGTTGTCAGTTTGTTAGGACCAGGAAATGGGATTTTATTTATGTGCACTAAATGTTCGTACCACTTACTGCTCGTAGCACAGAATAACCGGGCAGAAGCAAAGCTTCATACCAACGCCGCCGTGCGTAGGTACACTACTACACGCACAGCTATGAGTGAGTGACGTGTCACCGACAAGGCGCGGGGTTCGAGCACGCGCCCGCTCGCGTACAAATCGGTTTGAACTAGCTCAGTAAGAAGACTAAAGGGGAACCTAGTCGAGGCTTCGAACTCCTGGCTAAAAATCACGCTGTCTCACCAGGCTTCGTGTCCGACAGAGATAGTATCAGTGATGAGCAGTTAGACGCTAGTCTACACGCACAACGTTATTGAGTGAGATGCAGGATCATTAAAAGTAAAAAAATCGCGAAAAAATTAAGAAAAGTACTTTGGAAGATCGGGTTTTATGAAAAAGCCAGTGCATAAATCAATGACCAATAAAGTTAATTGAACTTTTAGATAATTGACCTTTGTCGGTACCGACTTGGGTTTGGAGATTTTACACTTTTATTAGGTATTACTTAAACACGCCCAAAGTTAAGTAAAATTAAAAAGAAGAACAAATCTTTCTTGGCTCCTAACTTTTTAATGGGTTTTTATTAACCGACTTCAAAAAGGAGGAGGTTATCAATTCGTCGGAACCTTTTTTTTTTTTTTTTTTTTTTTTTTATTATTTTTTTTTATGTATGTTCCCCGATTACTCGAAGATGGCTGGACCGATTTGGATTTTGTTTTTTTTGTTTGAAAGGGTATACTTCCCAGGTGGTCCCATGATCATCAAGTCAGGATCTGATGATGGGATCCTGGAGAAATAGAGAGAACTCTTCAAATTTTATAGGCACACAAAGCGATTTAGGTATTTTTTGGAAGAGTACTTTCTCGTAGTAGTCCCATTTCAATTTGGTGAAGATCTGATGAAGAACTTCGGAGATAGGCAACGGAACTCCTCAATAAATGATAGCAAATGGACTGGGATTGCCGAAATCGCATGTCTGTCTATTGTTTACACCAGTTCATAACATAACATCACGCCGGTACGCTGTGAAGGGGTAAGCACATGTGAACCACTAAAAAGTGAAAAATAAAAACTTTTTCCAAAAAAAAAACAACCGACTTCCAAAAAAACACTACAAAGTGAAAAATAACTTTTTTCGGAAGGCGGTGACAAAAAACTCAAATACAGCTCCAAAGACACCGACTTCCGAAAAAAGTTATTTTTCACTTTGTAGTGTTTTTTTGGAAGTCGGTTGTTTTTTTTTTGGAAAAAGTTTTTTTTTAGTATTCTGTTTCCGTACAGGCAATATTAATAATGAGACAAAACGATATCATATTTTACATTGGATGTGCCATGTCAGACAATGGAGTAAAACACTCCCGAAGTTTGTATGCAAAAAATGTGGGCTAGGTTAATAAATTGTAATTAAGTAATATTTTTTTTTTTACAAAATAACATTTTTATTAGTTACAATTTATTCGAAAACATCCATCAGTTTCTTAGTAACTTCAACTATATCCAATGACCCTGGTTATTTACCTGTTTTGGTGATTGTACCTACTAACATATTTGCTACTGGATTTGCTTATGTACCTTCTTATTAGTCGGTAGTGTAACAAGGCTCATAATAGGCTCAACTGTCATTTTTGAAAAGTGTCTTAATTAGATTCTAGAGTATTAATAAATCATTAAAAAAACACAACATTTTTATTTAATCGACTAGTGCCATAAAAATGCTTTTAAATTTTACATTTTCGAATTTCGCGCGTAATTTGACGAAAACGCTGGACGCAGTGGACGCCATATTGCTTTGTGGGTATGACGTCAGTTTGTTATATAAACAAATGCGCTGATATTTTATAAGACAATTGTTTATAATTTAAAAAATGAGTTATTTTTCTACTTATCGTTGATTTGCTGTTCCCATGCTGTTTCTGAATGCAAAATATTAATTAAATAAAAATCACTTTGGTTACGAAAATAATAAAAGTACAAAGTTGCTCAGTTGACATGCGATATGACGTAATAACATAGCGGCTACTATTTCATGGTGTTCAAAAACAGATAAAAAGAACTGAAACTTTAAATTGTATTTTACAATTTATTTTGTGGTTTCATGAACGAAAACTAACATTTTCCGATTGCATTTTGCCTAAGCTATCTCAATAATATATTTTCAGATTTTTTCTCATATAGAGTAAAATACCGTATTGCACACAAATGAAGAAAGGTATAATAATATAATCGCTAAAAATGTGTTAGGTGAAAATCACGTCATAGATTTTTTTTTTAATTTTTCCTTGGATGTAAAATTATTAATTAAATAACTTGACAAAGTACAAACAATCATAATAAGAAAGTAATACGTAACTCTGGGTAACGTAAAAAGTGGATCAAAAGCTCACGTCAAATTATGATTTACTTATTTGTAGAAGGCGTTTTACGACCCACTTCATCATGACAATCGACTTTAAACAGTAATATTTTAACAGTTTACGTGGCAACCCCAGACTTCCACCCTGCAAGCCCGTGAATGTACCCATCATACAATTTAAATCTCACCATAAAGCCTTCCCTCATACTTCCCTAAACCGACATAAGTGCCACTTACCATACGCTCCATAAAAATGCAGTTAACTCACTTCATGAACGCACCCCATAGGAAAATAAACTTAGTTTTTGAAAGGAAAAGGTTCAAATTGTAAGGGATGTGAATTATAAAATGCCCTGAAAGATGGCATTATTCATATAAATGGGTTTTGACAGTTTCATTTCTTGATATTGTCGCGTGAGGCGTGAGGCGGTCTCACACGGACTGCGACTGAACACTTTCTCAACCGTCTGTTATTCTGTAATCAGATGCAGTTGAGCACGAGTAATTTACATGGAGCAACTACCTGTCTGATCTCCAGAACCCAGTTACTGGGTAATGCGAAACCCTTGGTTAGACTGGTTGCCAGATTTTTGATCTTCTGACGACCGTAAATTGTAATTAAAAGCTACCCAAGAAAATTAAGGTTAAATACCTCAAAGTCGAATGAAAAATATGTTCATCGTGATTTTAAATTATAATTTCAGGTCTAAAGTATTCAAATTTATCCTATAAAACCACTAATTTCGTAAATATCACTACAAATTCGCAGCCACAGGTCCAGTTTCTAATCTATTTGTTTACAAGAACAGACCATTCAGTCACGCAAAATTATTGTCAATGGAAAGGAACATGAATATTTGAGTCGTAGGCGTCAGTTTGATGGTTGCATAATTAAAAATTAATAGACTTTGTGAAGACTGCAGGAATCCGCTGGATGCGGAAAGCACAGAACCGATCAAAGTGGCGGAGCTTGGGGGAGGCCTATGTCCAGCAGTGGACGTCTGTTGGCTGAAATGATGATGATGATGATCATTAATAACATTCCTTGAAATTATGTTCCTCGACTCATATTTTCTCGGAAATTATCCGATCAACAATGGTTCCAATAAACCGTCTGTCTCAGTACTGCATTGCTGACTCGTTTCAACACCTGCAAACCTACTTGACCATTTGAGTTCCATAATACGATTTCCGATATCAAATACCATCGTAAGTATTCGTGTCTTGATGTTTGGAACTTGGTCTATTAGCCTGATGCAAACCATGCTCCATGGTTCTCTGTGCTGCTCTGAGCCTGTACATCGTCTCTTGCGTCAGCACCTATAGTTGGATACACTAATATCGGTAAAGTTAGTAAAAGATTTACTACTGGTAAACATTAGTGTGCGTATAATTTCACACTTGTCTGGTGAGATACCGTGCTCTGTGGGCTGTCTTGGGTGGGACTTTACGTTGCGTTAGGTTGCCTTTAACTAAAATTGTACACACGTTAATCTTTAGAGTAACTCGTTAAAGATCCGTGTATCTATAAAACATAAATTAAATTAATAGCTGAACATTTTATAACATTTATTCATTATATTGTCATAGTCTTTTCTTTTTATTAGAAGCTGCAGGCTGTCTTGCGAAGGAAGCATTAAATGGTATTTGTTGAAGATATTGCCGTAAAACTAGACATTCTCTCTTACCGTCGATGTCTTATGTAATTGAGCAAATACTTTATCTTGTAGTGCATATCGGCAGGTTCATCGACTCCATGATTTTCAACACTCTGAGTTGAAATTTTACGTCGATTATAAAGAGAAAATATAGCCCGAAAGTCAGACAACCAGTCTTACCAAAAGATATCAGGCTGCCCATTAACTGGGTTGTGGAGGTCAGGTGGGTTACTCTCTAACTCCGTCAACGAAAATACGGACCCGTCCGAAAATAGTTCGACTTTTCGAAGTGACTCCTACAGCTGATTAATTAACTTTTTTGGACGGGTAAAACCATATAGGGAGTAGGGACAGCTGTCAAATCGTGTAGTAATTCATTCTTAGTTTGGGCCTCAAACTAATCATAGTTTCGTAAGTTATACGGAGAAGGAAACGCCCGTAACTTAGACCGAGATTAAGGATTTCGCTTAGAGAGTAGGCCCCCAGATACATGTAAAATACTGGTTTTAAGCTGCATTCGGTTAGACGGGAGAAGTTAGGAAAAGTCTAAGCAGATATGAGGACGATGATATAAGAAAATTGCTGTTGCATAAATTTTGACAGCGTAGGTATTCCACGGAAGGAACTGGATAGCCTAGCCATGACACAAAACCGCCAAAAGTGGAGAGATTTGGAAGAGACCTATACTCAGCATTGGGTGGCCAAGGGTTGAAGAAGAGAGAGAGAGAGGTATTCCACATTGCTACGAAATAGCAGTTTCATTTTATAAGCGACGTAATTTTCTGAGCTAGGGTTCTGGAATCATTTGCCGAGGTTTCAGGTTGCACGTCGGATACCACCGTGTATAATTTCCACTGCCTTTAGTATGAGAAAATGATTTAGGTTTTTTAGCGGTTATCGATGAAGTAGGTAAGTAAGACGTTGTGTAAGAAAAATAGGTAGATTTAAGTTTTGTAGTTTTATCACATACGACACTTCACAGTTTCCACAAACACCATGTTCCCCGGACACTGGTCGCGAGATGTCCGGCGCGCGTCGCACGGTCCCGCGTGCCGTACTGTCCAACATTGTCCGCGGCTGTCCGCGTGTCCACGTGTCCAGATAATCGCTGTGTTTGCCAAGTCTATTGGACGCAAAGCGTGGGTTTCTACGGGCAGGCTATGAATATTAATTTGGATTTGATATAATTTACCTTGGGACTAGTATTGGTCAAAACGCGGAAGGATCATGAGCCAGCTTTACTTATGACAAAATGGCACAAAAGTAAAAATGGTGGTGGTGGTGGCAAAATAGTTATTGCCCCAAACACCTAATTAGTCATGAGCAGAGATCGGATATTCGGATGCATATTTACCTAAAGATAATTTTTAGCTATGAAAGTATGGAAGCGGCTTTATAAATTATTTGTAATATTTGTTCAGATGTGTATTAATTTAAAATTAATGTTTAACCCGATACAAATATGTGTATGTACTGGAGGAGGGGTGGTTTGTATTAGTTAAAACAAAAACTAAACAAATTACTTAGGTACCTAAATTAAGACTTTTTAGATACAAAAGCGCATTCCATGTTAGCCAACATCTCAACTTTAGGTGAATATGCATCTGAATATCCGATCTCTGGTCATGAGCAACATCAACATTTGTCAGTTATATACAGCAATGCAAAATTTGCAGATATTGATATTTTCCTGTCATAAGGTGCGCCCTGATGGCGGTAGATCCTAGTGTAAAACATTCACTTTCTGCGTCATCTGGTTTGATAGAAGCATCACAGTCGTCCATTCCTTTGAACAGCAAATATGCACAATTCTAATGTGTTATTATTGGATTGTACAACATAATTAGACTTCCGTCCAGAGAGGAGCTCTGTAGGTACTGTAGTAGTATTAAAATAGTCTTAACTGTTGCCTTCCGCTGCTCGCCTGGTACGTCAGACTCAGGAACACTTGTATACATGGACGTGAGTAGGATGTGTTGAGTGCATCTCATTTACAGACAACATGTTGACGACTTTCTACATGTTGTGGAGCGTACATTTTTCGTTCTTGTGATATATGTCTGCAATGTCAAGGAAATATTGAAAGAAAGACAGAAAAAACGTTTATTCGCGATAAACTTGGCGCAGACCAAGTACACAAACAAAAACCGGCCAAGTGCGAGTCAGACTCGCGCACGAAGGGTTCCGTACCATTATCTATAATATAAAAGATATTTTATGGGCAAATTTAGATATTCGCGAAAACTTGTAAGTACCAAAATTTACTTTAATTTTAAACTTTTTAATTTTTTGTAATTTTTCCTTTATTTGTGCTATAAGACCTTGCTTTTTGCCAAATTTCGTGATTCTAGGTCAACGGGTCGGGTTTTGGACACAAAACCTTTAGGGAACTTCCGGTTGACCTGGAATTGTCAATTTTGGTTAAAAGAAGTATAGGGAAAATTCCGAAAAATAAAAAAATTGGAAATTAAGGTAAATTTTGGTACATACAAGTTTTCGTGAAAATCCAAATTTGTCCGTATCTTTTTATCATATATTTTATGATTTCTTAAGATTAAAAAAAAATACCAAAATTATAAAAAGTGAATTGAATACAAACGAAAAAATTTAAATTTTTTTTTTCATGCAGTCTTCGTGGTACTGGCCAGTGCGATTACCACTGACGTGAAATAAGTATTAATGCATTTTCAGTGGACTGGCAATAAAGAAAATTATTGAATAGAAAGGTTCGAATTTCAAAAACTGTTTCCACGCCAGCGGAAAAAAAAAAACTTTTGCACGCAGATTTCGAATGACAAACAGAATCTTTCCGAAGTTGTGAGGTGAAAAGTCGGTTTTCGTGTCTGTACGCTTAGATCTTTTAAACTACGCAACGGATTATAATGCGGTTTTCATCAATAGACAGAGTGATTCAAGAGGAAAGTTTAAACGTATAATACACCGTCCTCCACACGGACGAAGCCGCTGGCAAAAGCTAGTTTTAAATAATTCTGTGAATCATATGATTCATCATATCGGGAGTTGAGTTGTTATAATACTATAATATAATAAAAAAAAACTAGATAAGTACGCTAGTATATAACTAGCGTACTTATCTAGTTTTTTTACAACAGTGTTTTTAACTCTTGGTTTTCTTTGTTCTTCAAAGACTCATTCCCTCATTTTATTTCATCCCTTATTGCCCTACGCATCCGTCTCGATTCTACCCTTGTTACGTCATGAACTGGCACCACGTGTGAGGAATGTACTCTCAACGACCATCCCAGTACTACACCGGCCATCATATTATATTCGGCACTTCATCCTAATGCCCGCCAAGGTGTGCAGATACAAATAAAAATAAAAACAGCTGCTACTGATTGTGTGTTTGTAGGGCCTCTGTTTTCTTTCATTATTTTTCGTAGAAACAGACTCCATAAATAAGTCAGCTGTGGAGTCGGCAGAACGCTTAACGCTTATTCTTGAGAAAAAAAAGCATAGCTATAAACCTACGAAAATCAAATAACGTAGTTAGGATTGGAAGACAAAACAAATCGATCAAGTCAATGGAAACAATGACATCATCTGTTTAGAATAGTATTTATGACAAAGACGTGTTTAAATACAGTGAAGGTGAACTGAATGTAACCATATTATATGTCACCGTATGATTTTAAACACCGTTAGTTTATAATCTATCTCGCGAGATTATAAACTGTCGATAAATTGTGAACTGCACTATACTGCTATCGACCGAATAGGTTAGGTTAGGTTAGAATTGCGACCAACGGCGCGCGAGCCGAGCGAGCGTAGCGAGCGCTGCCTCGGCAGCGGCCGGCGAGCGCTACTTCCAAGTTAGTGGCAGTTACTTGACTATGTAGTAATAGCGCAAGGTACTATTCATCTTAATACCAGTTCACAATTTGACGGTTTCACTTCGATAGATTATAAAATAAAATCTACCGAATAATAATGCGTTAAATTGTTAGTAGTATGTTACGGTTCACAATCTTTCGACAGTTCACAATCTTGCGAGATAGATTATAATTTGACGGTATTTACAATTTTACGGTGACATATATATAGTTAGCAACAGAATTCAATAAATACCCAAGCAAAGCGTCAAGTATGCTTCACTCTCTGCACATACAGATGTAGTGTGAGCAATTATTAGAGTTTTTTACAAGAAGGTACACCAATATAGACGACGGGTTGTGCCTCAGTCAAGTTATCGACATTTACGGTAATAGTACATTACGACGATGTAATAATATTAATTCCACACACGCCACATGTGCAACGTCTAATCGCTGTGATTAGTAGTGCGATTAGCTCTCATAGTAATAATTATCTCCGTGCACACACATAAACTCCGCATCCGACATAATGACGAATAAAATTTTAATCGTTTCGTATAAGCAAGCACTCTACGAGAAACTAATAAAGAAAATAAAACCCGTCTCATAGTAACGAAGGTACGTCTCAGCTGTGCAGCGGTTAAGTAAATTAAGACGTTAAAGCACTTAGCTTAGACATCCCAATTTTCCGGCAACCTTATGGGAGGCAAAACTTATGCACATCAATCACAGTGACCAATGATAAACCCTAAAGAAAACTTTTGGTTCAACTATCTGCGGTTTCTAATCTTGTCTGATCAGATAAATATTATGCTGTTAACTAGTCTTCAAATCATTAGACGTGATCAAGAATTCAAGATGATCTAGCTTTTCCTCCACGTAATGAAACTGTTCACCAAGCTCTCACAATAAATAAATTTCAAAATAATAACTATCACCACGATATTTATCATGTTTTCAATTTCCGCGACATGTTCTAGAAATAAATACCTATCTCTTCATCTTTATACGATTGCATCAGAGATAAGTTATCATTAATTGGACTAACATTCCGTCGCGTGTCAGGGCTCCACAAATCGTCAGGGGCGCTGTATCTAACACGCCTTACATCAAGATTGATAAAATCTAATAAATCAGCCTTTCTTCCGGCACTGGGATTCAGTTACTAAATGAAATACATGGTCAGCTGATCGTTGTTTGGTTAGAACACGCAATGGCTTATGATTGACTTCGTCGATTACTGTTTAAGGACTAATGGTATTATTCCCATTTGTACCTTTATTGTTACCTTCCTACTTATTCTTTTATACTTTTTACGGTTCCATACCTCAAAAGGTAAAGACGAACTCACTCTCTTGTCCGTCTGTCCGTCTGTCTGTCCGTGTGTCACCACTGATTTTCTCAGGAACGGGTGGATCTAGCAAGTTGAAATTTATACCAGATACTGAAGTTCCTATTACTAGTAGCGATGAAGATATAAAATGTAACACCTGCAGAGTTAGTGCAAGCGGTACAATATGCCGAATTGAGTTATCTTCTGAAAAAATCGCGCGAAAAGTACATAAAAGTGTACAATTTGTTCAATGCATGGATACATTCTAAAGTCGTGAAAACGTTTTCGAAGACTACAATGCAATGCTACCATACTTCATTGAACTACACTAATTTAATAGGTATATTCTTTAGGCTGTTTTTGCACCTAGTTTTTTCCTCGCTGTAGTGAGGTGAAAAATAGGTGTGTTTCGCTCGGCAGCAAAGGTATTCTGCGTCTCGTACCTTTGAAACCCTCGCTACGCTCAGGTTTCAATCCTAGAATCCTTCGCTTGTTCTGCTTTCAATCCAAGTACGCGCGCCATAAAACAACTTTGCAGCCTTGCATAACAAATAACTATTGTTTTATACTACGTATGTAAGGATAAGGAATATATATAGAGTCTGTAACGAGTAAGTGGTAAATTACCAGTATATCCATCTAAGCTAGGTCTAACTAAAACTTCTTTGTCAAGGTGTAATAACAATTACTTTTGATGAACCCAAACTACATCTCGGAATATTCTCATCAAGAACACTGTGCTTTACAATACCGGCCTTCATCGATGGCAACGTTGGGGCATCCCTGCTCCGTTTATCAGCGTGTGTTAAAACCCACTTGACGTAGGGGTGTGCTAAGCTCTCCGTCAGCACAGGGGCACGGGGGTGCCCCCAAGATGAGCGCCTTGTTGTATGCCCCACAGCGCCCCGAGACACTGGCCCGGATTTACTGCGCGTTAAGGAGATCATAAAATGAGCACTGCTTTTGTGTACTCTCATTTTATTGGTAATTTAAATGAAAATCCGTTTGCGTAAAGTTGCTTTTGTGTAATGAAAATCTGTGGCTTGATGTGTTGGTTGTAAATGTGCGTAGGACCTCAAAATTCATCTTTGTTCAAAAACTAATTTTGTTTCATCAACTTCTGCAGTAACAAGTCAGACTACTTTAACCCCCTTATTTAAAAAAAAAATGCTTAAACTTAAGAGATATTTAAACGTACAAAATGTATGGTTAGACAGATGCTAATCATTACCAAACTCATTGTATCCTTATACCTTGTGACCTTGTGAGGGCTGCAGGAGTCCGCTGGATGCGGGAAGCACAGAACCGGTCGAAGTGGCGAAGCTTAGGGGGAGGCCTATGTCCAGCAGTGGACGTCTTTCGGCTGAAATGATGATGCTGATGATGATCCTTGTACCTACCTATATCCTCTGTGTTACTTTTACTAAGACAAAACCCCTTAATGGAAGCAACCGTTAAACATTTATATCAAAGATCTCAGTAAAGATCCCAGCACGGCCACCGTTTTGTGCTGCTCATCAAATTACTCGCTTGCCTTCCGGCGGCAGTTCCCGCCAAACGTATTCAATAAATAGAATTGTTCGTCATTTTCCCGCCCAACGCGTGTACACCCTGACTGTGCCACTTAGCTTTATGGTTTCACTGATTCATAGCCCGCTGCCGAGGGTTGCCGAAGATTGCCGAAGGTATCCGAGTGCCACTGTTCAGTATGTTGTGAGTTTCTGCTTTTACTGTACAATTCACAAAGAGATGATTAACCAGGGTCGTCGGATATAGATTAAGTTTTGTAATAAACCGATGGATGTTTTCGAATAAAATTTAGTTCGATAAATGAACTATTTGTTTTCTATTAATTGAATTAAATTTTAATCGAAAATATCCATCGTTTTCTAACTAAACTTTATCCGGCGACCCGAATTACTTATCTGTTTTGGTGACCGTACGATCATTACGACGCGTTTGGGCACAATATTGCTGGGTATCGTAAAATTCGAAGTTGGAGTGGTAGAAAAACAAAATCGACAAAGCCAAAGGGCCATTCAGTCGAGTGAATTTATAGTGACAGATAGCACAGTTCGACAATTAGCATGAAGATAAGCGTTGCTTTTAGTAGCCCATTATCGATATGCGGATATCTCCCTCTAATGACATAAATGTTTAACACTATCTATGCAAATCAGTAGCCAGCAGGCCATTAAAGCCTAATCAATAAAATTTTTGATCCATAAAATGACTATAAAAGTTAAAGAATTTCGTCAACAAGCTAATGTTTTATATTTTTATTTTACGTTATTTTAATTTTTTTCTTTGCCCACTACATAATTTCATAAGGTTTTTATTTTTACCTGACTCCGACAGAAGGACGGTAATGTTTTTCCAGTGTATGTATGTATGTATATTTCTTTGGCATAATCTGTAAATTAAACGGCTTGATGGATTTTAGCTTGAGGAGCGTCGTTATATTCGTCTTAATTTGTAAGAGTGATACTGGGTATATTAAAATTATTAAAAAAATGACCTATGTTTGGCACCATATTAAATGTCTTCAATTTTTTTTTTCTCAAAGCCGATTGGGGTAACAAAATGAACGGTTTTATAAATAGTTTACAAAAATTTATGGAATCTAAAAAATAATTATAGTTCTAAAGTGTAAATAAAAAAAAAAAACAAAAAAGCTCGTACAAGCAAACCCAACAAAGGCATCTTCTTAAATTTAACAATAACGACCTTTGTTGCCTCCGACTGCATGCTCAGATTTTTACAGAAATATTGGTTCCTTAGTTTAAAAAATGTAAGGTCGTTAAAAACACACACACTCGCATTTTCACTACTGTAAAGGATCTAGCTGACTCAACACATCTGGCAGTCTGCCTACCCCCCTCGGATCAGTGTCGCCGCGATAAATGACTTTACTTTTAAACAAGGATTACGATTTTTTGGACCGAGGGTACTTTAGTGCAGTGAAAAATGCGAACGCACCCCTACGGGTAAGAAAGGGCAGAGTGGGGTAAGAAGGGCCAAGCGCGGGGCAAGCGGGGTCTTAAATGTATTCAAAGTAGAGGTTTTATTGGCGCGGTTAGAGAGTGAGTCTTTAGATTCAAGTGTTCAGTTACTGCCGAAAACGATATGTTTTGGGAAGTGATTTCCTGGTTTTTGGAGTAAAGAGAAGTAAGGTTTATTTTGAAGGATCTTATTTTCTTGTGTACGGGGTGTAGAGATAGATGGGCATGCGAGTCAAGTTACAAGAAACGACCAGTTGGAACCATCCACCTAGCTTCTGACGTTTCAAAAGTGCTCATGTATGTTTATGTGAAATAAAATCCGGGGCCCGGTGCTAAAAAGGCCAAAGTAAGATTTTGTATGAAATGAGATTGTACCTAATACTAGTTTATTGAAAAAGTATGATATTTTTTTTCTGCTAAAAGGGCGGTAGTTCATCTATAATAAATTAATAATGTTTCAAAAGTTACTATGTAAAATATATAATAGTTTAAAAAACTAAAAAAACACGCTTTAAAAACCAAACTAAAAAAGGAGAAAATAATTTAATTCAATTAAAAAGCGTGGGGTGCTTTTTGAGGTATTTTTATAATCAATTAATGTCAAGCACCCCACGCTTTTTAATTGAATTAAATTATTTTCTCCTTTTTTAGTTTGGTTTTTAAAGCGTGTTTTTTAGTTTTTTAAACTATTATTTATTTTCTATTTTTTAGGTCTGCTAACTACAAAAACGTGATTTTTTTCTTACTTTTTTTTTCTCATTTTTTTTTTAAATTATTGAATTGTCATCGGTCCTCGACAAGTTTACAACGTTTCAATGAAATCTGACCGTTTAAAGTGGGTCAAAATCGCGCTCAAAGGAGTCGGTTACATACAAACAAACAAACAAACAAACAAACATACAAGTGAAGCTAATATAAAGCGTGTAAAAAAGGCCAATGTAGTGTGCACTTTCATACCGTTTAGCAAAAAAAAAAATTTGGTAAAAGGGCTGCAGTGTACTTAAGCCAATAATAACGTACCTACTTTGGCCCTCTTAGCACAAGGTCACAGAAATATTCTGAATATACAAGACGTGATGTCATGTAAAATATTTTGATTCGAAATTAGATGGAAAGATCTGTCAAACTAGCTGTCCACTAAACCCTTTATTTATAAACGTTGCTTAAAGTTTAGAGACGTACAAACGTCAAAATGTATGGTTAAACACAAACAGTCGCTAATAATTAGGTACCTACTTAACTTTAAGCAACGTTTGTAAATAAATCCCCTTAGGTCCACATGAAAATTTGATTAGTTTAATTTTGAAATACACTAAAATCTATTGTTTATTCGAATCTAGGTAGGTATACCTATGGTATTCAAGCTGTCTAAAACAGAAAACAGTTTCTAAAACGCAAATGTTACGTTTGAAATTAATTTCAAACAAATATTACTTGTAAGTTGGTACATAATATTATTATCTCTATCAATTTCATTGAAAAATTACACTTTCCGAATGACATGCTAGTCATAAATTACCGGCCAAATAAGTGAAGAAAGTTATTTTATTATTTTGCTCAACGACCACTCAAACCGCAGACATACCTACCTATTTACGTATCGACATGCTCTTAAGTTAATAATAAATGTTAGAAAATATACTTCAATATGTAAACATTATTAATTTAACGGGAGCTAATTAATAGTTAATGGTACTTAATCAAATAATCTGTATGTAGATTTGATAAGAGCCCATCAATTTTCGACCTAATAGATGGTAATTATCATAAACTCCTAAGATTGAATATCAAATTTGCAATAACTTAAGCATCGGAAATTCGGAATAAAAATGCTTTTAAGTATCGAATAAATAAACATTTACAACAACTAAAGGTTATGTAAAAGTGCAAAAATACACGAGTCAAGGTCATCGTTTGATGCGGAGATACTATTCATAGCATTCATTATACGTCATGAAATGACGTCAATGATACACTAAGATACTTGAGCAAAATTTCGAACCAATATACAACGACTCCGTGGCGCAACGGTAGCGCGTCTGACTCCAGATCAGAAGGTTGCGTGTTCAAATCACGTCGGGGTCAAAGAGTGACTTTTTGTTTTTCTCACTCAAAACGAAAATTTTCATTTTGCAGTAACTTTTACTGTTTTCAAATGTGTTTTATTACATAGCAAATTGGCTTTAGCAGTTTTTGCTGTAGGAAATCGACCGAAAACACTAAACTGTGTTATCAATATTTTAAATTTTCCTGAAACTTCAGAGTGAGGATTAAATAATCAATAACACCTATAAATAAACGATTTATTAAGTTGTTTCGGTGGCCGGCGAGCCATCAGTTCCCACGGATGGATGCTATTTGGTTATTTCACGGTCCGTGCGTCCGCGGTGTTAAGGGCTAGTTGCTCTGCTGCTAGTTCCTTTACTTCTCTACCGATGAACTTCGGACGGGATGCGATGAGCGGTCGTGGCTTAAAATATATTATATTAACCAATCTGTTATTGTGGTGTATGAAATAACATATTATTATATTAAGTAACATAGTAACCGAATCGAAATGTACGATATGGAATTGTTTTTGTTCCGAAAATATTACATGACACCGTATTGTGGTTTTAGTTGAGGTTTCCCTGTAGGCAAATATCATTTATTCAAAAGTATTTTATTAAATACTCTACTTCTGGTCTACCGTTATTGAACGAATCATTTATTTATCCTACTTCCTACTCAGTGGCGTGCACAAAGTTTTTGGACAGGGTAGGCAGAAATAAAAAAAAGGCAAAAAAAACAGAATTACCAATTGCTGTACCTACTCGTACACATCATGCAAACTTTGAGGCAAATAAATGAATCATACTTTATTGTATTGAACTTACGATTGACTTTAACTTTAATTAGTATTAATTGCAAATCCGGTGTACAACTACTTTACACGATCACTTGTTTGATTTTTTTTTCACCGAAAGATTGTTTTGAAAACACATTTTCTCTATACACACACCACCTGAATAACTTTCACAGTGAATATTATGTATTTTTCACACTATTATCAACGTTAAAATCTTAAATATATGCTATCCTAGCTCACAACCAAAACAAATAAATCAAAACAAACAATGGCGTCGGAATATAAAATAATACGAAAAATAAGTAATGGTTGATAAATGTAGCGACAATTAAATGAAACAATGATCATTTTTAAAAATGGTCGCATAACCAACTTTGTTCGGAAAACTTCGGTAAGTTTCGTAATTCGTCGTGTCAAAAGCCACTGACTACTCTGTACGGTTGTGTGCGTTATTTTTTACATTGTTTGCCACGTATGAGAAGGCATACCCAATAAATCTGCAAGACCACGAGAGCACACATATAAACATTAAGACGCGAATAGTTTGTGTGTCTCCTGAGGCACTTAGCTGCGCTAGTGCATCGCAATGCGAAGTTGCGTCAAATTGTACAAACGAATAGGTATTGCATCGATGATACTAATGATACGACCGACGCTCGACAGGTGGAGGTGATTTATGAATAAATATGTTTTTGTTTATTGATAAAATAATATTAGTTTTAAATATTTAACTGATATACGTAGGGTAGGCAGTGTCTTTCTGTCTTTATGGACTCCATACCACTGTTTCTACTAGTATTATAAACGAAAGTTTGTATGTTTAGATGTTTTTTACTCAATTACGCAATAACGGGTGAACGGATTTGGATGAAATTTGGCACACCGATAGATTATAACCTGGATTAACACATAGGATACTTTTCCTCCCGGTAATACGTTCCCGTGAGATAATTTTCGACCTACACGCAGGCGAAACCGCTGGTAAAGGCATAAAAACTTTCACATTTATAATATTAGGAAGTAGTATAATAGAAAGTTGAAAAAAAATATAGCCCTTAACATGATCAAAGTTATTCAAATGATATTGACAATGAATGAGAACATTGACTAGCGATTGAATGCTCGCATCGCCTGTAATAATGGTAGTCTTCATCATAATAGTAATCTGTGTAATAATTGTTACTTTTGTGAGAACGGTTGCCTTTTGTAATAGTTCCTCAGATGGGACAGCTCACCGTGAAGCCACTGGAAATTAATCAACGTTGATTCAGAACGATGGACCGGTGGCGGTGGCCGACTCATTTGTACGCTAGCAATATTATTTATACGAGTATTAATGTTCAAGTTTTTATGTCGTACAAAAATGTATAAGCGGATTAATCGGTGCTATTTACATTGAAAACACGTTTTGAAGAACATCGACATTTTGCGTTTTTAATGTTTTTACCTTACTAAGAAGTAAGCACCCCGCTGTTAGAGACGCAACATTGTTAGCTTAGACTTGGCAGGTTCTGTGGCTTTAAAATTATCATTTAGCACAACAATGTCTTTGCTAAAGGATCAGAGCTCATCAAGTTCTTGTACCTAATTTCTAGCCTATCTCTTAAAAGCTACCGCAGACTGGCGGGATGCAACGGCGCAATGCGACTGTCCTAGGCCTAAATCCATAACAAATTTTTCTATTAAAGTCGCGTCTCAAGCCTGTCTGCGAGATCCTTTATTCGGTAATAAGTCACCCTTTCGTATTTCGTATCCAAAGGTACCTATGGTTTTCATACAACAACGTGTTCAAAACTTCCAAGGAAAACATCTTGAAGAAAGCGACGTCAATATGTCGGAGTGGTATTCTTGCAAAGGTGCAATACTCTAATGGTTGGCATAACCTCAAGACATCTTTGAGCCATGTCTTAGGACAAAAAGATAGTACGTTTTGTTCAGTAGCCTGCGAGTGTTACAGCAAGGTACCAGACGCTAGACAACGCTCGGCAAGTAGTGGCAGCATTTTGTTCATTGGTCTACGAACGTCAAGATGCTTGCCTTTCTGTGCGAAGACATTGCTTTGTGCACTGTGACATAGATTCAAGGCGGGTTAGAGTTCAAGAAACTTACTTTTTCTGAAGATGATGTTTGCTTTATTCAGCGATGACAATTAGATGGGCAATTTAATACGTCTAACAAAACTTAAAAGTAGCTTCATTTTAATTAACTCAGTCTATCGGAATCTGAATCCGGTCATACTTGTATCTGAAGTTGCGTCACATTACAAGACGCTTAGACCTCAGTCCTATTTAAATAAAACCAATATATTCTATGCAAATGTCCAAACTCGTAAAACAGCTGTTAAAATCAGTGATCTAATTTTAAAATCTCGTTTATTTTATATCTAAATTGTCGTATAATATAAGTTTATTGACGGCGGTGACCTTGGGGCCATGCAGTCATTGACCAGAGCGAACACGGTGACACCGTCCCTCGTGGATGTCACCACGGGTCGTTTGTATGTGCCGCGTGGTTCATAGTCACTCGGAATTTTGACATGTCCACTAACTCTGAGATTTAAATCACCATGATAGCATGAGTAATAAAAATCGTTAAAAATATTAAATTACTTGTTTCCTGTGTTTCTGTGGGCACTGAATCTTTTGTTTCAACTTGTGAAGCGTTCTTTTTGTCATGCTTATCACGTATGGGAATTCCCATGGTACGTGGTACGGATTAGTCAGGAATGTGATAGAGTTAACAATTATTCTAATTCAATAGGCAGGCTAGGTTTTAGTTATGATCTATTACAATTCCTAAACCTACAGATTAAATAGGTATAGCTTCTCGATGATAGATGCGTCTATGTTAAGATGTGCCACAGCATTCAGTCTTCAACCAAGTTATCATTCAGAGAGACCAGCTTATTAGCACTGATCCTTAAAAGTCCGCCAATACCCAATCGATGGTTTTTCTCTCTAACTTAAATGAGTTCTCAACTAGTTTTTATACAATTCAGTTCCCCGGGCAGTGAATTTCGGATCGATCTCGTATGAATGCTCCTCTCAGCGTCATGTTACGTTTTGTCTTTGCCGCGGTATCACGTTTACGCAATTAGCAACCAAACAGGACTCCCGGCCAAATTGCTACAGCATTCTATGCAACGAAACCCATTTGAAATCAGTACCAACCTTAACTACTTAACATAAAGTCTATTTCTGACTGATATGAGCTTAAATAAAGTGCTGAATTGTTCGCGGGCTCTGGATGTGAAGTTAATCGTAATTTAGTTTTTCTTTAAACTTCAAAAGACAGGAAATATAGAGTTGTAGAAGGTGAACTCCTCGGAACACGCGATGTGCTCATTAATAATAGCCCTTACATGCTATGGATACCATGCTGCTTCATTTTGAACACTCCAGTATACTGTAACTAGGTGTAACAATTGCAAATTGCAGATATTTTTATTCCGCCCAGCATGTGGTGGTAAGATTTATTGTAACCATAACTAGATATTATGGAATAGCATACATTACCCAAGGTAAACCAGTTAATCCTTTCGATGAGACTTGCATGGATGCACCCGGTAAAGATTGCTGCAAATACATACTAGAAACTAAGTAGAGAAGTAGCTTTGTCTGCTGTATTTAGTTACTGGTTATTAGCTGTTCTTTTCGCAGACTCGTTCTACCATTGTAAGAGTCAGGCTTGCTGTAGAACCGTGTTCGGGTGCTGTCGGGTCTTGTCGGGTTCTGTCGGCACCTTGTCCTAAAGTGGGATCCATGTCGCTGGATACTTGGACGGCATAATGTTATTTAGCATTTTTGTCTTTCGTTCTATGTGTTCATGTACCATTTCTTGCAAAACCTAAACTTATTTTTCACTTTGTAGTGTTTTTTTCTGCAGTCGGTTGTTTTATTTAGGAAAAAGTTTTTAAAAGTTGACAACACTCAAACCCCGCATATAATCCAATCTCTGTATTGCCTAACTTCAGTCTGCATCTAATGAAAGTAGCGTAGCGTGAATAAACCCGCCGTATCTCAGAGATAATAAACTAAAAGATTACCTTGGTCAGTAATAAGCACACAGTGGCCACAGTTAGCGGAAGGCAGCTCTTAGCGCGCTGTGGTCGTAGGCAGAGGCAGTGGGTTGTGGTTGAGCCGTGGTCGAACTAAGTGGTGCCTTCTGTGGGAACTGGAGCGCTGACCACAGCCGTGAGATACTGCTAGTGACTTTGATTACATTATGTGGATGGCGTAGATTTACTTGTGTGATATGCGCCTTATGCAACTTGTTTTGGTACTCCATTCTGAAAGATAAGTTTTTGGTAGTAAGGGTTTACACTAAGAGGGATATTTGGGGCCCTTGTATTTTTTCCTAAGTAACTGTACTATTTACGAAAAATTTAAAACTTTATCGTAACTTTTATCTTTTTTACACGCTTTATATTAGCTTCACTTGTATGTTTGTTTGTTTGTAACCGACTCCTTTGGACGCTATTTTGACCCACTTTAAACGGTCAGATTCCATTGAAACTTTGTAAACTTATCGAGGACCGATGACTATTCAATAATAAAAAATAAAAAAATTGAGAAAAATGAAAAAAAAGGAAAAAAAAAACACGTTTTTGTAGTTAGCAGAACTAAAAAATTGAAAATAAATAATAGTTTAAAAACTAAAAAACACGCTTTAAAAACCAAACTAAAAAAGGAGAAAATAATTTAATTCAATTAAAAAGCGTGGGGTGCTTGACATTAAGTGATTATAAAAATACCTCAAATGCACGCCACGCTTTTTAATTGAATTAAATTATTTTCTCCTTTTTTAGTTTGGTTTTTAAAGCGTGTTTTTTAGTTTTTAAACTATTATTTTTTACGTTATGCTCGTGAACGGGTGCTGCTTGTGGAGGCTGGTCGTCTTGCTGACCATGATTTTGTTATTGTTACTAATATGTAATTACCTACCCGTTTATTTATTTTGCGTCGATGGTCCTAGGTTATCATTTGTGGCCTCGAGTTGTAACTCAGGTAGTAACAGCTATGTGAACATAATCTAGCATTGCATATGTAAGCTATCACGCCCCTAATACCAGGAGGCTCTTCTTTTGGTGTTACGTTTTATTTAAAAAAAAATCTTTGTGCTCGAGTTAAGTTTTCATTTTAGTTGTTGGTATATTGGCATGGCTGGCTGACATATTATGTATGACTAATTATTTAATTAATGTTCTGTGTCTCGTAATGTTTAAATATTACTTTGTCGATGTATGTATAGAATTAAGTCTATCCGACTAAACAGACAGCTGTGCTGCTGGGGAGTTTGTTGCGCCACTTTTTCTTCCCAGCTAAAGTACTAGGAAGTGGTGACCGGTGGGCGTTTTTGGGGGACTGTCGTATGTATTTTGACGTTCAAAAAGTGCTGTTCTCAGCTTAATTTGAATAAATGACTTTTGATTTTGTTTCTGGAATTGATTTCAACTCAACGAAAATCCAATACGATTTGGAATATTTTAAAGATAATTGAGATCAAGCCCTCAATCTAAAAGTCATCACTTTCCATTCCTTTTCATCTGTCAGTGCGTCTGAGTTAATCTCCTGTAGCACATGCGCCTGCGCCGTGACTTTCACTCTACCGTTACTCCGACCTGCAGGCTAATTGCCGGTCCGGCGACCGTTACGATCGACCAGACGGATAATTGACCGGTCCGGTCGCACGATCCGGAGCCCTTTAGAAAAAGTGGCGAAAAATTATAAACTACACACTCTGTGTCCGTAACCTTTCGGCCCTTTGCGCACACGCAGACTAGGCGCGTGACTTATAATTTTAGTAGGTAGTAATTTATTAATTTATTTAAAGACTTTGGAAAGACTTACCTACAGCTAAATACAAGGGTAATAAATAACGGTATGATAATCTGACAGCTAATTACAGGTCTTCACGTATAGAGCTTGTCTGGTAAAAAGTTCTGTGGAACAAAATATACACACTGCCAAATATTGGCAAAAAACTAAATCCTAACCCTTTGAAAAAGTGGCATGAAATTATAAAGCCGTACCTACACAATTACACATGTACCAGTGTCCGTCTGACCTGACCCATGGCATTGTTATTCGTAAACTGCATACTGTGCGAATAGCTTAATACGGCACGACGACACCAGGAGACTGAGACGCCAGTGAAAGTGCGTATACCTACTTTTGTTCGTGTCTTGTACCTATTTTAATATAAAATTAACGAACCAAAACAAGGATTTTCTTTAGATATGGTTAAAACCATCGAGCCTGGTTTTGGAATAAGAACCTAACAGAAATCGAAATATAGTTCCTTTTACAAAACTGACAACTTATTCCGGTGCTTAGTTGTCGTTTTTGTATTAAGAACTTTACCCAAATCGAAATAAAGTTGGAAATGGAAAAAACTGGCTCAGAGCTTTAGGCGGCTTTTTGAATAAGACGGCTTACGTCTAACAAACTTTATTTTAAAGAAAAAGGAGCAAACGTGACCATGTCCACAAGTTAATAAGCAGACGATATAATTAAAGCTTAGATACTTCCAGTCGGGATTCCAGTCGTTATAATCCGATGAGTAACTGACGTCACAACCACAACCTCGGCAGCTAGTCCAGTGTTAAAATTACATCAAGGGAGCGACAGAGCTGCAGACGGGACGAGAACATTTACCTCGGCGTTGCGCCTGCGCGGGGCGCTTCACATAGAACGATTGTAACGGCGGTATCTCATAAAAAGATGTTGAAATCACCATGGAAAAGTCGTTTCCTTTCCAGTTTACTTCTTATGGTTGAAATCATACCGATATTTTTGTTAGTTCTTATGTAAGCTTAATTTCTACATATGTTTTAGACATCGTCATCCTTATTTACCTTATGGTTTTTTTGTATATTTTGTACATCGCGCCACTTTTATTCACCTTTGACGTCTTTGTTTATTTGTCACAATGACTCTAATTAAAGCTACGTCGCGCGTATCTTCGTCGATGATGTGCCACTGACATACGGACGTGCATCCACCAACCGCATCAGTCGCTGCGACCGGTCTGCTCGTAATGAGCAAAAAATGACGCTCCCTAGTCTGTGCTCCGTGCACTGAGCGCTGCAGTGTGTAGGGCTACTAGTTACTCTGCTTTGTGGGACACGCACTATTAAAGGAAACCTGTTCCATTTAACGAAGAGTTCGGAGCCATGGTTATCAGTGACGAAATCAAGCGCTCGGAGATAGTCCAATTATAGTAATACGATCTAAAAATAGAATGAAAAATGTTCGCTTGAATGGTTTTTATTACTTTTTTCGAGCTCCAGAAACACCTACTACTGCAAAACATTGAAAAACTTGTAACTATTCCCTAAGTTTGTATATTTGGATATTTAGATGTTTGTTACTCAATCACGCAAAAACGACGGAATGGATTTGGATGAAATTTCACACATAGATAGCTTGTAACCTGGAATAACACATCGCATACTTTTATCCCGATACTACGGTTCCGTGGGATCATGTCCGACCTCAACGCGGGCGAAGACGCTGGCAATAGCTAGTAAGTTATAATTTTTTGTCACAAGACTGCTACGTGACATATTAGCTATTAAGTACCCGTTTATTAATCGTTTCTATTTAACAAATACCCTGTATCCACCTCCCTCTGACTCTGCAATACACCCTATATTTAATTATCCCGTGTTCTACACATTGATTGCCCGCGCCTTCACTTGTTTAACCCGCGCTTTACACTCCTTTAATTGAATACCGAAACCAATACCAAGGCATTTGTCCTAGTCATGGTTTCTTTGTGTTTATAACTAGCTGTGAACAGTAGGCTATTGAGATGTAAGGCTGCATGTTATGATAACTGGTTAGTTAGCAGTCTTAGCAAACACCGCTAACGAGAATCATTACGTGGGGATATTTATTGAAGTGGCACAAACAACTATATAATTGTTTGTTTTATGGGCCGTTATGTCTTGTTAGGCCAGAACTAACCACCCATCTTTCAACTGTAATAATTGCATTGAAAAAATTCAGAACTCGTTTCTTTTTTTTGTGAATCCGACAAAGATGTTTAGCTTCTAGGAGATTACTCAGGGTGTGTTGGGTATATTAAATTATTGGAACGCGTTTAACAGTCTCAAGTGTATATGAATTGTATAACTTATTATAAGAGCGGAAACAGGTAAATAGGAAAAAAAACAATGAAACTATTAAGAGCGGGTCGCGAGCGTGGCGCGGGCGTAGGAACTCGCGAGCCATCGTCCACTGTCGGTTAGCGCTCCTTAAGAGGGAACAGGGCGTGCGATTCTCCATACCAATTCATTCCCCTTTTTTCTTCCTGAAGAATGCATCTAGAGCAATTTTTTTTTTCATAAAATCAAGGTCTGCTGTAAACACGTCCCTGTCATTTTCTTTTTTTCAGCAACTAATTAGTAAAGAAAATATGACCCTCTAAAAATTACAAAAAATTCCCTATTTTTACCGCCGCGATTAGAGGACTACCAGACAAATTAGAAACGTAAGAAATTAGAACGATCTCTCGCGTCCGGCCCTGGTTCAGGCCATGGTACGGAGCGAGAGTGAATGGTTAGCCGGCCCGTCACCTCCTTCTGCGAAGCAGTAATGCTCGCGAAGAGGGAGGCGGCGCACGTGAGGGAGAGGCAGTATATGCGCCCTCACGGCCGTAGTCGCCGCGGGAGACGCCTCGGGCGTCGGGAATCCCAGGCTGATTCCCGGCCGCCGTAGGCGCGGGCTTGCGGACGGCGAGTAATGGGTAGCTCGCTGTCCGGTAAGGACCAAGCCCGGGTCGACGGCGCGTTGTGTTCCACGCGCGCCTCAAAGAGATGTCAGCGCCAAATGAGGGGGTCCGTAAGGGCCGATGCCTGCTAGGGGTGCGGGCTGTTCGAAAGAGATACCGCGGCCCCTAGCACACAGGCAACTGAGGGAACACGGGTGGGTTTTAGTCAGTAAAAGTCTGACACGCCCTCCCGCTCCACCCAGAGCGGGAGAAGTTATTTGATGATTTCCCACCAAAAAAAAAAAAAAACATACTCTTTCTTAAAATGTTAATGAAAAAAATAATTGAATCGGCTCAGTTTTCGAGACGAAAAAAGGGGAATACGAAACGTCGATCTCGTCAAATTTTTTGTGATAATTTCGGTCTGAGCTGCAGCTGTCCCTATCACTACACACTACGGGGGCAGACTTACTGACAGCGCGACAGCAATAGTTTCTTCAAATACCTATTTTTCTAATTCTTCGCAGGCCCCGTCCCCTCTTAAGGTGAACCTAGTCCTCATTTTTTGCATACAAACTTCGAGACTGTTTTACTCCACTGTCTAACATGGCACATCCAAAGTAAAATTGATATCGTTTTGTCTCATTATTAGCCTGTGGTGTAAAAACTTGTCACATACAAGGTTCTAAGGTTTACGAATGTAGCTAGTGAAATCAACGCCTTTATTGGAATCATAAGATAGTGTGTGACAAGCCTCGAGAACGCGCGCAATGCTGTAGTATCGATGTTAGTGACATGTTGTGTGTAATTAATATGTTGATACATAGAGACAGTTTTTGTGGGACATTGACACGAGCTTCAGGTAATTAATGTTATATTATGTTTGGATATTAATGTTGTAATGGATATCTCTGCTTGGAATGCCGACAACGGATGGTTTAAAATTTCTAAGTATGAAAAACTCGTTTCGCTTGTGGAATGTGATGGAAAATGCAAGCCCAGAATAGGATGAATACGTTATAATAATCATTATGAATCACAGTTCTCTCCCATCCACTCGGTTTTCGTCGAGACTGATCAGATAATGTCAAATTCATACATCAAATTTTAGAGGTATGAGGAATAGGGTGTAAAGTTCACTCATACTCCATGGAAAAGGGAGGATCCTCCGACCAGACGGGTGTTGTGGCTAGTGGGCCACTGTCCGACAGTTGATGTCGGGACGTTGTATACATATGTATAATGTATATTGACACCGTATGATTGTGAACACCATTAGTTTATAATCTATCTCGCGAGGTTATAAACTGTCGATAAATTGTGAACTGCACCATATTGCTTACCGACCGAATCGGTTAGGTTAGGTTAGAACTGCGGCCAACCACGCGCGAGCCGAGCGAGCGTAACGAGCTGTGCCACGGCAGCGGCCGGCGAGCGCTACTTCCAAGTTAGTGACAGTTACTTGACTATTTAGTAATAGCGCAACGCAAGGTACTATCCGTCTTGATATTAACAATTTGACGGACAGATTATAAACTATCGAAAAATAGTGCATTAAATTGTAAATGGTTTTTGCAGTTCACAATTTATCGACAGTTTAGAATATCGCAAGATAGATTATAAACTGACGATGTTCTTAATGTTACGGTGACTTAAATACCTATACCAGTCGCGCGGAAATCTCTGATTACCCGATGCAGGATTTTTGTGACATCAGGTCATCGATGTAGTTCGCATGTGGCGTTGTAGATACCCGCCACATAATCCCAAGAAGGCACCCGGTAATTAAAAAAAAAATCTGAATAATGTGCACCTCGTAAAGTTGCTAATCATGGAGTTTTAATGCAATTAACTGAATAACTTGCATCGAAGTGATGGTTTACACGAAAACGTTCACAAAACCAAGCATTCTACCCAGTTTCCTTCGAACAAGAATGTCATCCTTGAGTACATACAAGATTACCAAAACATCAAGCCTTGTTTAAAGAGACATCTCATAAATATTAATATCAAACAGGAATCAATCATCGAATCAGTTGGAGCCTTTAATCGTTAAAGGGCCGGGTTCGGTTCCTGGAACGTGCAAAAAGACTCGCGAGGTATATTATTATGTCTATGCGTATAATGAAGCATAATGATCGGTTTTTAGCACGAACTGAACTGTATGGCGCTGGCGTTCTACACTCGGAGATAATTACAAAATGGACCTCAATAATGGGCTCTTGGTTATCTTGTGTATATGATTGGGGAAGTTAGGTAGGAGATCTACACGACTGTCCTGTCAGACTAGATAGATAATAGTAAAATACATGCAGGAGACTATATAGATATTTAGTGAGATAACAGAACAGAGGTAAGGAAAAAAAAACAACCAAGATAGTATGCTTTACGTAATTAGAGGTGATGTGTGTAATTGACTGATTTTTTCTCATTATCACAATGTCACACCACTGCCCCATAAGTATAAAAAACAAAGCCCTATATATACAGGGTGATTGGAAGATGGGTGCAAAGCTTTAAGGCGAAGATAGTACAGACAATTTAGAACCATTTAAGCCATGGTTGTCTTAGACGAAGTCTTACCAAATATTTTTAACCAAATTTTTAAGTTTTTTTTCGGAAATTCTCAAAATTTAATGTAAACTGCATAATTATGGCCAAATTGAATGATAAATGAATTCATTTTTTATTTATTTAATTAAAGTAATGTGTAAGCAATCAAGCAAAACATGTTTTAGGCTTCTGTGTCATTAGACATTTTTATTACAGACATTTAAAGCTCAGAAAAAATAAAAAATTTGTACAATACGTCTTTTAAACCTTATTAAAAAAAAAAATTGGTAAGACTTCGTCTAAGACAACCATGGCTTAAATGGTTCTAAATTGTCTATACTATCTTCACCTTAAAGCTTTGCACCCATCTTCCAATCACCCTGTATATATTTTTTTTTGCGTGAGAAATCATCGAATTTCTTCTCCCGCTCTGGGTGGAGCGGGAGTGCGTGTCAGACCTTTACTGACTAAAACCCACCCGTGTTCCCTGAGTTGCCTGTGTGCCAGGGGCCGCGGTATCTCTTTCGAACAACCCGCACACCTGGCAGATATATAATATACATTTTACGTTCACTTGACTTTACTTACATAAAACAACATCAATTTAAGCTTTCTATTTGCCAACAGTTAATCAGCTTTTACAACTGACATTGGATTACCTTCATTTTAATCCCTAAGATAGGTCTTAATTCACACTCTAATTGCTAAAAATAACTTAACATTCTCTTTAACTTAATTCCCGAGTAAGTAAGGGGCTTAGCTTCACATATAATCTCGTATGTTTGCATAAAGGTTCAGTGTCTGTCTGTGACCGTCGGATTAGTAGCGTGATCATAAAAAGTAAGTAGCAATGTCGAAGCAAAGGAGTGTAATGCGAATTTAATTTTGTTTCGCAGGAAATGAGAATACTTGGATGAAGTAGTTTCATTAGTTGCAAGAAGGCTTTGTAGTAAAAACTCAAATAGCTTTAAACTAGCTTCTGCCAGCGGTTTCGCCCGCGTGGAAGTCGGAAATTATCCCGCGGGAACGTACTACCGGGATAAATAGTATCCTATGTGTTAATCCAGGTTATAAACTATCTGATTGCCAAATTTCATCCAAATCCCTTCAACCGTTTTTGCGTAATTGAGTAACAAACATCAAAACATACAAACATTCACATTTAAAATATTAATAGGAGGATGTTATACTAATATAGTAGAGAATATTGAAATCTGGATTTCAGTAGGTACCGTTATGGGCTATATACAACATGTAACTAAAATAACTAACGCAACCTCATAGGTACACACCAATTAGAGTATTGTGTTAAAGCCTAATACAATGACAATTTTTTTTAAAGCTATGTGTATAATGATAATTTTTTAAAATCGTGTTGACCCCAGCTTTATTTTATGCATTTAAAATTGAGTCTTTTTGCCTTAAAATAAGATTTGATTTCCTTTGGCTCAACCTGCGCTGGACTGTATGGCAAGATAGCATAATGTTTGCAAGAAAATGCCTTAAATTAAAAGTCACTGAAATTATACTTAGTTATTGTGACGTCGTATAGACTCACTACTTATGGAACTTGTAACTGCTAAGATAATTCTAGGCTGGCACTTCAGGCACGCGCGCCACAAAGAGATGTCAGCAACAATGGCAGGGGTCCGCAAGGGCTGATGCCTGCCAGGGTTGCGGATTTGTTCGAAAGAGATACTGTGGCCCCTGGCACACAGGCAACTGAGGGAAAACGGGTGGGTTTTAGTCAGTAAAAGTCTGACACGCCCTCCCGCTTCGCCCAAAGCGGGAGAAGCCATTTGATGATTTCCCATCCAAAAAAAAAAAGAAAACGGCTGGCACATAGGACGTTCTGTATTATGTTTAATTGCTTCAGTTGGTTGTTTAATTAGATATTTCTGTTAAGCGAAGGAATCTTGAACAGTCGGACAGTCAAGACAGAACAATATATCGGTTTGTTAGTAATTTAGAGCAAATTATATCAATCTGTAAAAGGAAACGGGTTATTCTTGATCTGTGATTCAAACAAATAGAATGGAACTTAACCGTCCATTTCATAATTCTAGATAAGAAGTATTTAGTACACGGTACTCACCTAGTTTAAAGACTAGAATCCGAGGCTAGCAGTTGGTGGGGGCTAAGTAATCTGCCCTCTTTAAATTATCTTTCAGAAGTCCTAATTAATTTGTTTGCTTCAAGTAAACTTTCACCTTTGATAGTCCCAGAATTTGGTTATCAAAACTCTATTGTTTTCATACCATATTTAAGACTAGCCTTTGCCTGCGGCCCCCCCTCGCGTGGCTGTCGGCAAATAATTCCCCCGGGAATGTACCACCACGATTAAAAGTACCTACCCTATGTGTTAATCCAGGTTATAAACATTCAGACAAACATTCTAACTATTTTATTATACCAATATTTAAGATTGATAATCATATTATCACTAATGATCAATATTGTCTTCCTGCCGTCCATAAGGTTTTATTTGGTTTTCCGCAGTAGAAAATGCCTTTGGCATTAAGTCCGCCTCCGTACATTTCTGTGCGTGAAGTATTAAATAAATAGATAAATAATAAATCTTCTACTATTAAAACGAAGAATAAAGGAGGATTCTATTAAGTAGTTTAGTCCAGACACCATCGGTTCTGTTTGCTTAAGTGGCACTGGCAGGTGCCATACCCACTATAATAAGGTGACGCAAGAATAGAGAGTCAACAAACGTAATCGCGATCGGTTTTTTACCGCTGACCGGTAAGTGCTGACCGGTAAGATTCGGTAATTGGATGATAATGAGCGGCGACCGGTAGTGGCGCATCGGTCCGTGTTTTAAGAGTAGAGTGGACACGAGATGAAGTGAACATGAGACATCTCTTAAAGAGATCCCCATTTCCATTCCCCAAAAATAGTTTAACAGAAAGATTTAAAAAATCCCTTTGCAATTGAAAGGGAATTTTCAATGCTGTTGTAATAGGTACTTTTTTGTGTTCACATCACTATCATTTCTCTTCATTAGCAGGATTTAAAAAGTTTTAAGCCTACAAGATTGTTTTCTGAGAATGCCCAACATCTCTTTTTGACTTTCTGACAGCAAATGGAATAGCTTTGCTTCTAATACCTAATTAAAACATGACTGTATTTCCTGATCCCCGTTGTCTGCGTAGGCCACGTCCCCGTTAAAGGGGACAAAGGGAATTTAATAAAATAATTTAAATTACTTTCCATTATCCTGGTAGGTACGCTGTCCCCGTTAATTTATTATAATATATACTTTTCAAATTAAAATGGCTTTAAAATGATACGAGTGCCTTTGTATTTACTTTAATAAAATTACAAGCTACATCATTTCTTCATCGGTCTATCCTCGGTTTCCCCACCCTGCACGTGGTCGCCTCACTCGGCCTACTGCGCCCGCGCCGCATTTAATGTACTGATAAAAACCCGCCGTTCTCCGCCGACGGTTTTTTCGGCGAGCTCCCAAACCCAAACTTAAAAGCTTCATGTTTATATAAGCTGTTCGAATAAAAACGCGCTTGTTTGTGGTATTGTTAAAAGTTTTATCAAAAGGTAGAATTTTTTATTGAATCGTTTGTCATATTTGAACTTACATTCTGGGCGGTTCTGGCTGTTATAAACAGGGCTGATAATTAATTAGGTCCCATTATAAAGGTTCTTATTATGACATAATTAGTAGGTACCATTAAAATTTTTGACCAACTATGTATTTGGTAAATTAATGTCTTTATCATCTCATCAGTCGTGAGAACGGCAGTGGTTGAGCCAAGTTCACGATTTTTTTACTCTTTGACAATTAACAAATCTTGACCATTAAAATTAATTATATAATTTATGTCTTACTTAAGATACTTCGGTATTTTTTCGTAAGTCCTGTGGGGTAGCCACTGGAGAGTATTGCAAGTTCCATAGCGTTTACCAGGAAACTGTGAACAACTTAAGATGCCAGTGTAACGAGTAACGAGCCGGGTGTTCGTGGGAGTCGGCAGCATAGTTCCCTGCCGGGCCCGCAGTTATGAGAGCGTAATTATACACAAACATTTAACAATCCGCCGACAATGATAGAGATCGCGAGTAATTGGCGCGCGGAGCCACTGTCGCGCGACTTACGGTAAGTACGTTATTATCCGAAGTTTGCGTGATCTTAAACATCCAAAAACATCTAGTAGGCACAAACTGTATTACGCCACCAGCTACGATCCTTTCATACTAGGTACTTTTACTTATTTTACTGGTAAAAAAATATTCGGATTTTACCGTCCTTTAAGCATACAAGTCAGGTTGATATACGAGTGCCACCAGCAGCGCCTCAACGAGGTAGGTAGGCTCAAACATATTACCATTCAGTGGATTAAAGGACACAGCGGTTCGTTTGGCAACGATGTAGCCGATGAACTTTCCAGGAGAGGGTTGAGCATGACACCAGTGGGACCAGAACCCATTGCGCCACTCCCTTTCGGGTATCTACGCACTCTGGTAAGGAACACCTCAAAATATGGTTGGACCTAAGTGAGTGCAGGTAGGCCAAGGAAGCACTTCCTGCGTTCGATGCCCGCCTCACGAAATAGGTTCAGCTGCGTACAGTTACAGCAGCTGTAACTGGCCATATGTCATTTTTGACAAACATCTCTTTGTCATAGTGGTAACAGACAGTCTGCTGCGCATGGCCTGCATAGAGGACGACGAGACAGCGGCTCATGTGCTGTTAAACTACCCGGTGGTCGCTAATTACAGGGTAAAATACTTCGGTAACCCAGGTACCCTACGTGAGATTGTCAGCAACACCAGTCACCACCGCCATCCGTCATCACCACCGTACCATCTAGCACTATGAGCAGGCCGATGTGTACGTTACTCCAACTAGACATTAACTCCTGGAGTGATATGAGTGGGACGTATAATTAGTGCTGAATTTTCCAGCTGGAACAACGTTACTCCAGCAGGAATCGTTTTTTTTTTAAACTACAAATAAATGTTTAATTTAGAGCACATTTACAGCAATGTGGTTCCATTCATATCACTCTAGGAGTCAATTTTCTGCTGTAGTAACGTACACCAGGCCCATGGTCTCAGGAATGTTATGTTTCTGAAAAAAAGTACTCGGTCATCGTAACGTAAGACATTGTATACGTACCGTAATGTCGTAGGTCACCTCTAGAGCGAGTCCCGCGTGAAATGCGACTGTGTTGGGTACCGTTTGTTTGTAACAACGACGACGATAGGTGTACCGCAACTGTGTCGCCACAGTGGCGCGACCACTCCCTGCCTTATGGTTGCGATAAAAGACCCGTAACTGTTTGCAAGCTGTTAACTTGAAGAAGCAAACGCAGCTAAATAGACAATTACATGAATTTGAACTAACGAACTAAATTAACATACAATAAACGCAGCAGCTTAAGGTGGATGTTCCAGGGTAGCCCACGAAATTCAAATTTTCTTACGTTTGTTTGCGATTTGCAGGTCAGCGTCAGACTGTATGTTGAACAAAATATGATTCGCGAACGTAAATTTATGGCCTGACATGAACATAATCATTAATATCATTACCAAAATTAGTTCATTTAATTCCATTATATGACTTTTTCATGAAAAAGTAATCAGATCTTGTTCAATACCTGACACTGACTTTCAAATAGCTAAAAACGTAAGAAAATTTGAATTTCGCGAGTTACCCTGGAGCTTCAACCTTAATTTACTTCGATTCGATTGTATCCTTTCTTCAAAATGTTATCGTAATAAATATCTGAAGCGTGGAACTGATCATAAGCTATACCCATAAAGATCCCTGTAGAGCACCTACGGTCTAAGTAAATTACGTTTTAACTCCATTTTACTTCTAATAGGCGTCTGGCTCGTATACAATCCTGACTCTAATCATCCCTAAGAGGCTTTCAGAGCAAAATACCACTAAATACGGTTCATTGTGCAATTTAATTCTCTTTTTATTGGTGGATAATAATTTCCGAGTGTGTGAAAGTGTTTGGCGTCGGATTTTGATTAAGATAAGTCGTTGCGCGGGCGCAGGCCACGCCTCTCCATTACACGCACGTGACTCCACGGCGAAAAATCGATGTTACTTGAAGAAATAAGATAAGTTAAATAATATTATAGTGCGGTGGCATGTCGGCCATGGCTGGGCTGCGTTAGATGTGAGGCGGAGATTGCGCTGTTGTAGCACTCGTAGGCACGGTGAGTTGTGGTCACTAGCTGTGGTCAACAGTAATTCTTTCAATAACATTAAATAGTTGAAGTAATAGCACTTTGAGAAGATTATAGAGCGCTATAATCTTTTAATTTTGAGGCCAAACAATGTGCTATTTCCTTATGATATAAAGTTGTAGATGGTCAACAAAAGGTAAAGTTGTTGAATGATCAATTCTACTGATCAATTGTAGTGTACTGAACTAACATAATAATAGCCAAATACGCGTAAATGCAATAATACCTAGTAACTTTATGGTACGATTATGATTTAGTTTAATTTAATTTATTAGGTTCATCAATAATTGATTAGATTACACTGATAGAAATAATTTCATTTTAAAAGTAAAATATCAATGCATCAGTTACTTAAAGGTAAACACCACATACATGAAACAATGAATTAAAGAATTATGTTAACTTACTTAGTAATAAGCACTAATATTGACACATTAGTAACATGGGTAAAAAAATCATGAAGTCAATCATTCAAGTAACAATGAAATTAAAGTTATGAAATTCTGATACTTTCTCATTAATAACATTGGTGAAATTTATATGAATTCGATAATGTAAATTGAAAATGATTTAACTTCAAGTTATGTAACTGGATTTCTTTACGAACTTACTATTTTCGGAGCGAACCTGCTAGTAGCACGGTAGATAATATGAGCGCCAGTGGTGAATCAGCCTTAAACTCGTAAAACTTGTTTACTTATATCTGGGTGTAACTATCACTTACCAACGTTAAAGTATTTACCAAGAACTGCACGAAATTCAATAGGTCGGTTATAGCAACTTACCAAAAATAAATACGCAAAACAATTTAGTTTTTGAATTCCTTGTAAAGTATTTTTCATGATATCTTCGTAAATATCACTATGAAAAATGTGAGATACAAATTAATGAAATATATCCCAACCCATAGAACACGTTCCAAGGTGGAACAAGTCCACATTTTTCCCATACAAACTTCGGAAGTGTGTTACTCCACTGTTCGACAATGTACATCAAAAATTAAACATGGTATGGTTGTGTCTCATTATTAATATTATCTGTACGGAAACAGAATACTAAATTAAAAAGCCATTAAAAAGTTAGGAGCCAACAAAGATTCGTTTTTATTGCTAATTTAACCTAACTTTGGGCGTGTTTAAGTAATAAAAGAAGTGTAAAATCTCCAAAACCAAGTCGGTACCGACAAAGTTCAATAAACTTTATTAGTCATTGATTTATGCAGTGGTTTTTTCATAAAACCCGATCTTCCAAAGGACTTTTCTTATTTTTTTACGCGAATGTTTTACTATAAATGATCCTGCATCTTACTCAATAACATTTTGCGTGTAGACTAGCGTCTAACTGCTCATCACTGATTCTATCTCTATTGGACACGAAGCCTGGTGAGACAGCGTGATTTTTAGCCAGGCCCACCAGTGAGTTCGAGCCCGCGACTAGGTTCCCCTTAATACTTAATAGCACAGTACCGACTTATTTATTGATCTTTCCCGTATTTAGGTATATCCAAAATCCATATAAACACTAAATTCACTGAAACTACAGCTGTACTAAGTCGTAAACCATTCTCATAAAGTTGCGTCGGGTTCATAAGCTGCGGCGCACACGACACTAAAATAGTTACGAGCGGCACACGTGTGGCGGGCGACGCGACAGTGTGCACCAACTCTCACCTCACTCACAACTACTATTAAATGGCATTTATTTGTTCGAATATATTTGCTAACGATTTTATAGTTGTGTGATTGTAAGTTTGCAACATAGGTAGGTACTAAGTTTGTCCCCTTGCCTTGTAATCATTAAATCTTTATCGTTTCTGAGAAGTAGCAGAACTTTGATAAGTTTACACTTAACTATACATCTTGATTAATTCAACATTCTGAGCATTTCAATTCTAAATATTACTAAAAATCCGCTAACTCGCACTTGGCCCGCGTGGTGAATTACGGCCCACTTCACCTCACAGAAAAGAGGCCTGTGCCCCACCCAACAGAGAAAACATTATATGCTGAGAACTTATTTGTAGAAGTGGTACATAATGCTGCAAATCATACAAAGGAAAGATGCTTATTATAAAATTAAACAAAAACAGAGGTTATCTCGTTTATCGTATAATAATGACATTGTTTCTTCTGACCCTGTGCGGATAAGCTCATCTTTGCACTTTTTTTTTTGCATTTTTTGTACACAATGCTGTGAGACCAGTTATATGAACCATTTATTTGAGATTAAACACATTTAAAAACGACCCCAAGTCCAGGCGGCGACTTTAGGTTTAGGCATCTTTTGTAAATCGCCGCCAAAATAAATTATGTAGAAACATTACAGAAGCGTCAAACGTTTAAAATTGACATTGAAAATAACCAATTTAAGGCGAAAGGTTATTGGTATGCATTTAGGCTGTATATAACCTACATTCTGGCTTCGGAAGCGTTCCCCTTACACCCTGTATGATTCGTTAGTAACACAAGTATGACATGTAAGAACACGATTAATGAAAATTATGATTGGAAACTTATATTAGTTTTATTTACCTTTCATACAGTGTTATCCAAAGTATCCATACAGTCCGAATATATCCGGATTATTGAGTATTATGAATATATTCGAAGTACTGTAGTAAAATGGGGCGGGAAATTGCATGTCCTACTCAAACTATAGCTGACGCCCGACTTAAGTTGTTAGTGTAACATGTTTTAGAAGATTTCGAAATTCTTACTTAACCTACTTCAGATTACGAATTGTTCCATAATTTTCTTAATAAAAATAACCTCGATATTAATACTTATGACAAACCCCACTCTTTCTAAACTCCTGCCAAAAAACACACTTTTCATTCTTCTCTCGGCGCGAAACCAATAAATAAGGCCATCCATCAACAGACGTCTACGCAAATATCGGCGCGTAGCGCGTAGCACCCGCTACGCATACGAACGTGACGGGCCCTACGCCTGCACTAGCCATCACCCGGGACGTCACGTACGTCACGGGAACAGACGTTGAAGTCTCTCTCCTCGTCGTTGTTAATGAGCCATATGCATTTCTCGGGAGAATTTTATGAGAAATTAATGATTGCGATTTATCTTAAAGATAAACATAGAAATAAAAAGTTTACTTCTTGTGGATGTCATAAAATTCAATTAAAAGAGGTCTCCCTTCCGGAGCGATCAAAACACCGTATATAGTCTGCCAGAGGATCATACACTTGTGTTAAATATGGATTTATCGTTACACAGGATTTACACAAACAAACAGAGATTTCGACTTCACATTACAATAGGGAAGGTCCGCTAGGCACACATTCCACGGAGTAGTGGAGAGCACGCACACCGAGTGCCTGCGCTTATGCCCCCACAGCGATTAATAAGTTGTTCAGACACATCCCCGGGCTCGCAGACTATGGAGTCTATGAAGACAAAAATCTAATCTAAAAATAATAATATTAGAAGCTAATGAAAGGCATGTGGCCAAAAATAAGCGGTGTGCTCTCAACCTCAAACTCAAGCTCAAATAATTTATTCCAAACTAGCTTCTGCCCGCGTCTTCGCCCGCATGGAAGTCGGAAATAATCCCGCGGGAACGTACTACCGGGATATTAAGTATCCTATGTGTTAATCTAGGATATAATCTATCTGTGTGCCAAATTTCATCCAAATCCGTTCAGCCGTTTTTGCGTGAAAGAGGAACAAACATCCATCCATCTTCATCATCAGGAAACGATAAACGTCATGCAAAAATTGTTATGATTGGGCAAGACGTGCAGCAATGTCTTTATTGCATAAAACATAATTTCAAGCTTCACACACCTCTCACCATAACATAATTATGATATCTTTACTTAGTTTAAAACAAAGTCGCTTTTCGTGTCTGTCGGCTCAGATCTCTTTAACTACGCAACGGATTTTAATGCGGTTTTCATCAATAGACAGAGTGATTCAAGATGAAGGTTTATATGTATAATACACTGACCTTCACGCGGGCGAAGCCGGTGGCAAGAGCTAGTAATGGATAAAGAAGTGAGAAGTTTCACTAAAATCTCCAAAGTGAAAAGTTCTTATTTGTAAATCCATCTATCTGTCTAATGACTATTTGCCCCATGAAACTGCAATGTAGACAAGATGTTTTTAAACCTCTAAGCAACTGTTTAATTTCAAAATCAAATTTATTTATTTAGCTTACACAAGCTTCTTAAATATACAAATAGTGGTTATATATGGTATGGAAGAGTACAGAAGACTTACACAGATTAAGCAGCGGGTCCCAAACTAGGCACGGCCTGTATCTTGGTGACCCCAAAAAAATCCTGTACAGCTAGTTTGTTCCCACCTCTTATCACGACCATTATTTCCATCATTGCCTGTAAATAGGCCTAACGACATTACCTACACTTCACGTATCATCGTGAGAACTAGTGAAGTCCTCTCACAGATGATATCACGAGAAGGTACGACGTGGCTAAAATAGCACGGTATTATAATTATATGGCGGCACTTACCGATCTTATCGTGGGTTTGTTTGGGCTTTTAATGGGTTTTAGAGGCCGTTTGAGCTGTGGGCGTGGTGTTAGACCGGCTTGTGGTGCCCAAAATCTATAAATCAATACATACAAATATAACAAAAGTAATTGCCTGTTTGTAATGTCAAAATAACAGCTTTTTACTAAATGCATATGAAAGTAAATACAGTAAAAATGTTTTTTGTGTCTTTCTGGCAATCTTTGGGATGGGACTTTGGCATATATCTGATGTTACAATGAGTATCATTGGCTTTTGGTCTCGGCAGCACGCCCCCGTGGCATAATTTCCGACATACACGCGAGCGTAGCTGCGGACTTAGCTAGTTTCTTTTTTTAATGGTTGCTATGAAGGCCAGTAACTCCAGTAAGCCACTTTATAAAAAAGGTACATTTCTAATTATGTTTAAGACGTTTGCTATTCTTACTTCGTAAATCTGCGCTGGCCAGTAAGCATCGTAAGTAAGAGATAGGCTCATTACTTCAGAAAATTACCCACCTTCTTCATACCCATTAGATATTATGATAGAGCCTAGTTGTTATTTAATCAGTTTGGAGACATCGCGAGGAAACAACAGCTTACCTTTATTCTAAAAACACTACCAAAACCTCATGAAAGCTGTTTCTATACATCATATGTATTTATTTATTTATTCAGGGACAATAAACAGCTACAATATGTGTTGAAACAAAGAAAAAATATATACAAAATATTAACAATATTGCAGCCCACTACATTATCCGCATATTAACAAGAGAAAATTCATAATGATAATGAGTGCCACTAGATAGGTATTATATAATTTAAAACATCACAATAATAAAAATAAAAAAAATATTAATTACATCATGCAAAATAGAGATTCCAAATGATTGATTGCTTGGAAAACAGTAATAATTAACACTAATAAAATACACACACACTAACAAAAATAAAAGTCTAGACTAGTTTACATTCCTAATAACATTATTGGTTAATAAGAAGATTAATAACATTCCATATAAATTTGGATTTTGAGCATACAAAAATATCAATATTAACAAAATTACAATTATAAGATTCAACCATTCGACGTATATGTAGATGACAGAACCAGCCTGCGTGGGACAGTTTATGAGTGATATTAATTTACAAATGATTGCGTTTCCGTGCCTAATAAAAATGGTAAAATATTAAATTAATGCTTGAGCATTGATTTAAGTATCAATTACGTATTTATTGGCACGATCTTCTAATAAATGTAGTTATTACGGCGTCACTGACGTCGGAACGTAACATCTGTGTTAATTACTTAGTTTCCCGTGCGAATTTACAATCAATTATTAATAACGGAGGTATGATGGTATTCTTACTTATGTATTTCCTGTTTTTTTTATAATCTAGTTCTTAATTTTGTTAGTAACCAAATTAAACTTTTTCTATGTAAAGGCTTTCCGGCACTGTAAGTAGAACAATTTCTATGAAAAATTCAAGAAAATCTGTCTACCTACTAGAGCTGTCGCGTCGCGCTGGTCTGCTAGCCATAAAGTAATCTGGGATCACTGTAGTGCCCCTCTGGAGGCTTTAAGAATTCTTAAGGCAGCCACAGGAAAGTCCGGTTGAGCAGTCACGGCCTCTCAAGGTCAACTGTGAGATGCCAAAAAAAAAAAACATAGTAGTACAGTAATTATTGGGTAATTCCTTATATGTTTGTGCCACTAGGCACTGAAATAAAAATTGATTACGTTTGTAGCAATTGCCGCGATCAGTCCGATTCAGCCAGTCCCTTGCTGCCCAGTACCAGCAATGCCCTCAGCCGAGGTCCGCACCCCACAGGGTGTGCCCTTAGCGGGCAGTCCTGGCTGGAAGTCTTAATTTATTAAGGACACGATAGGCTAGTCCGGTTAAGCAGCCGACATCCTCTTAGGTTGACCTGCGAGATGCCATTAACAAAACAGCAATTGCTACGGTTGGAAACATTTATGGCTTAGGGTATAATAATCTAAACACACATCGCCAACATTCCCCGCTCACCCAAAAGAGCATGCTAGTAACCTGCTTATTACTCATGCACGCTACTATCCACCAGTACTGGCCTGTACCCAGATACTTGCACGTACCACTGTCACGAGCCTCACCTCACGTCTGCAACACCACTTTTTGTGCAAGCGTGATAATATGGGCCTTGTCACTTGCTAACATCAGATTCTGTAAAACAACACTTGATTTTGAACTTTATATTTCACATTTTAAGGTCGAATTTAGGATGCCTAGGATACCAGCATCTTAGAATTGTTGTTCCCAGTTATGCCCCTGATATGCTGTTAATAAGGGTTGGTCGAAGATCAGGAGTTATCACACTTATCACAGTAACAACTGATAATGTAGTGAAATTCAAGGTGTTTGTTAAGTTTGTAGACGTTGCGCGATCGTGTACGGTTAAATTTTACTTTGTCTATGGGAAACTAGCTTTTGCCCTCGGTTCTGCCCACGTGGGTGTCGGTTATCGCATAAAAAAGAAGCCTATGTGCTTTTCCATATCCCAAGCTATATCTCTGCCAAATTTCATGACGATTGGTTGAGCGGTTTAGGCGTGAAAGCGTAACAGACAGACAGACAGCTCAAATGGTTTAGTTCTCTTTAGCCTACGCACTATGTCCGTGTTGTCTAGCACCTGAATTGCATCGATGTTCGACGAAAACGTAATGATATTGATTTGAAGAAACAGACGCCGTCAATTTCCATTAATTAACACTGCCACAAATCTTCACTAATTATGGTGCCTAAAAATGAAGAAGCTCTGAATGTCGAGCCTCCTAAATCTTTTCAAGAACTTGAATAATTAGTAGCTCACATTACCATTAAAGACATTAATCACTGATAATGAACTCACCACGATTCCTTCCTTTAAATAACACGGCAGTACTAAAGTATGGAACACATCTCACTCCATATATAACAGGGAACATCTCTATCAGCCACCAAATGACCACTATTTATCACTTGCCCCACTATTCTGACATACCCACATTCACCGTGTGCAAGAAGGCCTAATGTGTGGAACATATATCTAATCACAACGCCATTAAATTCTATTAATACATAGTAAGTTTGTGTTTCTAAATAGTTAAACTATCTTATTTTAAAACAGTAAAGAATAAATTACTTGAACAAAAACAGAGAGCTTATGACAAAGTCATTATTGCGTTCGATATTTTCAGAAAAGCCTATAAAACGTTAAGGAAATACAGTTTTTTAGTTGTAAAGTTAAGTTTGTAGCTTTTAAGTTAAATGGTAATGTAAGTAACACATTGTAATCTCTACTGCCCACGTTATAAGGTATGTATTTGCTTGTAGCCGATCCTCTTATAATAGAATATATATGATTCCACTTAAGATTGATAACTAGCCTCGGTTTTAATTCGTTAACGCTCATTAGGGTGGCCATTAAACCGACGTCGATAGGAGTTTAATTATTATCCAAAAATAATTTACTAAATAACATCAATTAATTGGCATGAGATAATGTTCCTACTAAGTGAATTAATATAAACAATGGCGTTTTTTTTTTTAAATAAACTTCTTCCTCATTTCGAAGTTTTCATTCCGAAACTACGAAAGTTGTCATTGAAATGAATTTTCTATGGCATTGTTATTAAATTGAGAGGCTTGTGGCTAAGTAATAACAGCCTAACGGGTCGATCGATAAGGTTAAGCTACTCTTGACGCGGTTGATCCGTGGATGGGTGACCATTTTTACGCACCAAGACCCCTCCGTGCCCCGGAAAACACTCCCGGCTGTCGTTTGTGGATCTTTGGCAAACGTTACGGGTCGTGAAAAGCCCGAAAGTCTGACAGCCAGTCTTATCAAGGGGTATCGTATTACCCAGTAACTGAGTTGTGAAGGGCTGATAGGCAGGCGCCCCATGTAAATTACTGGTAGTCAGCTGCATCAGGTTAGACTGGAATCCAACCCCAACATAGTTGGGAAAAGGCTGGGCAGACGATGATGATTGTGATTGAATTGTAATGAGTAAAGTTGTCTGAAGTCTGACTTAAACATAAGTTCTTGCTCTTTAAGTTATAATAAAAGTTCTATAATCTCCGGTGCGTGAGCTCTCTGTCCTTATCTAGACAATAATCCTACTAATATTATAAATGTGAAAGTATATAATGAAATTATGTATGTTTAGATGTTTGTTACTCAATCACGCAAAAACGGCTGAACGGAATTGGATGAAATTTGGCACACGTATAGTTCATAAACTGGATTAATACATATAATACTTTTTATCCCGATAGTAGGTTCCCGTGGGAGAATTTTCGACCTCCAGGCGCCCCAAGCCGCTGGCAAAAGCTAGTGTCTTATAAAAAGTTAAGTGCCTTATCAGAAACAGACTGATCCCTCAGGTGACTGAAGGTATGTGCACACTTCAGTAACAAGAGCTGCGTACTATAAAGGTTGGCATTTTAAATAACGACGATCCCCCGACCGACCCTTGCTCGTTGAAGCGCCAGCCCGCGCCGCAGCTGAGTCAGTAGCTTTAAATTCCCCGATTAATAATAAAAATGCCAATATTTTGATCCAGCCTGTCCCCAATAACAGCTGTCCCCCTATCAGTGACGCCCTGAGCCGAGGCCCGTACCCCACAGGGGTTGCCTGAGGGAAAACTAAGCGACTGCACGCTGAGGCGTGCAGTCGCTTAGTTTGTAAGCCCTGGCTGGAGGCGTTAACTCTTAATGGCAGCCCCAGGAAAGCCCGGTTAAGCAGCCACGGCCTCTCAAGGTCAACTGCGAGACGCTCGAAAAAAAATAAAAAAAAATAACGACAATACAGCGTTTCCTTGCAACTTGTTGCGCTTCCCTTCATTACACTGTAGCTCAATCACCATCACCATTTAACAGCCTATTCAAACACTTATTAAGCGTGTAATACACTATTAATTACGTGTTTATGAGTGGCCTATGGCCCTTAGCTTAGATATTAAGCTTTGTGTTCCCTATAGTTAAGTAGGGCAATAAAGATGAGAGTTCAAAGATTTTTCAAAACAGGGACCTTGAGCTAGCAACATTGATGCTCAATGTTGGACGAATCCGAGTTTTAGGAGCACTTGAGCTAGCAACACTGATGCTCTATGCTGCACGAAGTCCGAGCTTTAAGTATCTTATAGCAAGATTCACAGACCACACTTAGACTTTCACAGCATCTCATACATGTATGATCTTATTTAAAATTTGTTTATGATGCAAACATTTGTTAATATTAAGACATTATGAACATTATACGTATAAAAATAAGTTTGATATTAAGCAAAGTAATGTTTTATTTTTCTTTTTGGGTGGGAAATCATCAAATAACTTCTCCCGCTCTGGGTGGAGCAGGAGGGCGTGTCAGACTTTTACTGACTAAAACCCAACCGTGTTCCCTCAGTTGCCTGTATGCCAGGGGCCACGGTATCTCTTTCGAACAACCCGCACCCCTGGCAGGCATCGGCCCTTGCGGACCCCACCGGTTAGTGCTGACATCTCATTGAGGCACGCGGGGAACACAACGCGCCGTCGACCCGGGCATGGTCCTTACTGGTCAGCGAGCGACCCACTCACCTTCCGCAAGCCCTCGCCTACGGTAGCCGGGAATCAGCCTAGGATTCCCGACGCCCAGGGCGTCTCCTGCGGAAGCTAGGGCCGTGAGGGCGCATTTACTGCCTCTCCCTCACGTGCGCTGCCTCCATCTTCGCGAGCATTACTGCCTCGCAGGAGGTGACGACTGTCCATGCACTCTCGCTCCGAACCATGCCCTGAACCAGGGCCCGGACGCGAGAGATCGCCGCCGCCGATCACCTCCACAAGGACACGGCGGTGCCCTGCCCAAGCCAGGCAGACCTCCACCGTATGCTCCACCGTGTCCTCAGGGCGATCTTCGCAGTGGAAACACCCGGGCGTTTCCTCCCGCCTTATCCGAAACAGGAACCTCCCGAAACAACCGTGTCCAGTGAGGACCTGCGTCAGGCGGAAGGTGAGGACCCCGTGGCGCTTCTCAAGCCACTCCTCAAAGAGGGCACTTACCGCCGCAATCGTGGCGTGTTCAAGCAAAGTAATGTTAAAGTGTGGTCTGAGAATCTTGCCCTCAAAGCAGTTTTATAAATACATAAAGAATAAAATTAGAGGGGTGGACGAAACCCTTAACACACGATTAGGAAATGACCTAACTCGTTTCTCATCCTAACATCAGAGTAAACATCACCTATAAGTAGGAACTTAGTTGTGACAGGTGATAGTCTGGACTCTAGCCCGATCTAGACTCAGACATTACGGGACTCGGAAATGATAGCAGACTCATAATAGAGAGCAGTCGTAATGTCAGTAATACTGTCATTAGTTAGTCTATTACTCCATTACCCTTTAAATAAGTAGTCTACCGTCGACGTCGCGCGTCGTCCGGTTGAATATTGATCCGGTCACGGAAATAATTAAGACTTCTCATGACTGTATTAGCTCATATTAAGTTAAATAGATAAATTAATAAATGAAAATCATGACCATTTCTGAAACAATATTGGACAAGTTATTAATTAATAATATCAGTCCTGTAACTGGAGACTTTCCGCAGAGACCGATCATAACAATTTACGTAACAGGCACTAATTACTAAAACTTCAATTAATTATACTTGCAGCATTTACATGCATTTTGGCTACACGATCTTAAACCTTAATGTTTTAAAAATAAGGGTCAAATGTAGTGCGTGTAAGGTTTGTAAGAGATCGCTATCGATGGAGTCATCTGGTCGTCATGGCAACGGTAACACGAGTTCTGAATTCGAAGTTTGGAATTCGGAACGTGCTCTGAACGGTATATGCAGCTGAAAGATTTTGATACTAGACACTTTTATAAAAACTGAAAAAAAAGTACAAAACTGAGTATATTTTATAGGTACTGAATAGTACTTATTTGCGGTAGTACAAAAGTATCTTCGGAACGTAATGCAATGGCACGGATTATAAATAATTTACCTCCCGCGTCAGTTGATCAAAGCAAAACCATGAATACTGCAAGCACTATCGCGGCATTAATAGAAGCCATTTGCAATAGTAATTAAATAAGTCCTCTATAAACATCGCTTGCTTTTAATGTATGAGTTCGTAAATAATGTTCTTGTTTATCCACTTTATGTTGAAACTCACAACTTTATTTTCTACACGTAGAAACTGAAATGGGTCTTTGCCGGACGTCGCTTTTATTAATTACTTTACTCTTAGAAAATAAAAAAATTACAAGTATCAAGAAGACTGTTTATACGTCGTTCCAAACAGGGTGCGTTCACAGTGTGGAACAGGGAACAAGTCACGTCTGTGGGTTTCAATATGTCCGCCAGAAGACGGAGCCGACACAGACACGCAAGCGGAGGCAGGAGGCACTGGAATTACGAGAACAGCCTGTTTAACACGTGTCAGTGAGCTTTTGGGAACACGGTTCGGTTAAATACTACATGCTGTATGTATAAGCAAAGTAAATTGGTTTTCGCTTTTGAGCGTTTAGCTTATCTGTAGTTTTAGGCATCAGAACTTTAACTTATTCGAGTTTAAATAAATGGTGCATTTCGTAAATCGCACGTTTTCGAATCAGCGAAAAGTAATCGATTATTTATAAGATTATTCAAACAAAACCACTCTTTCCTTTCCTAATGAAACCTTTAACTATGAAGAAAAATATTGTCCAAAACAATAAGAGTCAGTTTGTGATTGTGAATTAATAATTTTGATGGTTGCAGATAAAAGTGACTTCTTAATTATCAATATTTATTTAGTTTATTAAGAATGTAAACATGATATTAAGTGTTAATAAAGTAATATAGGTACTCCAAAATCATAATTTATTTACCGGTGAAATTATTGGTCACGTACAAATTACCTACAAAAATGTAGTCGTAAAATAGGTATTATAATTAGGAATATTTCTTTAAAAACACAAATATACCTGTAATGTGCATTGTAATATAATATTTATTGTTATTCCTTTTTGAATAATCACATAAAATGCGTTGTAAGCGCGCTTTTTAATGTTTTGAATTTACTAAATTGTGTTATTTCTCGCTTCATGTTATTTAAAACATATAAGTTATTATAATAGTTAATGCATAATGGGCTTAAGTACTACAGGTATTAATGTGAAGAGGAAAAGAAATATGGTTACGGTGCCTTTTAACATATTTTTTAAAGATGGGGACGGCATTTGAGATAGGGTAACTGAATTAGTGTTATTACCTTAATAAAAACGGCTTTTATTTTTATCCTAAAATTGAATTTATGTAACGTATGTACAATTTATCCTATCTCGGAGTATTTTTTGAACCATTCCCTAAGTTCTACACGCAATAGATAAGAATATTTTTTTTACTTTTTCCTCCAAAATTACCCCTATTTTGATAACGGCGTCGAAAGAACTTGGGAATGTCGATGCTTCCCACGGATCAATTAACAAAATCGTTCTCTAATGGTGTCGATATGATAGGTAAAGGTTCAAGTGTTTGGGTCAAAATAATTATCGTAAACAGGTTGTATGATATCGGCTGTTCGAGCAGTTTGGTATCGAATTGTTATAAACGTTAAATAAATGTTTTATTGCGTCAATTGTTATGTTTATAATGCTTGTTCAAAAAATGTTTATCGGTTTATTTTATCGGTTTAGCGCATAATCTTGTTGGAAAATAACATAATCTTGATGCCTATCGATTAAAAATAAAATATCAAGTTAATAATTAGGTATTTAAAGTCTGATTTGGAATTAGCTATAATCAAATTCTAAATACCTTGTATTTTACCTTGTATTTCTCATATTAAGTGAATTGTATTCTTTTTGAGAAATAAATGTCTGAAACCGTAAATAGGGTGGATTTTTATGGGAAAACGGGCTTTTAATGCTTAATTGAAGTATTTTTCTGCAACATGATTACGGGAAACCGCCGATTTTGATGTCGGCAACCGAAATTGGTGCAAAAAATATTATTAGTAAGATCTGTGCTTGTGTTATATACAGATATCGAATATTCGGATGCATATTTACCAAAAGATAATTTTTGCTATGAAAGTATGGAAGCGGCTTTATAAGTTATTTGTAATATTTATTAAAAACCCCGGGATTCTTGGATTGCTATAACTGTTCAGATGTGTATGTGGAATGAATTTTGAGTTAAAGGGAACGTATGCAGATGTGCGACTGAAAGGTTATGAGAGAGAGCGAGTAAAGAGAGAAATGGCGTTTGAGAGACGTTGTGTGGAACGATGAACGGACACGGACGATGTGCTTAAGTTTTATTTTAAATTTGTACTTAATTTCGGAAAAATATAGCAATACAAGTAAAATTGACCATTTTATTTCACCGCCTGATCCCACAAACTTGGGGGCTCGTCCGGGATCGAGGTGAAATAAGTGGAGTTAAAGAGGAACGCCGAACAACTCAGACGCTGAGACGCACAACGCCCAACCCCGACCATTACGCCGATTGATATTACGGAAAATCTACGGACAACGACGACATTTACGACGATATTTATAATTACGAGGAATTACGACGATGACGGAGAAATCCGACCAAGATTTTCACGACGCGGCGGCCATTATGTCGGCACAAACGGCACACGAAAATAATATGCTACATCTTACGGAACAGCTTATCCGATCATTCAGTGCACAAGATGAGACGTATCCAGTATCAGTATGGATACGGGACATTGAAGAAAACGGCGAAATATTTAAATGGAGTCCAACTCAGCTATTGCTAGTGGCGCGACGTTCGCTGACTGGCACAGCAGCACTATGGCTACGCAGCGAGAAAGCATATAGAACATGGGATGAGTTGAAACTGGCTATCGGTAAAGAATTCGCGGATACCTTAGATGCGAAGAAGATACATGAATTGATGAGCGCAAGACGTAAGAAGAAGGACGAATCATGTATTGACTACATGCTGATAATGAAGGAGTTAGGCAAACGTGGACGAATACCGGACTACGTAGCCATCAAATATATTGTGGAAGGCATTATAGATGATGAGATAAACAAGATTATGTTGTATGGTGTCACAACTTACACGGACCTGAAAGAAAAACTAAAGTTGTACGCTATGTTCAAGAAAAATTCCGCTAAGGACATTCGACGTGGTAAGCCGTTTAATGACACGCAGAACAGTAGTAATAATAGGAGAAACGCGGCTGCAATGATGAGATGTTTCAACTGTGGAGACAAAAAGCATACGTCGGAAAATTGTCCTCATCGGTCGCAAGGAAAAAAATGCTTCAATTGCAATGGTTTTGGTCACATTTCTCCAAATTGCCCATTGAAAAAGATGGCGACTTCGGATTCGGTTTTGAACCAAACGGCGCATCATACGTCAAAATCGGACATTCGGCAGACTTCGGGTACGATCGGAGGATACGGACAACTTCCGAAGGTTGGCATTTCTGCTGAACAAGAACAACGAAGATCAACCAATCAGATGTCGAAGAAAGCATTCTTCAACTTGATGCAAGAGGGCGCCACCAGCAGCGCGAATGACGAAATTCAGGGCGATGTTTACATAGCAACGACTGATGTGAACACAGGCGCGAATGATTGGTGTTACGATGTTGGCAACATGAAACCGTGGAGCAGGACAGCGATTGGCTGTAGTAACAGCGGCCATGTTGTTGAGTTTGACGCGTACAATGAAACTAATGAAAGTAAACAAAATAAAAACAAGGAATCTGATGTTACGATACCGGTTGTAAGCCTAGCAAATCGTTTAAAACCACTGAAAAAAGTGTTTGTGTGCGGTATAACGGGTAATGCGTTAATTGATTCGGGCTGTGACGTGAACTTGATGTCAAAAGATTTTTACGATGAACTGAAAAGGTTAGATTTTGTAATACAGTGTAACGAAAACAACATTACGTTAACCGGTTTAGGTTATTCCCAAGTAAAGTCATGTGGTGTTGTTACGCTCAACATAACTATTGATAATTGTTTGTACCATGACACTACGTTCTATGTAATGCCCAACGACTCTGTGCCATTCCAAATGATAATTGGTAATGATTTCCTAAGAAATGTTACGATGTTTATGAAAGATTGTATGGTTTGGTTATTGCCGAAAGATGATTGGATAAACCCTAACTATGAATGGTTGAGAGATGTTACATGTTTCTCTAGTTCTATTGATTGTTTAGCTCACGTAAGTAATCCCGCTGTAAAAGAAGAAGTAACAAGGTTAGTAACAAGTTATGTGCCACAGAAAAATAAAGAAGCCCCAATAGAGTTGAAAATTGTTCTCAAAGATGACTTACCGGTATCTCAGCGGCCACGACGAATTTCATTCAAAGAACAGGAGGATGTGGATCGCCAAATCCAACAATGGCTTGACGATGGAATTATAAGGGTGAGTTACTCAGAATACTCTAGTCCATTGGTATTAGTGAGGAAAAAAGATGGTGGTTTAAGAATATGTGTTGATTATAGAAGGATTAACAGTAAAATGGTTAAAGACGAATACCCACTCCCTATAATAGATGATCATATTGACAAGTTGTCCTCGGCTAGAATATTTAGTGCTTTGGATTTGAAAGATGGTTACTTTCACTTACGCGTACATGAAGATTCCATTAAGTATACTTCTTTTGTGACAACAACCGGACAATATGAATTCTTACGTGCACCTTTTGGTCTAGCTACTTGCCCCAAGGTTTTTACAAGATTTATCACAATTATATTCAGAGAATTGATAACAAGAGGTATTGTTATTGTTTTTATTGACGATATTTTAATTCCAGCAGAAGATGAGCATCAGGCTTTTGAGCGCCTAAAGGAAGTTTTAAATACTGCATCGGAATATGGGTTACATATCAACTGGAAGAAATCTCAGCTGTTAACCAGAAGGGTAGAATACCTAGGACATGTTATTGAAGGTGGTGCAGTAATGCCGTCGCCAGGGAAAACAGATGCTGTTACAAAATTCCCTGAGCCTCAGAATTTGAAGCAACTGCATAGTTTTTTAGGACTTTGTTCCTACTTCAGGAAATTTATACCTAGTACGATGGAAAATGAAATCATAAAGAGGGCACACAGTAATGGTCATTTTGCAAAGAAGAAAACTTTAGATCTTATAAGCAAGGATTACTACATTGAAAGAATTGGAAAGAAAGTTGAAGACTATATAGCATCATGTATACCATGTCTACTGACGAATAGAAAGGAAGGAAAACAGGAAGGTTACCTTAATCCAATTGAGAAGGGAGACACTCCGCTGCATACGCTGCATTTGGATCATGTTGGACCCCTGACAGAGACTCATAAACAGTATAATCATATACTTACCGTTATTGACGCTTTTACTAAGTTCGTATGGTTGTTTCCGTGTAAAAGTACCACAACGAGGGAAGTGTTGAATAGATTGGAGATATTAAAGCAAACTTTTGGAAGTCCAGAAAGATTTATTACAGATAGAGGTACTGCTTTTACTAGCAACAAATTTCAACAGTATTGCATGAAGGAGGGAATCGAGTTATGTCATATTACTACAGGAGTACCCAGAAGCAATGGTCAGGTGGAAAGGGTTCACAGAACTATTATACCAGTACTTACCAAGCTATGTATTGAAAAACCAGGATTGTGGTATCGTCATGTAGGAAGAGTGCAGATGGCATTAAACAGTACTTACCAGAGAAGCGTGAACACTACTCCATTTGAGATGCTAATAGGAAAGAAAATGAAGAGACAAGAGGATATAGAAATATATAAACTACTACAACAAGAAGGAAGGGACAACTACGTAGAAAATAGAGAAGATTTAAGGAAGAGAGCCAAACAGCAAATACTGGAAGTACAATAGGAGAATAGAAAGAACTATGATAAGCATAGAAAGGAGAGTAGGAAATATGTAGAGGGAGAGTTAGTTGCTATAAAACGAACCCAGTTTGGGCCAGGACTGAAACTCAAACCTAAATATTTGGGACCTTATCAGGTAACAAAAAGCAAACGATATGACAGATACAATGTAGAAAAAGTAGATATGATGGCAGAAGGTCCAGTCAAAACCACAACATCTGCAGATCATATGAAGAAATGGCCAGATGACAAGGCATAAGATCTACTCAGTATGTGAGGTTTATGAAGCATGTTAGTTGTGTGTTGACTGCATGAAAATGATAGGTGTTAGGAAATGTTTTATTTTTTAAATGTGTTTTCTTTATTTTGTTATGTTCTAGATACATAGTTACGCAGAGTTGTTACGGGCTAGCATTACAAATAAATTGTAACCGGTCATATATTATTATGTCATTAAGGTGTTTTGTATTTCGCTGCTACGCAAAGATATGTGTGAATGTAACTAATGTTTGTAAGAGTCATGATGTTTTATTTCTTTTCCTATGAAAATAAATATTAAGATGTTAACTAATTACAGATGTTGTTAAGTAATAAGAGTTAGTAAACGTTTCTATTACAAAAAAATGTTTGTCGAAATTATATTGTTTAAGATTGCAACTTCATTATGTTTTTGTAATACAAGTAAGACTTAATTTAAAGTATTATATATGATTCAAGATTGTTTATGTTAAGTGTTAGGATTGTATGGGATTTACGTTGTTTGGAACGTTGTGTCTGAGGGCAGACAGTGTGTAGGATGACCGAGTGTGGAATGAATTTTGAGTTAAAGGGAACGTATGCAGATGTGCGACTGAAAGGTTATGAGAGAGAGCGAGTAAAGAGAGAAATGGCGTTTGAGAGACGTTGTGTGGAACGATGAACGGACACGGACGATGTGCTTAAGTTTTATTTTAAATTTGTACTTAATTTCGGAAAAATATAGCAATACAAGTAAAATTGACCATTTTATTTCACCGCCTGATCCCACATGTATTAATTTAAAATTAATGTTTAACCCGATACAAATATGTCTATGTACTGGAGGAGGGGTGGTTTGTATTAGTTAAAACAAAAAATAAACAAATAACTTACCTAAATTAAGACTTTTTCGATACAAAAGCGCTTTCCATGTTAGCCAACATCTCAACTTTAGGTGAATATGCATCCGATTATCCGATCTCTGGTTATACTAGTGTCAAGTACCTCTATTGAATACCCCATTACCGTATAAGGTAGGTTTTGTGGGCTTATTTATCCAAATTAGCCATTTAAAAACGGCATACCTGTAATTATTTTATAATATATGTCCATCGTAGGCGGAACTTTATGAGCACAAATTAAAAACAAGTTATGAGTATGACAATAAAATCGCTTCGGATATTAATTAATTCGCCGTTTTGGCTTGTAAATGACACGCGGTGGTAATGAAGTGGCCATCTTTCATTATGTTGATACTTTATCATAAAGCTGTGCCCGCGCACGTCGCTGACAATAAGTTATGAGATCTTAAATTATTCCTATTGTTATTTGTTATAAAATAGGATTCTTCATGATTCCGCGTGACGTCACGCTAATTTCCGCAAAAGATGGCGATACGTGCAGAATGGCCGAGACATTTTCAGAGGATAGATTTTATTGAAAAAAAATTGAATATTTTTTAACATTAACATTCTTTTTTAAAATTTTTAGTTAAAGTTAAGTCGAGTTTAAAAAACTACAAATCGTTGAGCCGGATGATTTTTTGTTTATTTTATAATATAATAACTTAGAAGTCAGATGTCATCTCTACTTTGAAACTTACTGGTTGAGATATTTCTCAAAAAAAGAGATTGGTGAGATTTTTCTTTTCTTTTTTTCTAAATCAGAGCTTTAACTATTGTTAAAGCTCTGATTTATTTTACAAAATACACTATTGACAACCTTTCGATACATTAACCTAATGAATGACACGTAACTAATCTACGTGGCCTCTACACATTATTAACATTTTAATGTTAGATTAACAAGTTTATTCATAACCAACCTTACATAACATCAAGCCTATTATCAAAATTTGGGATCATAATTAAAATTTAATGATTATTTCATATTGAGATTGGTGCGCGTTGAGTTAGCGGCCCATAACTATGTTAATATTAAGCTTAGGAATGATTAACTTAGGGTTGACTTATCATTTTCATGATTTATAAACTATTGGGATCTTTTAGGGTGGTTATCGTGTGAATTTGACGGCCAAAATGATAGATAGAGCTTTAGTGTATGTTTTTACCCGACTGCGCCAGAAGGAGGGTAGTGTTTTTCGAGTGTATGCATGTATATTTGTTTGGCACGTTCTGTAGCCTAAACGGCTTGATAGATTTTAACTTGAGAGGCGTCCGTAGATTCGTCTCAATTGTGAGAGTGACACTGGGTAAAAGTTATGAAAATTTAAATGGTAGCTTTCTGGCGCCATTTTTATGTCTTCTAATAATTTTTTTTCCCAAAACCTATCGAGTGGGGTGTTAAAATAAAGGGTTGGAAAAATGTATGCAACTTGTAGGTATGTTTACATGTAAAAAAAAACAACAAAAACTCCTCCGACTGCATGAGACTGTTAATAGTATTCAGTTTTATTACAGTCAACCTCTTAAAACGAAAGTTTCTTGTTTCCATATTTTTTTAAATTCAGTTTTTTCGTACGGGGTTTTTTGATTTTTATAAATTTAATTATAGCTATTAATTGTTTATTTGAAAACGTCACCCCTTTCTTATGATAAGAATGCTTGATTTATTCAAGCCCCTGTCTGCTCCAAAAAGCTTCTAAATTTACATCTGTACCTACCTGAATTTGAACACGGTTTTGGAGTTTTCTTGCAAATAGCTTAAGGTGGAACCTCCAGGGTAGCCGGTGAAATTCAAATCTTCTTACGTTTTTAGCAATTTGCAGGTTAGTGTAAGGCTGTAAGTTGGTTAAACTATGATTCGCGTGCGTATCAATTATGACTTTACATGAAAATACAATTTAGGTTTAAAGAATTTTATTTCTCATAAGTACTATAACAGTTCACTTAGAATGAGATACAAAAGTGCTTACATCTAATGATTAATTATAGTCATAATATTTGCCTCTGGTGCTGTTATAGCGTATGTACCTACATGTTTCCTAAGATTCTTTTTAAATATTTTTATACTATCACACTTCTTGAAGTCCTCTGGTAAGTTATGAACAACTCATGTGCTCCCATCAACCAATATTGTTACTACTAATGACTATTTTATGAAAGAGTCATTCAATGGAATTAAATCGAACGCGACGAAAGGTGCTGTGATGGAGCACGAACAGCAGGTTCCACCGAAGAACACATGCGATGATGACGGCTTCATCAAGGTGGAGAGAAAGAAGAGGAAGCCTACTTATCGCAACCAGTGTGGAACCGCTCTGGGGCAGGATCTAACATGCTGCTACGTCCTGCAGTACCGATGACGCTGCTATACGTATCCCGTTTGCACCACTCTACGAAGACTGAGGACATCGTAGAGTACATACGGGTGAAGACCAACTGGACCTTGAGGTGGAGAAGTTGGAGGCGCGCCATAACACCAACTTCAAGTCCTTCGTGGTGCGCGTTCCGACTCACCATTTGGTGACCTTCGTCATGGAAGAGTTTTGGCAGAAAGGTGTGCTGTAGCGGCGTTTCCGCGGCCAGCTACGCAACACCTCGCACCGTAACACGACGCCGTCACTTCGTGTGCAGTAGTTCTTAAGGTTTTTTATATAAATATGCATTAGTTTATAGTTATTGTTTTATACTTATATATGTATTGTGTTTTATGAGCCTCAGTTGCCTGAAATAAATAAACAAATGAAGTTAGACGGTTGTATTGGTGACTTAAATGATTATAATTATGTAAAACTATATTTATTGCGGTCGAGAATCATACATACGTATTTTAATAACCTTCCACTGAACTGCAAATTGCAAAAACATAAGAAAATTTGAATAGCACTGGCTACCCAGGATCTTCCACATTAAGTATCGATCATTAAATTGCAAGTTCTTTCTGAAAACCGTTTAAGTAGGGCCAGACCCACACAATGACGTTTTTAAATCACAAATTCGTCTACCTACTCTAAGAAACCGCACGTAATACGATCCATCTTATCGGTCCATCTGCCCCGCTCTGCCTCTTGCGTGTAGATTTCCGCAGATAGACGAGGACTAGCGAAAAGAGGGGTCATCGGGACATCTCGAGTGTTTACCGAGACGCACGTTTTGATAGCCGAGATTTAGATAAGTGGGTTCACGATTGTCGCTTGTTTTAGTCTCTTTTGGCGTATTAAGACGGGTGCGGCTGGCCTTTAGTACTCTTCTTAAGGTCTGGAAGAATCAATAGGCAGTATTTTCAATGGCCGGTTCTCACTACTCAAATAAAATAAGAAACAGTTACCAAACATTGACTCATTTTACAGCCTTGTAAGTTTCAATTGAATTGAAGATCGAACAAACCTTTGCGGTTTTAGGAATACAATGTTTTTTTTTTTTTTGATGGGAAATCATCAAATGACTTCTCACGCTCTGGGTGGAGCGGGAAGGCGTGTCAGACTTTTACTGACTAAAACCCACTCGTGTTCCCTCAGTTGCCTGTGTCCAAGGGGCCGCGGTATCTCTTTCGAACAACCCGCACCCCTGGCAGACGGTGGCCGGGAATCAGCCTGGGATTCCCAACGCCCAGGGCGTCTCCCGCGGCGACTACGGCCGTGAGGGCGCATATACTGCCTAGGAATACAATGTTTAGTTTTAATTTACTTCACTGTTTCCTAAAGAATGAATACTTACCTGACGCTTATTTGGCAACAGTTCATAAAACACAACACAGCTGGGCCAAAAATATACTTTTCAGCATCAATGCCGGGGGCTGTCAGACGCTGGTATTCTAATTAACCTATAGAGAGTAGTAAATGGATATTAAACAAAACAGATTCAACATCTACTTAATAAACATATTTACTTCACTGACAGATGATGCACAGTCTACACCGCTAGGTCTCATCATCTCAGGCGAAAGACGTCCACTGCTGGACATAGGCCTACCCCAAATGGGGGGGGGGGGGGTTTGCCACGTTTGGCAGGCGGGTTAGCGATCGCAGTATGGTGGTAAAATGCATAGAGAACGCTGGTGCTCATTCTCTAGTAAGTCCCTTAGTCGCCTTTTACGACACCCATGGAAAGAAATGGGATGGTGCTATTCTTTTACGTCCGGCACCACAGGGAACCGCTAGGTCTAGCAGCATGGTATTTTTGCATAAGAGTGCAGCCGAAAGACCTACTTGCAGCGAAAGTGATCACTAAGGAAGGACTTTTGAAAAGGTAGCCCCTAAAGGGGTTAAAAGGGATGGAAGTTCATAATTTTTGTCGATTTCTATCGGGCACTCGACTTGTAATACATACTTTTAAACCTACACAATTAGGCTATAACATTCCGACTACTGGGGCACAGGTTTCATAGACTGCTGGGCAATTTATAAATAAACTAGCAGCGCCCCACGGTTTCACCCGCGTAGTTCCCGTTCCCGTGGGAGGACGGGGATAAAATATAGCCTATGTCACCCGAGGATAGTGTAGCTTCCCGACAGTGAGAGAATTTTTCAAATCAGTTCAGTAGTTTCGGAGCCTATTCAATGCAAATCAAATATTTCCTCTTTATAATATTACTAGCTTCCGCCCGCGGCTTCGCCCGCGTGGAGGTCGGAAATTATCCCGCGGGAACGTACTACCGGGATAAAAAGTATCCTATGTGTTAGTCTAGGTTATAATAAACCTTTTTTTTTTTTGGGTGGGAAGTCATCAAATAACTTCTCCCGCTCTGGGTGGAGCGGGAGGGCGTGTCCGACTTTTACTGACTAAAACCCACCCGTGTTCCCTCAGTTGCCTGTGTGCCAGGGGCCGCGGTATCTCTTTCGAACAACCCGCGCCCCTGGCAGTTATAATCAACCTGTGTGCCAAATTTCATTGAAATCCGTTCAGCCGATTTTGCGTGAAAGAGTAACAAACATCCATCCATCCATCCATGCTTACAAACTTTCGCGTTTATAATATTAGTAAGATAGTATAGATATAGATAGTAAACGGTCAAACAAATATGTATAATTAAGTACGTGTTGTGAAGGTCCTCATCTTTATATTGAAAAAGGTCTCTTAATTCATCAGTATTTAATTAGTAAGCTTGTGGGCGTGCCCCGATGCCAGCGAGTGTGTCCGCACCGGCACGCGCCTGTCAGTGCGAGATGGATGGCGCGCGGCATAAGGGATGGTAATTGTTTACACTCCAGCGGGGACTGGCCCCGAATGAAAGTGATGAAAAAGGTACAGGAAACTGTTAACTGACGACGTGGTTTTTTCCGCAGATAAATTATTTTCACTTCAACGCTTGAACTGAAGAATCTGTGGCACTGTTGGTATCGTATCGAAGAATGGATCGTTATTTTTGCTGTTAACCAACCACTAAGCATAATTATTAATTAGCACACACTGTTGTTATTTATAAAACACGATTCATTTGTTTTTTTTGTATTTCACGATCTGTTGACAAATAAATTGCTTTCATCATTTAACTAGTTTTTTTCACAACTATGTATGTTAGGGTCGGCTTCCAGTCTAACCGGATGAGCTGTATACCAGTATTTACATGGAGCTACTGCCTATCTGACCTCCAAGACCTGGTTACTGGTTAATACGATGCCATTTGATAAGACTAGTTGTCAGCCTTTTGGGCTTCTGACGACTCGTAACGACTCTCAGAGATCCACGAATGACAGCTGGGACTAATGGTCACCCATCCACGGACCAACCGCGGCAAGCATAGCTTAACCTGATCAAGCGAACCGTGCGGCTGTTATTACTTAGCCACAAGCCCCTCTTTCTTTCTTTATTTAGTAGCCCGTAATGAAGCTGAAGTGAAATTTAAAGTTCAAATAGGACCAACTCTTGTATCAAACAAGTAAAGGATTCAGTCATTCACCCGTAAGGGTCGAAGTTTGACAAAAACACAGTCAAAAAAGATTGATCGTTACAAAATCATAGCTATTTTTAGGAAGCGATTTCCCGTAAGTTTACCCAATAATTAAGTTTGACTTTAGATAAAATAGATATTGAAAAAAATAACAGCCCTTTAACCATTAGTTCACCAGTTGACTATGGTTATTCTAACAAATGGTTACACGGTTTGACTACGGATCAAAAAACCGGCCCTTACTAATAAACAATTCTATGTAAAAACCAAACCCATAGGGTCACTGCTTTCAAACAAATAAGTTATCCATATTCCGGGGACCACCAGCAGGATTACCGAAAAGTCTTCCAATATTACCTCTAATGTAATACCAAAACAAAAGGAGATCGTCGCAGATGACGCGCGCACGTGCCAGCCCTACTGATCAGGACCCCTGATGTACCACCAACCGCATGTAACACTTGCTCTGCAAAAACCACCTCTACCACTACGACATAAAGGCGCTGTCAATCTTCAGATGGTAACTTGAATGTGAGGGTGTTTGTACTCGCAGATAAAGACATCGCTTATAGCCGGATTAAGATGCGATCGTGGCTTTAAAGTCGGCAGTGCCGGATATTGGGCCGCGAGATTGGATCCAAGGAGTCTTGTTAACATGCAGGTGGATGGGGCTGTAAAAATGTGATAAGCTTCGTAGCTGTATCTGGATAGGAAAGCGAAGGTAATGTGAAACGATTTTGAATTAATTTGTCATTGGATTTTTTATACAAAGGAGCTTTATTTGAAGACGATAGCGAACTAGCTGCTTTTTTAGACTACAATGTTAAGTCCATAGATAAATATGTAAAAACTAGCTAAATGCGTGTCGGAAGTTCGGAATACGCATAAGGGTTCCGTAGTTTGGATGAATTCATCCCAAGAACAAACTTAAAATTGTTGTGGAATAACAAATTCTCGCATACATTCCAACTGTAACTGTAAGTTAGTCGATTATTACTCGTCAAGTTGTAAAGCGAAGTATTCCCGTTTGAGCACCAATTTTTAGAGCAGCTATGCATTGATCGTCAAGGTATTCCCATACCTTTGTTGCTAAATGCATAGGTGCTCTGAAAATTGGTGCTCAAACGGGAATACTTCTGTAAAGCCTACTTGGCTATGATAGATTTTCTTTTAACTTCGTTAAATATACTACCTACTACCATTTAAATATCCAAAAACAACTAAATTATATGACCTTATAGTTGTTTGAGGTCAAATTATACCTATGTCATCATTCACTGTCCTCGCGTATAAATGTGGTCCCTTCACATTTATCATAGAAGTTCTTTATCCAGATTTCTAAACCCCTACTTTAGGACGTTTTATATCTCCATCCGTCTTTGAGACGCGTCATTGCGGGACGCAGTAGGGTGACCAAATTTTAAGCGTATAGGATTACACCCCGAAATTCTTTTTGTGCAATAAAATGCATGAGCTTGTGCGGATTATACATCTATTTATCATAAGACGAGTCTTGGTGTATAGGATAATGTGCATTTTTTATTAATTGTTGTTATTTTCTTTTAGTTGATAACGTCCAGTGATCCTTGATCATAATATCACAGTGATTGTTTTCCCAATTAAAAATGCGGATTTTAAATAATTGATTTAATTCATACTAGCTTTTGTCAGTAGCTTCACTCGCGTTGAGGTTGAAAATTATTCAACGGGAATGTTCTACCGGGATAAATAGTATCTATCTGTGTGCAAAGTTTCATCCAAATCCGTTCAATCGTTGTTGCGAGATTGAGTAACAAACATCCAAATATTATTATACTTATAATATTATAATTATATATTCGTATTGTAATATAGTAGGATAGTAGAAAGCCTAAAAACCAATAGGGAGACTAAAATACAGTATTATTCTAATCTATGACAAAACAACAAAACAAAGACTTCGCCGTAAGTCTACTCTTACGTATCTTTGAGTTCCTATTAAAAATATTAGGAACTTTGCTGTGCCCGATAGGGTCCATAATTGATTCGATGTTTTAACATACCAACTGTTTTATGTACACATTATGGAATGCAATAAAATATTGAGTATGAGTATGAGTTTAGCTAAAAGACACATCTCTATCCTCTTTCCATCTTAAAAACAGTCTTCCAGAATGTCTCTTCTCCCGTGACTATCACAGCAACCTCAAAGCAGCATAAACATCTGTCGGCTGGTTGACAACCAGGTCACGCGCGCGCCCTCTGCTGATCTACTCCAGTAACTGCCGCCATTCTTTTATTCCAAACCCCTCCCCATCGGAAAGTTGTATTGTTTCGTCTCCAGAATTTTTTACCAGAAATATATTATCGTTACGTAAGTGAGAGTGCAGGGAGGAAGATTTTATAAACAGCTTTCGATATCGTTAGTGTTAAATTTAATATGGGTTTGGTTCGATAAAAATGTATTGTTACACTGGGAAGTATGCATAGGTTTGAAAATAAACTTTTATTATTCGTAGGGTAGAAATCAGTAATTCAGGCTGTTAATATTGGTGCCACAGAACATAGGAGGGGTCTTATTAGTCAACTTGCACCAATAAATTCGCTCGAATCGGGCGAATCGTCACTTATATAATATTATAATAGTTTCTACAGGCGACTCGCACAGAATTAATTCATTTGTGGGCAAATCTAAAATTCCAGAATTGGCACGTTTTGAATAAAACATTCAGGAAACGACTATAAGTTACGGGGATCCTAGTCGCGGGCTCGTACTCACTAGTGGGCCTGGCTAAAAATCACGCTGTCTCACCAGGCTTCGTGTCCGACAGAGATAGTATCAGTGATGAGCAGTTACATGCTAGTCTACACGCACAACGTTATTGAGTGAGATGCAGGATCATTTATAGTAAAAAATTCGCGAAAAAATTAAGAAAAGTCCTTTGGAAGATCTGTTTTTATGAAAAAGCCAATGATGGATAAATCAATGACCAATAAAGTTTATTGAACTTTTCGATAATTGAACTTTGTTGGTACCGACTTGGTTTTGGAGATTTTACACTTCTTTTATTACCTAAACACGCTCAAAGTTAAGTAAAATGAGCAAGAAAAACGAATCTTTGTTGGCTCCTAACTTTTTAATGGGTTTTTATTTCAGTATTCTGTTTCCGTACAGACAATATTAATAATGAGACAAAACGATATCATATTTTACTTTGGATGTGCCATGTCAGACAGTGGAGTAAAACACTCCCGAAGTTTGTATGCAAAAAATGTGGACGGTGGTAGGTTCACCTTAAGAAAAAAGTACACTAACATTGTTACAAAAATATACGAGCGAGTTAATTCGTGCGAGTCGACTAATAAGCCAGTGAGAGTATGGATAACAATTAAGAAATTTAAGTTCCCAAGCTCTTTCTGCTGTACGCCATGATGCCACTACTACTATAGTAAAACAAAAAGAATCTATTCGAATTCATAAAATCTTTTAAAACTATTTATAATAAATAATAGTTTAAAAAACTAAAAACACGATTTAAAAACCAAACTAAAAAGAAGAAAATAATTTAATTCAATTAAAAAGCGTGGGGTGCTTTTTGAGGTATTTTTATAATCAATTAATGTCAAGCACCCCACGCTTTTTAATTGAATTAAATTATTTTCTTCTTCCCGCTGGATGCGGGAAGCACAGAACCGGGCGAAGTGGCGGAGCTTGGGGGAGGCCTATGTCCAGCAGTGGACGTCTTTCGGCTGAAATGATGATGATGATGATGATTTTCTTCTTTTTAGTTTGGTTTTTAAAGCGTGTTTTTAGTTTTTTAAACTATTATTTATTTTCAATTTTTTAGTTCTGCTAACTACAAAAACGTGTTTTTTTATATATTTTTTTCCTTTTTTATTAAATTATTGAATTGTCATCGGTCCTCGATAAGTTTACAAAGTTTCAATGAAATCTGACCGTTTAAAGTGGGTCAAAATCGCGCTCAAAGGAGTCGGTTACATACTGACATACTGACATACAAGTGAAGCTAATATAAAGCGTATAAAAAGAATCTATTCGAATTCATAAAATCTTTTAAAACTATTTATAAAAACTGCCCTGCATAATATGAAGTTCAATTTACTGATGAGCAATCTTCAAAATCAGCAGCATCTGTTATTTAGTAAAAAGTGAATCTTGCTGTGTGGGCTTATAAATTGAGTAACAAGGTGTCCAATAACGTGTTTCACTAAACGACGTGAAGGTTTTATTAACCTCTTTTGTGAGACACCCTTCAATTTATTTATTAGCATTTTGTCAATGAAAATATTCTTGTATGATGTTGGTAATTTTTTCAGCAGGGTCAATGCGAGTTCAGTGTTGATTGTTATTGTAAAATAAGAACAATTCTCTCATAAAATTGTAGTTTTTGCAAGATATCGCCAGTCTGTAAAACAGGCAATCTCATAAACTCAAACTTAAAGCATTTATCTCAATTAAACCATTTACAACAGGCACTATTGAATTGTCAAAAAGTCGATCAGTGAGTCGGAAAGTTGAAGCTAGTTACCCATTCCAAAAAGTAGAACCAAAAGGAGAAGAATGGGCAGGAAACTCCAAGGACACTCTTTTAAATCAAGATATTACAAAATCTCGAGTGCATTATTCTTGTTGCATATTTTGAACATTTCAAATGCTTTTGAAGGACCTACTACAATAACATAATTATGTCCTAAAGCTGATGCTTCTGCCAGGGGTGCAGGTTGTTCGAAAGAGATACCGCGGCCCCTGGCACACAGGCAACTGAGGGAACACGGGTGGGTTTTAGTCAGTAAAAGTCTGACACGCCCTCCTGCTCCACGCATAGCGGGAGAAGTTATTTGATGATTTACCACCCAAAAAAACTACCGTAAAAATGCTGGCAGAAATTGTTACGAGTAATTATGATAATATTATTAAATTTGCCGTGGTGTTGATAATGTACACACAGTGGTGGCCAAAGAGGACAAAATGAACGTTTTGGCGAACCTTCGTAATGAAGACTAATCACTGCAGACAGAAACAAATGCGAATCGTTAAGTTAAGCCTTGATTTAAGACACTGAATCGCAAATTGATTTAGTTCACATCAAATGAAACTTTACATGCAGGCTTTAAAGAAATCGCGTAATTAAACCAAACATCGTTTATTGCTCATGAGACACTGATTGATTGAACTCAAAGATTTACGATAGATTGATGAGCACGGAATTTATGTTTAACTCGTAAATAGAGTCTTGTTTGAAGTCATCTACAGATACCATCGGTGTTAATGAAGCAAATAAAGATCGGTATTATGAGAAGGAGGATTTTGAAAAAAAAAATTAATGTGAAATATTAATGCACTCTAAGTAAAGTAATTTCTATTTAAGGCATCGAGATAATTAGCGATTACTCATTTGCAGAAACGCCGCCATCTCCTAGGTACGCTTCTAACATATAGCATTTTCTTTACCATTAGTGGAACCAGTTACTATAAATTAAAATGCAATAAAAAAAAATACAAGTCATACATTTTCTCAAGTCATGCGAACTCATTTGAAATAGAAATGTTTCTCCTGTGACGACGAGTAACACGAGTGTTAGATATACGTCAGTTTCAGCCGATACGAGACAAGCCTGGTTCATATACATGGCGGCATGGCGATGTGGGTCGGACCGGTCCCTTCAGTTCGCTAATTGACGTCCGACAGGTACACAGACAGACCGACATAACCGCTCATAAACCAACACACGAATCATGCAAACCCGACCAACAACCCACTACATTAAATTCAATTTATATCGGCCGCTCCGCTATGCAGAATTCACTAAAGCGTTCGACTGTGTGCACCATAAAAGAAAGCTGCGGGCGGAAACCTTCCACAAAAAGTCGCGGGACATTGATCTGTTGTAGTCTTGGAATAAAAGTCATTTTATTGAGTGATCGCTCAGCCGTTGTCACGTTTTATATCATTGAAAAACCTGTAATCCGTTATGCTGATACAAGGGTTTACACTGGGGCCGCTCAAGAGCAATTTTATATCTTAATCTGTTGGGGTCAGAGTTCGATATTGAATGCGATATGTTTGTTAGTTGCGTCGCTCGGCGGGCTGCGCGCGGGTGCAGCAGGCCGGAATGCCCGCGCCGGGAGAACCTGTCCCGCGCCTGAGAAATGCACTTCAAGTCTGCTTTATAAAATTCACGTGTGGAACGCATTACTACGTCGATGATTCACATTTATGGCAGGTTTATCTTTTAGAAGTTTTTTTGTAAAAGGTTTTATGGCTCGTTAGTTGAATAATTTGAACGTTCCAACTTAATCTGCCGATGATAAAATTGAATCATCTAAATTAATAAAGTCTATCTAAATAGGGGAATTAATATTTTTATTTTTGCGTTAGATTTATTTAAATGGCCATAGCTTCCTCAATTAATACCAGTTTTAATGCTATTAAGTTATCAATTTTCATACTTAATAGTCTCCGGATCATTATAATCTTTACTTACCGACTTTGCCCCAGTTATTGAATTAAAAATTATGAACGACGTAAAATATGTCTTCATTTACCTGTCGAAAAATTTGAGATTCATTTCGACTGGTTACCGTTCTCAGGCAAGTTGTGAGATAAAGGAGGACATGGTCAACAAATGTACTTCACCAGATGGTATTAGTGAGTTGTTTAATATTAGCGATATTTTATGTTTGTCATACTTGGTTTACTTATTATACCAACTGTTTTAAACGATTTGCAAATAAAGTTGCTCGAAAGGTGTGAATATATTATTTTTCAGAACATGTGCACACTTTGCACTTCGCCATCAATCAGCGGCACGTTTTTCACCGGCGTCAACGAAGTGTTAAAGCTGAGCAAATACACATAACTGCGGTCATTATCCACAACGACCGGTTATTGCCGTGGTTTGTCATAAGTCAACGTTGACTCAGTCTGTTTGAGCATCAGATCTGTACCTACGGTATTTTTAGTTTTACGCAAGGTTATGAGGTTTATTTTACCGGAACACATTAGTTACTTGACTTTCGAGACGTGATCAGAATTACTTAAAACGGGATATTATAACGTCACACTGATTATGATGTCTTGTTATGAGATGTAGTGCATAGTGTACATTTTTAACTTTATTATGTTGATTTTACCGAAACACACGAGTTACTTCACTTTCGAGACGTGATTACCTACAATGACTTAAAACGGGGTATTAGGAATACGTTACACGTATTACGATGTGTCGTTCTGATATGATAATATCAAGTAGTGCATAGTTTACACTTTCAACAAAACTGTCCAAAATGCGCACATTAAAGTTTCCTGTAACTCGTTGTCATTGTCCCATGCATAATACATTTTGTTTTACATATTAAAAAACTAAAAAACTCGCTTTAATAACCAAACTAAAAAAGTAGAAAATAATTTGATTCTATTAAAAAGCGTGGGGTGCTTGATATTAATTGATTATAAAAATAACTCAAAAAGCACCCCACGCTTTTTAATTGAATTAAATTATTTTTAGTTTGGTTTTTAAAGCGTGTTTTTTAGTTTTTTAAACTATTATTTATTTTCTATTTTTTAGTTCTGCTAACTAGGTACAAAAGCGTGACTTTTCAGTTGGTTTTTTTAAATGATTGAATTGTCATCGGTCCTTGATAAGTATGCAAAATTTCGATTTAATCCGTCGTTTTGAAGGTGGTCAAAATTCCCTTACATAGGCACATACTAACATACGTATGAAGCTAATAAAAGCTTGTTAATAAAAACAAGTTGCACACAAACTTGTACATTTCTCTGACTGCGCTAATTATAACTGTGCTGCAGTAGCCATTGTCCTCCCGTAATACCTACGTTACGGCACTACTTTTGTTGTATTATGACAACACAAAAATAAAAGAAAACAAAAAAGATTTTTTACTTGAAACCAATTCCCAATCTATTTGGGGTTGGCGCAGCATGCCTGCTTCTTCTTGCAGCTCTATTAGTCGTCATATCAGTAGTCGACACCTCGCCAGCCTTGTCTTCTTTAACTCAGTTCATCCATTTTTTCTCTAGTCTTTAATTTGCTACTCCTATATCCAAATTCGTACTCAATACTGTCAATACCTCCACAAACTTTCCAGTAACTGTACCTACTATATTAAGAATAATACAGGATACATTTTTAACCAGTGCGCAAACTCTAACCATGAATTCAGCATATCATTTTAGACCCCCTAGCGTAGAAATTTTTCGTCGGTTATACAAAAAAAGAATCAGCTGTTCCATACATTTTGACCGCGTATGTATTGCACTTTTCTATGAAACAGCTGATTGTTTTTTTTTGTATGATCGTCGAAAAATTTCTACGGTCTAGAATGATATGCTGAATTCATGGTTACAGTTTGCGCACTGGTTAAAAAAGTATCCCGTATATGCTTTACTCTAGCACTCGGAGTAGATATTTTCTTAGTATTTTCTTAACCTGTAGATATCCTTATTTTCAATAAGGCTAAGAAACTTTCCACCATTGAATTATTACCCCCCGGGGGTGAGTAGAGCTTCGTAATTGGATGTCAGTCATAACGCTAAACGTGTTTCTCTCTGGCTCGACCAATTAGATTTATATCGGTTAGAATTCTACTAGACTCATTTCAACCTGAGAATATGAGTAGAACACGTCAAAGTATTTCCATAAACCTGTGACTAGCGTTAATCTAGTATTGTACTGTCCGTACAGGAATCGAATTTTGGTCTTCAAGCTTGTTAGCTGCCGTCTTAGCGACCGTAAGACCAACAGCTCTTCCAATAAATGTTCTCCTTTCAATTGAATCAAGTTCTTCTAATTTAACAGACAGCTGTGCTGCTGGGGAGTTTTTTGCGCTACTTCTTCTTCCCAGCTAAATCACTAGCAAGTGGTGAAGGGTGGGCGTTTTGGAGGGACTGTCTTATGTAATTTTATTTTGACGTTCAAAAAGAGCTGACTCTCAGCCTAGTTTGAATAAATGACTTTTGATGTTGATTTTGATAATTAAAATAACCTTTGTTCCTAACATACGTCCTCGTTATTCCCAATTGGGACATATCTCCCCAAGTAAAATATAACAATATTAATCTAAATTAATTTAGCAAAACAACTGCCCGACCTGGGAATCGACCGCGCGTCCCTAGCGGCCACTTAATTCCATTACTAATTCACTGGACACACACCGAATTAAAATATCCATACATAATCCAACAGGTATCTTACCTCATGCAAAAAGCACCCTTATATTTTGAAAAGTTTTTTAGTTTTTGCTCTAAAGTTGCATGAAGATGCAGCTGGTGGTTATGTCGTTTTGTGTGGTATTCAGTGGTATCTAGATGGTCCGCGAAGAGTTTTTTTAATCCGTAATGGCCGCGCGTTGCTGATAACGGACAGTATGATATACCGAGCAGGAGGTAATATTTTGGAAAATGTATGGCCTAGTGTGGAGACCGCTTTGACTGGCGCAAATTGTCGATTTTTCAATGATTTTCCTCATGATAGTTATATTGAAAAGTAAAAGTTAATTAAAGGAGTAGGTATAATAGTGAAAAGATGACAGCCAGCAGGACACTCGAATCTTCATATTTTCTGTCATATTTTTTTTATTTTTATAAATAAATAAATACCTTTTGATGTTCACCGCAGCAGTCTTTGGGAGCTCCATGTTCAGTAGATCCGTTTACATTCCAAGGGCTGAGTGTATTCATGTTTATACGATATATTGATTTTGAGCAAAAATACATTAAAGTAAATACATTAGGTGGATATTATGTCTAGCCTGGACATGTCTTAACGTCCACCTATATTCTGATAACAGATAACATCACATATGACAGGAACAGGTTCTAATCAGTTGAAGGTAGCGTGGCAGTTGCTGCTAAAGGAGATCGGTTGCTAATGGCGCGGAACTAGCTCCTTAATGGAATAGGATTCTTGAAGGAGGGTGGGAAGTGTGCGCAGAACTAGATCAGAATGTACGTCATTATAGTAATAAGATCGTATGTCTGAGTTTGGATTATCTAGATTGAAAATCTTTGCGTTTCTAACATCATCTTTAGGTTTCGCAGCTTTAACTTGTAATAAGCTGCCTCTCATGAGGGTACTTTTTATACATATACAGGGTGGTGTTAGAGATGAGGCAGTAAGGACAGTTTGTGGCTGTAGCGACAGGAAAACGGTTTTTTTTTTAACGAATTTTGATCTGCAATTGCAGATTTTGAAAAACAAAATATAATCAGCAAAAAACTTGGATTTATTTCAGTAATCATTTTTTGATGCCAGTAATCCTGTCTCTTGTTCAAAAAACTCTAATGAGGTTAAAGTACTAAAAAATTCAGTAACCGTAAAACAAAAACAAAAATCAGATACATTTCGTTGAAAATAACACTCCAATTTACTTTTTAGGGCTCCGAATCACAAAAGAAAAAGCTACATCAAGAATCACAAAATTTGGCAAAAAGCAAGCCAATGGCAAAAGTAAAGGAAATTATATTGGATGATATCGCCGTGTGGAGATTGATTCATAATTTCTATTGAATTTGATAGCCCGACGAAACTATCCATGCGATTTTCTCGCTTTTGGTTAAGGCACCTAAGGGCTGTCACAATGAGTTCGTAAAATATCGCCTGTCTGGTCAACAAATTTCGTTGATTTATGATTTAAATTATCACCTTTGCGTGTGCAAACTATTTACAACATAAACCGTGTCTTCCTGTTGATTTACTGGTAAAATTAATAACCACGAAACAGGAGCAAAGTACATCACATTGTGTGAGAGTAAGTGTATTTAATCATAATTTTAAAAGTAGACTAAAATTGTGCACGTCTTATCGATTCGGGCAAACCAAATAATAAAACTGTCACAAAGCCGTTGTCATACTAAGCAACCGTTGTACGAAAAGTCATTGGTCCGGTAGCCGGTACGCGACTTGTGCGCGATAATTAATAGTCGCTGCGCACGGGACGACACGGCACCGAACTCGCGACCCGCGACCCACCGCTGCGTGCTTTATGACTAGCAGCGCCGTGTCAATAGGTGAGCTTGTTTCAACTTGGCCAACGATAAGGATGTAATGTGGATGATAAGGAATGTTTGTTGTGGTGTTCGGTAATCAGCTGGCTCTGATGAGACTGACAGTGGACCTGAACGAAAGAAGAAGAGGTTGAACTACTGTATATGTAGGTTCTCACCAGAACCAACAATATGAAATGGATCAGTTAGGCAACGCAAAGAAAGAAATCAAATGGCGGAGAAGGAAACAAAGATGACCATAAATAAAGAGATCAGAAGAAGTACCTATGTCCTTATTGTCTTGTTTGATATAGGGATTATTACAATAATATGTTAATATAATCAACCACACGCATTAAACGAAGTGGATCCAATTTTCAAATAGCTTCAAATTATCGCCCCTTCCCCCACGGTACAACCCGGGAAATGTAGCATAATGTTAATTTAAACGCCTTTCAAGTTTCCCTGACAATTAAACATTTATTATTCCAGACAACTTCCCTTAAAACCATAAACAATAAGCATGCATACATCCAATAAAAAACACTCGTCCCGGAACCCGTGACAGACCATAACAGACTATAACGGGCCATAACATTTCCTTTATGTGGCACAACCATTAGAGATAAGGCTAATTGCACGCGAGGGCGCGATACTCGCTGTCGACAGCGGCTGGACACGGCAGGAGTGTCACTCACGTAGAAATAGCCTTACGAGCATGCTGTAATGCAGTAATCCATAATTATGATAGTTCATTAGGGGATTATGCAGCCGGGACAGAAGAATGTGAAAAACTTTCAGAATTTTTCTTTTTATTCGTGATTTTTCGTCTAACGCAATCGGCAGAGAACCATTTTGAATTGTTAAAAAAGCCTATTTAGAAATGGCTTTTGCGTAACATTTCGAATAACTATCCAAGTTATTTTAATTTGAGCTACAAATTAATCGTAGCCACCTGCCCGGTTCTCCCCATAAATCTTCGGAACGCATTGACAAACGCATATCTATGCAAATCCAACACAACAATTACTATACTAGTTACATTCAAACTACTCCATTTATGCAGTGCTAGGTGCTAATCAAATCCACATGCCACTAGCAGCCTATAACTCTTATGTTACTTTAGCACCATTAATCTATGCTGTGTAACGGTTCCCTGTATCTGGGGCACTCACCCTACGAGTAAGGCGTATTTATCGTAACAGCTAAATATAACAGGTATCTGATGATAACAGACTGTAACTGTGACAGACTAACTAATATAACAGGTACAGCTACTGCTCCTCGAAATAATAAAACCCCTTACACACGGCAGTTACAAGTTTTTCTCTAATCAATTGCTTTAGTTAGAATGGGATAAAAACTGTTACACTGTGACACCCTTTTACATCGTCACAAGCTCTTTCCTTTTCTCGCATGGGTTTGCACCTCAGTTAGAAAGAGAAGTAGCTACTTTGTGTACATGGAACAGGAACAGGCGGAACAGATATGCGATTTTACCTGTTACAACCCCCTCCTATTCCAACATATGAAATAACAGCCTGTTATTTTGTAACAGGTTTTTGGAACTGTTATTTACGTGGAACAGGAACAGGCAACCCACTTCTAACCCTACCTCCATACTACTAACTAATTATATTTATACATGTGCTTAGATGCCTATATGAAGGTAATCTTCAATTTAACAGCATTACTCTTAAGCTATGTTTAAGTATGGAAAATTAACATAGTACTTGATAGTAATTTCTATGTTAATGTTGAAGAAATTGTAATGATATGAAAAAGGCAATGAGTGGACCATGAACCTAGATAGTATTAATGCTGTTACTGGCGAAATGTGGGTATACTCGTACTATGTGGTCTCGTCTGCCCAAACCTTCGGGAAAACAGGCTTCATGTTATGTTATATTTATGTAGCTGCTATGCCCGCGACTTCGTTCGAGTACATATTGGATTTCGTGGATTTGATTTTTTTAGCGCCCATACCCATTTTTTTTATAAAATAAAATGAGCCTTAAATACTCCTTATGCCAGTGAAAGTCCCGTCAAAATTGTTCCAGCCATTTCAGAGATTAGACGGAACAAAAAAACAATCAGGCTGACTTTGTTATACGAGTAAGAACCGTGTTACTAGGTTCATATACATTCAGTAAAAAGCTGTTATTTTGACAATACAAACATACACTTTATTTTTATTAATTTTTATAGATTTAATGTACAGTTTGTTACTTGTAAGCTTCTTGCTTCTCCTGAGCCATGTTATAAAATCTATAGGTACGGTAAGATTTTAGAAACGGTCTTAATGCCATCTTAATCTAAATCAGTTGATCACGGAATCTACCACCGCACCATGGCATTGTCATTATTTCGGAAGTTCATCTCACGCCGAAGGTTCATCGAAGATGATCCTAGTTTGTATGTACTATTGGTCATAGACCGTCTGAGGGTCCCATAACATGGTTGCATTCATCCCCAATGTAGATTTGTGTCTTAAAAAACACATCGATTCCCATAAAACCTTCGAGGTACGCACAATGTATTTCAAGTCAATAGGATTTGTGTGGTTTGATCTCAAAGATGTCGATATGGGACTCGGGATATTCCTGTTTCATGAAAAGTTTAGTAATAATAGAAACAAAATTTATTTAAAACTAGCTTTTGCTTGCGGCTGCGCTCGCGTGGAGGTCGAATATTATCCCACAGGAACGTACTGTCGAAATAAAAATCCCATGTGGTATTCCAGGTTACAAACTATCTGGGTTCCAAATCCCATATCCGTTCAGCCGTTTTTGCGTGATTGAGTAACAAACATCTATACATACAAACTTTCAGATTTATAATATTATAAGTAGGATAGCTATGTGTACAGAATCCTTTTTTGTTCACGTCCCCGGTCATACCTTTACATGGATTTAAGAAAAACAGTTCACAGCCTCACATAAAGCCACATATCGTCTCCAAGTTGTGATAATTCACAAGTATGTAAAATTCTTTGAATAAAACATTTTCAGGAAATGGCGGCGCCGTCAGCCTTCGCCTCACAATTAGAAAGCTCGGGATTATTCCAGATTAGCGTCATAGTGGTGAATAATCGCTCACTATACCACTACTATACGACTGCTATACGATACAGCATTGTATTGAAATGAACGCAATGCGGTGTGAAACTGCCTGACGACAGGATTGCAGGTTATTGCTATTTTAGTCGACCATGGAAGTGTCTCTCGAACTTTACATGATGTAAAAACTTTCAGTTTTTTTGACGATAAAAAATATTGTTGTACTTGATTCCTTACTATCTAATTTAACCCCCTTATATATAAATGTTACTTTAAGTTAAGTAATGACTAGTGTCTGTTTAACCATACATTTTTAACGTTTAAATATCTCTTAACTTTAAGCAACGTTTATAAATATGGGGTAAATTAATATGGGTACGATTCCTCATTGACTAAATGCAAACAAAAATCCTTATCATTTCAGTGGTTTAGGTGAGTGATGCACTGAAATGGTAAGGATTTTGTTTAATAAGAGTGCCAATTAACGATATTAGGTGCGCACTATCGAATGGCATCAAAGATAGAGTGAAATAAGTGAATTAGAACTGGTTAGATTTTTTAAACTCGGCTTTTCTAACCCCTAACCAGTTCTTATCGACGGGTGAAGATTCTTTGCTAACGAGTTGTATGAATCTTTATTGTTGACTGGATAATAGATTAAAGAAGAAAAAGTAATTAGGGTACATATTTCAGTAATTTATAATAATTCCATTACAAAGATAACTGATGTCACTTGGAAAGCTGCTACAATATGAGAACCTCCTCCTTTTTGAAGTCTGTTAAAAATGGAATTGGGCTGGACACATCTTCCGCATGTTAGACGAGCAATGCGCCAAACGACCCAATGGGTCCCTCTTAATTGCAAGTGACATCGCGGTAGGCCCAATCGGAGACGGCGGGATGAGCTAGACTCCTTCAAAAAGAACTAGTCCTTAGCAGCATTAAACAGAGAGAAGTGGAAGGAAAGAGCATTTTGCTCTTCAGTGGGACATCACAGTCTTTTAATTATAATAATTAAATCATTTACAAAATATGCGTCTTCTAAGCAAAATACAGCATACGTACTTAACTTAACGTCACGATAATCATTTTAATATAAGTTAAACACTCCGTAGCTACTCGGCGACATCTTTCTTAATGGTATCTTAAAATAGCCGAGCTCCACACAGCCGCCCTGAGGGAACACCCTGCTCAAGGGTGGCGCTTCGATACGAGGGCATTTGAATGACAATAGAAATACAGGAAATAAATAAACGAACCTTAGCTCAATCGGAAAAGGCATTGATTTTTTTCCATTTCCTTGAATGTACTTTTTCATTTTAAGGAAATGCCTTCTTATTTTTTTCGTGTCCATGGCAAATGTTAAATCGAAAACTATGTTATTATGTTAGTTGTGTTGGGCCCTGTATAGGTAGGTGGAAATATGAAAGGATAGCCAATTTTTTGAAGTAAATACTCATAATAAAAAAAACTTTTTCCAAAAACAAACCAACCAACTTCCAAAAGAACACTACAAAGTGAAATATAACTTTTATTTCAGAAGTCGGTGTCTTTGGATAAGTTTTTTAATTTTTTGTCACCGCCTTTCGTAATTAAAGTTATTTTTCACTTTGAAGTGTTTTTTTTTTCGGAAGTCGGTTGTTTTTTTTTTTGGAAAAAGTTTTTATTTTTCACTTTTTAGTTTTGGTACCTACCTACCCCACACCAATTCAAAGTTTCATCATCCTTGGGGTATTCTCAAAGTCAATGAAATCAAAAAAATGCATATATATGCGATAGCAGCAATCGCGGTTGATTTGCTGTAATATTTTGAAGAGTTCCTTTGTCTGTCTCCAAAACATATCGACATAATATCTATATAAAAATTAAATGGATATATATAAACATACCGAATTGATAACCTCCTCCTTTTTGAAGTCGGTTAAAAAGTAATTTCTCCTATTGTATCTTAAATGTACGTAAAGCCGTTGGTCCCGGCTGCAATTCGTGGATCTTTGACAGTCTTTACGGGTCGTCAGAAGCCCGACAGTCTGACAACTAGTCTTACCAAGGGGTATCGTATTACCCAGTTACTGGGTTCTGGAGGTCTTACCAAGGGGTATCGTATTACCCAGTTACTGGGTTCTGGAGGTCAGATAGGCAGTCGCTCCTTATAAAATAACGGTATTCAGCTGCATCCGGTTAGACTGAAAGCTGACCCCAACATAGTTGGGTACAGGCTAAGCAGGTGATGATGATGATATCTTAAATGCTGACATAGACACCGATATCCTTGTGTATTTGTGTTTATAATATAAATATCTTTGTGTTGGGAATATAACTCGCAATCTGTATTAAGTTCAATTAACCAAAGTAACAATGTTTTGGTTTAAAAATAATATATAAAAATCTAAAAAACACGCTTTATAAACCAAACTAAAAAAGCAGAAAAAAAATCAAAAAACCGTGGAGTGCTTCATATGAATTGATTATAAAAATACCTCAAAAAGCACCATATCCTTTTTGTGAAATTATTTTCTGCATTTTTAGTTTGTTTTTTTTTTTTTTTGTTCTGCTAACTACAAAAGCGTGATTTTCAGTTTTTTTTTTTAATTTTAAATGATTGAATTGTCATCGGTCCTCGATAAGTGTACAAAGTTTAAATGAAATCTGACCGTTTAAAGTGGGTCAAAATCAAGTCCAAAAAGGAGTCGGTTACAAACAAACATGCTTACAAACATACAGGTGAAGCGAATAAAAGCGTGTTAATTAAAAACAGTGTCCGTGGAGCTTCTTGCCCGTCCTTCTCCAAAGGTACCTACTACGCTTTGGAATGGGCAACTAGCTTCATCTTTCAGACTCTTTGACAATTCAAAAGTGCCTGTAATTGGTTTATTTGAAATAAATGCTTTGAGTTCGAATTTGAGTTCCAAAGCTCCGCCACTTCCACTTCGCTAATACAATCATTACCGGTTGACATGCACTTACTTCCAACTTTAATTACATTCACTGTAATCGTACTTAATACTAAACTAAACTAGCTTAATAAAATAACAAATATGTCTATTCTTTAATCTTTAATAGACCTATAAAACGATTCTTTAATTAATGGGTACTTTCCTTATTAATTAACTTTAATTGCTCACAATAAACCAATCCACGAACAATTGGAAAGTAATCAGTTAATAGGTTTATATTTAACGGATCCTTTATTGTTACAGGTACGTTTATACTGCTGTAATCAAGAGTGAGTGGTACCTCCCTCCCCTCACTGGCCCTTGACGGGTGGAAGTGGGAGGGGGTGAGGTATTGCGATGCAAATGAGATGATCGTCGTGATTCAAGTGAACTGCCGTATCGACAAGTGGATATGGAATGAAGAGAGGTGAGTTCTGTGCAGTAACGCTGCGGTTTTGTTTACGGTTTTGTACGAGTAGTTAGTTATTTAGTACTTTTATTATTACTTATTTTCTTTTGGTCATATACTTAGGCCAAAGAGGTACTAAAAGGTTTTCATTTGAATTGACAAAATCAACCGCTGCTTTAGAGGATATTACAATGAATATAGTATGACTTCACGTTCCTATTAACTTATAATGTCACGTGAACAAAGCTGCGGGCACAGCTAGTCCTATTATAATTATCATACATAGCATATTGACTGCCATGTTGGTCTAGTGATTAGATTTATTGGGTTTGCCCGTCTGGAATTTCTCAGTTACAGCCCGGAGTCTGCATTTGTGCCTGATAGCCAGTGCCAATAGGCTCGCCCTTATTACATGGGATTTAAACATAACTGCCGAAATTTGGGCGTACTATAGGTACACCTTTGCCCAACCCTTCAGGTAAACAAGGCGTGCTGATATATTATGTATTTGTTAGTCCTTATTTGACATTTGTCACCATGTTCATCAACAATTCAAAATTGTAGAGCTGACTGTAAGACAGACCTTTTGGACATATAATTTTAAATCGGCTTAAGGGCGCTTTCACATTTTTTCTTGAATTTGAGCGTTTGACTCGAGATTTGATGAGTGATTATGGGTTAGATATAGGCAAACAATAAAAATAAAAATATGTCCGGGAAAATTTCATTATTTGTCTAGGGAGCGCTCTAAACAAATTTTTCAATTTGTTTACATAAGTCAGTAAAAACCTTGTCTCGGCAAAGGATGTTTCGTAAAATGTTACTTTCGGGCATCTTTTGATGCTCTGTTACATGGAACATATATTATAATAGTTTAGTAATTTATAAAAATGTCTGTGGTAGGACTGTAGCTTGTTATTTGGAATGCTCAAATCAATTTTTATGTTTCATACAATAATAACCCAAAAATAATTTCGTAAAACAGAGAATAAATGATAATTTTTCGTCTCAAATCATATTTTTTATCTATGTATGTATTTAATAACTAAGGTTACTATGTCAACTTGCTTGAAAAAAAGAAACAGTCTATTTAAAAGTAAAATAATATTTTTAAACAATTTTTTAATGCTATGAATCAGTAATATATCTCGGGACGCGTGGGCTTTAGCTATAAGTCCGCGCCGGTTTGTTCCTGGGCGTCCGAATCATAATGGTTAGCATATCTGAGTAGCATACTTCACTATACACGCATGCACGATCAGCTACCACGCACCGTTAAATTTACCTAAAACTAAATACTTCAATTTGTAATATCCCTCTTAAGTCTGATAATATTACGTTAAACTGGTTTAACTAAGCTTACTACATTAAGGATTACCTAGGCTTAACATCAAGTAAGTGCGGATTTAAGTTGATATGTTATCGTTTATTTTAGTAGTAATGCTAAAAGGCAGTCTATTTAATTTTAATCTTGAAAGCTTGAAACCTATTTCATTTCAAGCTTTTATGTCATCGCTACGATAGTTTAAAATTTTAGCGAGACTTTGACTCTGTATATATGTACATACCATACAGAAACAGAAAGACTCAATTAAACCCAGTAATCTTCGCCACAGACGATTAATAAGAAAAGGAGCCGCAGCCGGCGCGTCCGTGATATGGCTCCGTATGTTCACGATCGTGCCGGGTATAGGGCAGGGCGCGTCTCCGCTCGCGGATTGCGATAATCCGCGACCCGCCAGATTTGTGCCCCATTGTGAAGCCTCGCGACTTTGTACCAGTTTACTGCATAGATGTACATTCTTAGGCAAGTAGGTGCTAAAGTTTTAGTGGTGACAGTTAACTTGGCGTTTACACCGCATATGTTCTTGGATCACAATTCCGAATTGTTTAAAAGATGAAACCGAATCAAATCGTAGTATGATCGAGTACGTAAGTTGCATCAAAAACAGAACAAAACAACCGAAGGTAGGAGCGCGTACACTCGTTGCCTCGCACGGAAAAAGAATGAGGTCACTGTCAAGCATAGTCATTGATGTAACGTGTACTGAAGTTTGGAAATAAATTACAGATCGCGGCACGTAAGTTGAACCAAAATCCACCATTTTGGTTCAACTTACGTGCCGCAATCTGTACGTAGGATGTGCACGGAAAGTTTGTCACGTTAGCTGCGCGGTTCATTTATTCGCCGGCCACGCATTCCTTCGTAGCGATGATCCCGTCAACATTTTCTAACGAAGCGAAGCAAGTTCACGTGCGTAGCTTAGCTGTGTGCTGCTTGGAGCGGTAGCTTTTGAATAGGTTTAAGCATAACCAGCCTATAATGTTTCCCCTGCTGGGACACATGCGGGCCCAATGCGGGTTGGTAAATGTCACATGTCTTCGAATTTTTAGTTCCAGGATATGCCGGTTTCCTCACGATGTTTTCCTTCACCGTTTTGAGAGCAGTGGTGATGAAATTATTTACAGAAAGGAACGCGTTTGCCTGGGTTAGAACTTACGACCTACAACTCGTAAATCAGGGTCGTTATCACTGCCACCACTGCTCTAGGTGGTCGGTAGTTGGTCTAATTGGTTTGCTTCACAGCATCTGGATAAACATCAACATAAATAAATAAATAAATAAATAAACATGTTGGGTACTGTTAACTTGACAGATGATAGCGATTATTTATTTTGGGAATAAAGGCTTTAATTGCTAGGAGATTATGACAGCCTCATAGTTAGTTAACGTCATCTTTAAATTTTCTTTGAGTACATAAGTTTTAAGCATTCTACGTCATGGCTTCTTAGCTATTTCTGTAGTTGTAGACAAACATCTTATATAAAGACACCTTCTGGAAGTTGAGCTACACCGTTTTAACAGGTTTATTAAGAGAATTATTCATGACACCATTCCCAAGATATCTCTATATTCTCTATCCATATTTGTATCCAGAAATGAACATAACAAATGCACTGACGACTTATTAAGACGTGAATGTTGACATAACTATAACTTGTAGTAATTGTAGTATTATCTACGGTCGTGTGGGAGGAGGTCTAGATATCTGAGTATTCAGTAAGTACTTACACAATCATAGGAAATATTGCGGTATCGTATTATTGCACAGCTAGTTTCTCTAAGTGTATACTTAGTGGCGCAGTTTCGTACTTAGTACCTACCTACTGAGGAATGGTGGTCCAGTGGTAACGGTCGCGATTTACGAGCTGTAGGTTCGAACCCCGACAGATGCTTTACTTTGTGTTAACAACGAAAACATCGTGAGGAAACTTCATGTTCTAGAACCAAAAGTTCGAAGAAATGACATCTGCCAACCCGCACGGGGCCCGCGTGGTGGATTACGGCCCACTCTCTCTCACCGAGAGGAGGCCTGTGTCCCAGCAGTGGGAACCTATGATGACCTACCTACCGGGTAACATTTAGGTTTTTTTTTATGTATATAAAATTAATCGTTTTTTATCGTACGTCCTCTAAGTCACCATTCCCTTTGACCCATATTTATTGGAAATCACGTTCATTTTGTAACATAGGTTTTTGGCCTTTCTTTACACATGGTGGTCAATTACTGTAACATAGTACAAAACCACAACCTGTATTTTTTTTCTAGGCAAGTCGTTAAATTCTACTCCTACTAATAATATTTTAAATGTGTAAGTTTGTGAGGATGGGTGAATGTTTGTAAGTCTTTCACGCAAAAACGACTGAACGGATTTGGATGAAATTTGGTACACAAATAGTTAACTTGGATTAACACATAGAGTACTTTTTATCCTGGTAGTACGTTGCCACGGTGTAATTTTCGACCTCTACAGATGAAGCCGCTGGCCAAAGCTATAGATAATATAATTATATCAAGCCGCCGCCGCGCCCCCGCAGCGCGAATCAATGTACCTACCTACTTGGACGTCTTATGTCCATCACTTTTCTCCACATTTCTTGCGATAGATGCCCATTTCTTTGATGGTCGCTATTAGGGCCGCCAAGGACTTGTCTTTGACTTCTTTGGTCTCTGTTTACAATAGACGTGTGACTCCGAGTAACCTTACAGAAAACGTTGCGGGAATTCTCTTCTTTCTCTTCTCTCGATCTTGCGGGACACTGTAAAGCTATCCAATCATAAATTTTCGGCCAGCAGTTACCAAGACCCTTCTGTGCCTCGGATAGCACGTTAAGCCGTTGCTCCCGGCTATCATTCGTGGATTTTTGACAGTAGTTGCGGGTCGCCAGAAGCCCGAAAGTCTGACAACCAGCCTTACCAAGAGTTATCGTGTTACTCAGTATTTGCTGCATATCGTCATGTTTTCAGGAGAAAAACTTATTTGCTTATTTATTGAATTGAGCTCAACATGAACGTAAAACAGCGCAACGATTTGTAAACAACGTATTCAATTTAAAATTTCGAATGCTACATTGATGGACTCCCCTTAAGTATAATCTTAAAGAACTTGCATCGCACAAAGTGTGCAGCTAGCCGTCTATAAGTTGACGAGTTTATTAGCGACGCTGATGGCTTCAATAATTCAATACTGCCTGACGGGCATGCCTGATGAATGCCTGATCAACGATAACTGTATACACGCAGAGAATGCAGGGGAAACTCTGGTGAAGCTCTGTTAATTTATTATGAAAGTATATTTACAGTAAGAAGTTTATTTGTTGTATAAATGCTCATTGGAGGCATTCTGAAGTAAGTAACAATGATTTTTTCTTTGCTATTTCAGTGGCAGTATTCTAGCAGAACCGTTTTATAGGACTGAACACAATGTTATGGGGCTTGAACCACAAATTGGATTACTTTAGCTAGACCGTGACCGTATTCAGAGCTGAAATAAAAATTCGAGTGTAATTTTGTAATTTCATTTGCTTGCTTTGTTTCACTCCTGTGCAAAGACCTTCCAATATTAACCTTTTGACCGCCACAGTCATGTATAGATGAAAACCAAAATGTGCCCAACACGCCACGGTCTCGACTACATGACAGACTTATACGTAAATAAAGCCGCTTGACGCCGAGAGCACGGTTTTGCTTTTTTGACATGGCGGTCAAAAGGTTAATAGATATAGGAAATTTAAGTAAATATAAAATAAAAATGACTGCAGTTTACTTATAACCGCAAAATTGTATAACGTAACTCCAACACTATAATATCCCGTAGCAATGTAGCAGGTAACAGCGTTGAACCATACACCCGTAGACACGTAGCACTTATAATCTAGTAGGTACATGCATGTTAAACTCAAAATAATTGTTGGGCCAAATGCATACATACTCAGCTATAACGTTCCCACTGCTAGAACACAGGCCTGCTCTCCGTGAGAGGGAGTGGGCCGTAATCCACCACGCGGGCCCCGTGCGGGTTGGTGCAAATGCATAAGGACCGTAGAATCAGTAGGCCCCAAACCCCAATCATAAAGAAGAAAATAAATTCGTTTACATAGTTATTAATTAATTATGCACATGCATTAAACATGCATAAAAATGCACCGATTCGATTAATCGAATGAACCCCAAGATTTGCACTAGCCCCTGGAGCCTCATGTTGTTACAGAGGCCATTGCATATCAAGAAGTAGACCGAGGGGCGCGGTAATGGTCAGGTAGACGTGCCCTTAGGATAGAAAAGGATTGCGAGCCTACCGGATATGCATCCTTGAGTAAGCTTTGGACTAGTGGAGAGACGGGTGGTATTTATTTACAGGATTTTTAGGATCTTTTCACGACGTCACCAGCATGCTGATTCAGGTCGAGCTTCTTGGGTAGGTTCAACTGTTTGCTTAGCTCTTTTATGTTAGTTATTAATTAATTAATAGAAAAATGTGTTACAATCTTTATCCCGGAGACATAATATATTTAGTCGAGTGCACTGATAGTTTTTTTTTTTTGTTTTAAATGGGTCTGACATTGAATTTCTATGACATCCACCCGGTGTAGCTTCCAGGCGTGATGTTTGATATATTTTTGAGACACAGGCGGGCCGCATCAAGATGCTGTTCTTAAAATTGGATCGGGCCGTAGGCAAATGCGTGAAGGGCCGCATATTTGACATGTCTGATCTAGTGGAACATCGCTTGAGGGATGATTGAGGGATGCGTTAAGGTAGATCGCCTAATTAAAATATTTTTTTTGCTATTTGCAGGTGAGTATCAGGTAGTATCATGATCAAAATATGATTCGCGACCAATATTTATAGATCATTGCCTAAAAATGTACGGAAATTAAAATTGCGCAGGGTACCTGGCGCTTTCACCTTAACACGTGTTTCCACAAACCGTTACAGCTCGGTCATTGTGTATGCAGCACAACTTCATCGCACGGAGCCTGAGAACCTCACAGACTAGCTGCGCGACAGACAGGCACGTCGGGACGTAAACACATCTCACATGACGGCCGCTACATAAGGAGCTAGCTGTGGGAGCGAGAGACCTTATGATGTGACCACTCTATGCATCAATGTGTCGACATGATTTGTTTGTCATTTGAATAATCTATGGTTGATGTTGAGCTGGACAATGAAGTGATTGAAGGCTGCTGTAGTACATCACTTTTTTTAAGAACAACATGCATACATCGCGTCGGTGCGTGTCCAAACTAGAGCAATATAAAAATATGACCCTGGTTTAGTCAAGCACTGACTTTATTGTAATGTAATGTAATGCACCGAACCCAGCGTGGTTTGACCAGACTCGATTAATCGAATGAACCCCAAGATTCGCACTAGCCCCTGTAGCCTCATGCTTCATGGTGTTACAGAGGCCATTGCATATCAAGAAGTAGACCGGGGGGCGCGGTAATGGTCAGGTAGACAGGCCCTTAGGATAGGAAAGGATTGCGAGCCTACCGGATATGCATCCTTGAGTAAGCATTGGACTAGTGGAGAGACGGGTGGTATTTTTTATAGGAGGGCATCTTTTCACGACGTAGCCGGCATGTTGATTCAGGTCGAGCTTCTTGTGCAGGTTTAACTGTTTTCTTAGCTCTTTTCTATGCAGTTGCTTCACTATGTTCTGTGTTGTTGTTTTCATATTCGTCTTCTGAATTCTCACTGCTATCAGCTTCTGTTTTTTTGTAGATATCGTTAGCCGCTTTCTTGATCTTGTTTCTGTCTCCAGCCATGTCCTTCCAATACGTGATTCCCATGTTGAAGTATTTCATGTCCTGTTTTAGGTTGTCGTTCCATGTGTAAATAGGTCGTCCGACCTCCTTAGATTTAGCCTTATACTGCATTGCTGCATGCAATAGGTGTGGTTTATCCCGTCTGAAGACGTGTGCCAAGTAACACATCCTGTGGTTCTTGATGCGTTTTGTTACGGTTTTCCGTCTAAGATTTGGTGCATCTTCTTAGTTCTTGGTTTATGCCTGGCATGGTTAATCAAGTCTCTCATGATAAGTCGTTCATATTTTCGGAGTCTTGATCTGTTCGCCTTGGTGAGGGTCGATATTTTTAAGCCTTATATCATACAAGGTACGATAACCATTCGGTACATAAGTCTAGCTAACTTCCAGTCCATCTTTGAGTTTAGTATGAATGGTAGTAATGATTTGGCGTTTCTCGTGGCCTGTTGGCATCATTTTCTAATTGTGCTTTTCCTGCTTAATGCGGATGTTATGTATGCGCCTAGGTATTTGATTACGTCCACTGTTGGTATACTTACTCCGTTGAGGGTCACGTTGGTCGTTTGCTGTGATGTTATGGGGTCCCTAATTAGAATTTTTGTTTTTGTTTCGTTTATTTGGAGGCCTACGCTATTTAGTAAGGCTTTAATGTAGTATAAGATACGCTCTAGACCTTCTGGATTATCTGTATTATGGATAAGGTCGTCCGCAAATGATAATACCATGGAAAGTGAAATTTCGCGGTCCTGATCTAGTTTGATTAAATGATAGTGTCTTCTAGTGTTCTAAGGACTTCGTCAATGACCAATGTAAAAAGGCGAGGGGACAGGGGGCACCCTTGCTTAACTCCTTTTCCTTTGACAATCCAACTGCTTTGCTGACCACACCATTTGATGCATGTTCTTTCATTCCAGCATGCCCTGATTATCCTGTTGGTCATCGATTTGTTGGTTCGTTCCAGTAATATATCTCTTAATGCGTTGAAGTCAACGTTGTCAAGGTTTTTTCTATGTCGAGGGCGAGTACGTAAATTCGTTTACCTGCACGCCATCCTTCGTCTAGAACCCTTTTGAGCGTAAAAATGTGGTCATCTGTTGATCTATTGTTTAAGAACGCTGGTTGGTAATTTCCCAGCTCCATTATTGTATCGTTTACTTTTTTTTTTTGTAAGTATGAGGCGTAAATTCTGTAACCCGTGTTACAAATGGTTTATATGCGGCGGAAATCGTCCGCGTCTTTAGGATTTTTTTTTTGGGATTGGGACTTGTACGGTCTCAAGCCACATGTCGGGTAAAGTGTTCTGTGTCCAGGCGTTATTCATGTGTTTAGTAACAGCTTCCTATAGTATTTGGGGCATCGCTTTGTACAGTTCGATTACCATTTGGTCCGTTCCAGGGGCTGTCCCGTTTCGCATTTTATTGATGATTCCTGTTATTTCGTCCACCGTTGGTCCTTCGCAGTGTGGTTCGATTATCGGTTTTGCTATATTAACCGTTGGTATCAGAAAGCCCTCGGATATTTTTAGTTTTCTTCCCATTTCGCCGGTCGCGTGCCATTTGTAGCGTGTGGAGCTGTATGCTCCTGAATTCATCCGTTTCCTGTAGGCTGGCTATATGAATGCCTCTGCGTGAAAGTTCAGCGTCTATTCGATTTTTTCCGGGTTTTGAGGCGTCGCGGACGTTCCAGGTTGCAATGCACAAGTCTGGGCAGGTGTACTTAATTACGATAGAGGTCCGGTGTCTTAGTATTGTGTATCCGGTGTCGTCCGCAATTACGTCAGATAACGGTGTAAATAGTGTTGCCTGTCGTTGTTCACACGGCGATAACGGGTTTACCTGTTGGGGGCTGTTCGTTTGAGGCTGGGGTTTCGTGGGTTTTTCCTGTTCTTGGCGTGTGTTGCACCGGTTACTTCTTGGTTTGATATGATGTGGTGTTTTAATGTTGGTTGGAATTTGCATTAGGAGTTTCGGGTTGTTGCTGTATTGTTTTTCATTATTCCGGACCCAGCTATCATAGTGGTGATTCTGATAGAGGATGTGTACTCGTATGTTGCCGGGTACTGGATCGCCCGTGGGTAATACACCTGTGTATTTCCGTTGATTATGTGTACATGCACGTTTACGAGGTAGAATTCAGACGCGGCGATAATTATATCTTCGCCACTCCAGAATGTTTCGTTAAATTGCGCGGTTATATAATTTGTTATCCTTTGTTCCTGGGAGAGAATGCTGTTGGGGAGAAATTCCTGTATATTATTTAGAAGTGTTGTTGATGTTCCAAAACATAGGTGGCTAGGTCTTGACGGACATTTCTGTGATCAAATGTTAAGCCCATTAAAATGTTTATTTGGTGGGCTAGTGCCCTAAACAAACAATTTCCATCTTTTGAAATGGGCAGAATTGTATCCATTGTAAGCGCTTTTGTTTGTACGGGTAGTCAGAAACACATGTATGTAGGGGCTGAAACTTGCTAACCTTAAAGTTTGTTTTATGGGCTGACCTTTTTTTTTGTTAGTTTTAATTCTTTGTTTATCTGTAAAGCAAAAACGTGCAAAGCCAACGGAATAGTTCGGGGTACCTATTTAGGCCATCTGTTTCCGATTGAATATTTTTTTGACCGTGGCCCCTTGCAATCCACTGTGGAATTCGTTACACTGTTACAATAGTAAGATCCTTAAGTACGGGGTCTTGGACGGTACCGTATTTTGTGCTAGAATATTGGCGTGTATCAAGTTCTTTCCTCTATTACAGTGGGTGTAAGCACACTGGTCGACAAAGGAGGTGATTTGATTTTCAGACATCACGCGCGGCGAATAAAGGCCCGCCGCATGCAGTACCTATAGCAAACGAATCCCTGTAATAATAGGAGCGATCTCACCAAGTCTGCCTCTGGGGTCCGTCGTCCTCCAGCAGCCCGTCTCCACTGCAGGCTGAAGCGCACTTCACTATCACTTTTGCTTACTTGTTTGTGGTTAAAGTGTAATCAAAACTATACAAGGCCTCTAATTGAGTCAAAGAGAATTGGATCTTATTCCAAGGGGATGAGACTCAATTTTAACTGCATAAGTTAATGCAAATGTCCACACGATTTTCTATAACACTGTTGGCTTTAACATAATTTTTTATTCATTGTATTATGCTTATAGCTTAATGCTCTAATCGGGGTATTTGAGGTCTTGCGTTAGTTATGTTACACTTTCACCAATTTTACAAAATACACTGTGGCAAAACACAAAACACACGCGGTTTGATTTCAAATTCGAGGCCCCAGTCAACATCTGGTGCAAGCTCAAAGAAGGCGACCGCTCGCTTCAACGGCTCAACTCCGAATCTAGTCAAGCACTGACTTTATTAAACTTTTATCATAGCTATATTTTATTTGCGACCAAGGGAATGAAACTAAGACTCCTAATTATGATTGAAATTAGGAAAGAAAGTGGCTAAACCAGCTTGAGTTTGAAAAGACGTAATTGTTTTAGTTAAGTAGGTACCTAAGCATTACATACCAACAATAGTTAGCGATAGTTTAGGTACTGCGTAAGCATTTATTCCCGCACCTCAATAAAATAGAAGCAGTAATGTGAACAAGCAGTCTGTGGACATGCTGTGCGCTTGTAACCTGTCGCGTCGGTTGATTTACAGGCACATGGCGCTTTCAATCAAGTTTTGATCGGCTTACCATATCGGCTATGCTAACTGTCCCGCCTCCTATCTACCTGTTGGCTTTAAGTCTACAATGTTGTACTGTTGTACACTCATGTGTTTTGTACTCCTCGACACTTGTCCATAAGGGTTCATTAGAAAACCAGAGTCAGACAGCATCAGTCTGTCTGGCATTAATGCTGAAATGAACCTTTTTGGTGCAGCCGTGAGGCACACACTGTTGTAGTTATTTATTTATTTTCACTTTTTTATTTGTTATTGTATTTTGTGTTTCACGAACTGTGTCCAAGTAAACGGTATTATTTCTTTCTTTCTTTTATGTTTCCTGCTGTCATTAACAAGTAATGTGTAGTTAGGGAACTTAGTTGTTATGTAAATTGACTATCAACTTAAATTGTCCGTATACTCCAAACACAACCGTTGGTCCCGGCTGTCATTTGTGGATCTTTGGCAGCCATTACGGGTCGTCAGAAGCCCGAAAGTTTGACAACCAGTCTTACCAAGGCTTATTATTACCCAGTAACTGGGTTGTGGAGGTCGGCAATTGAGAAAAGGCAGATGATGATGATTCCAATCACAACCATCTTTTATTGACAGTTGCATAAAACGGTTTTAATACAACAAATTGACGAAACGTGTCAATTTGCGTAACACCTGACTGTACAACTAGTCGTTTACCGAGCACATTTATCGATAATTATGGAGAATTCCCGAAATGGAAAACGACTAATTTGAAACACGTCGCTGCTATAGGTTGTTCTAATTGCGGTTAACGAATCAAAGCTCACACGAGCAACTGTTTTATATCGACCAGAAATTAGGTATTATTGAATATATGATGTCTAGAGAGTCTTTCAGAAATGACAGCTATCTTTGCGACCATTCTAGATCAATAAACATTAGTTTTAACAATAAACGCTAATCAATACATCCTCCCGGATAAATTTTCTCACAAACCAATAGAATACCGTCTAACGAGGTTCTTCCAAGGCCCACAAAGCGTCTTCGACACCAATAGGCCGGCAGCCGAGCATTGCGGCCATCGGCTCATAACTCGGGGGCTACAAATAGCCGCGCGACACTGCCGCACCGCAGCGCATTCCCACTGATGCAAATTGTAAGCACAGCACTATCTGATCTAGTGTGGCCATGGTACGGAACTTTTAGGACTAGACTAAGATCGAGGAAAAATAAAAGAAAGATAATTTATGTGTTATTTTCATTGGTTAGTGACAACCAGACAAAATCGACCTTTCTAGTGAATAATATACATATAATATACAGTGTCAGGTTGAATGATATTCAGGCTTCAGGGTGACAGGGACATTGACGTGCAAACTGAAACCATGAATTTTGCCTGCACATGATCTTAGGCCTCTAGTTTTTCGTCGGTTACTTTAAAAAAAGCAGCTTTTCCATGGTAACGAGTTGCGTATTGATGTCCGTGGCACCCAGTACTTAACTGTGAAAATGTCAGTTAAAAAAATATGGAAAATTTTTAGAACTTTGACAGCTTCGTTGGTTTAGTGGTCGCAGGCGCTACGACAGAGCATGAGGTCCGGGGATTGATTCCCAGGTCCGGCAAAGTGTTATTGGGCTTCCCATTAGAAATTTCTCACTATATGTAATGTGACTTAAATGCACTTTAGTGTTTGGTCGAATAATTAAGTCAATACCCACATTTCATGAGTCATGGGGTACTTTTCGCGAAGAGTAACAATATTTTTTCATTTAGTTATTTCCTCAGTAAAAAATCAGGAAGTTTTTGTCCTATTATATAGCTTGGTGCCTCTAACGCGATGGTATCCGTGCGCCTGCGACGATTTACATACAAGCAGTGAATTGTATTGCAGCTGTAGCGTATTGGTTATTGTGCACTTAAAAGCGATATCTGCACTGGGCGCGGGATTGTATTGAAATTAATATATACCGAGGATAGCTGGAAACGATTGAGTTATCACGTGGGAATTAAAGTGAAAATATAACAAAGTCCTTTGGTATGTAAGTTAGAACGAAGTACTCATTGCTATAAAGTACATCTTGAATTACAATGAATCTGAAAACAAAGAAAGATTCACCTCGCTGATTTATAGAAGAACTTTTCCCACGGGGCATCGACTTAGAGACTCATATCTTATTCATTCCATCGGCATTATAATATTTATACGAATTCGAATGCTTTAAACTGAAGGTTAGAAACTACCGTATCTCGCGACATGACCGTTTCTCCATTCTAATAGATCTACAAAGGGTATATAACTCAGTCATTGCGCTCACTTCATTGTCACCGTGCAACCATGCACGTCAGCGGACAGGCCGCAACTGACCGGTCCATACATTAGCCGAGCTGTCAGCGCGCGCCGCTAGATGGCAGGAGCGACGCCTCGGTGGCACGTCACGTCCGGTCAGAGATAAATCTTATCAGTGGACATGTGACCGTCGGAGTACCGTTAAGAGAACAAGTGGAATTGAAGGTATTAGCACAGTATATTTATACTGACGTACTATTAGTGTTTAAGATAATTTCTGATGAGAAACCAAAACAGTATAATAAAGTTTCGTAATTAAAATTTTACTCAAAGGTCAGTGTATACTTTGGCTCTATTAAAGTAGTCCATTATAATTATAACATACGAATAGTTTATATTAACGCTAAACATATTAAGTATTAATACATCTGTCACCAACCCTTGTTGTTACTTACTATATATATCATTATGTCTTTCGTATAAAATAAAACCCGTCCTAAGGAGCAAATTATGTCATACTAGCTTTTGCCAGCGGCTTCGCCCGCGTAAAGGTCGGAAATTATCCTACGGGAATGTACTACCGGGATGAAAAGTATCCGATATGTTAAATACAGATTGTAAAACTACCTGTGTGCCAAATTTCATTCGAATCCGCTCCGCAGTTTTAGCGTGATTGAGTAACAAACATCCAAACATCTAAATAATCAAACGTATAAACACAAACTTTCACATTTATATTATATTCATCATCATCATCATTTCAGCCGAAAGACGTCCACTGCTGGACATATGCCTTCTCCGAACTCCGCCACTTCGACCGGTTCTGTGCTTCGTGCATCCACCGTATTCCTGCAGCCCTCACAAGGTCATCGGTCCACCTTGTGGGCGGCCTTCCAACATTACGTCTTCCAGTACGCGGTCGCCACTCCAGAGGTTTTCGGCCCCATCGGCCATCTGTTCTGCGATCAATGTGCTCTGCCCACTGCCACTTAAATTTGGCAATTCTTCGGGCTATGTCAGTTACTTTGGTTCTCCTACGGGTCTCTTCATTCCTGATTCAGTCACGCAGGGAAACTCCTAGCATAGCCCTCTCCATTGCCCTTTGGGTGACTTAATTTGGTGAATATTATAGTAGGAAAGGGTAAATGAGATTTTCTTCTGCTTAGTTTGGAAAATCAAGACCTCGAATTAGTTCACAGAATGTAACTATTTGTTCAATAAAGTTCTATTCAGACCAAAACCTAGGCGCTGCACACAAGCTCCACAGTTACCTAGGTCTCAATATAATGTAGGTTAACAGCGACAGCAACAAGTGGCAGGTTGTGGGTTCGATGCTGAATGAGTATCGCGTATTGCCAAGGACGCTTTTGAAGTTTCCTACTCAGGTAAACAGGCTAAAAGATGGTAAATTGAAGAGGTCAGGTACTCACGGGATGCTGGGAGCCAGGAGATCACCACACTGTATCACTAGCAGTCGTATTTCGCGATATTTTGGTGTTTTTTCAACGCACGCGTTGTCGCCGGCCGGCAATCTTCGTTTCGTTTTTCGAACTCCTATTTTCTCTCCACGCCGGCAGATGGCGGGAGCGATGCGTTGTCCTTCTCGCACTCACAGTGATAGGCGAGTGCGAGTGGCGGTGAATTTAAACAGGGAGGAAAAGGAAAGGATTGGGAATAGCATCCCGAAGCCTGTTCATATCCCCCCACTTGAAATCAACCAGGGATTTCACAAGATAAGATAGATGAAGTTCGAGACTTAAGGCCTATGCGGATTCATTTGTCATCAAGCTGATAAGATTAAAATAAGTTTAAATGTAATATACAATTTTGATATATAATAGATACTTGAAAATGTTTAAGTGTTATAAGTGCGTTAAATTATAAGTATGGAAATATAAGTAGATAGATTAATTAGTTTGTTCAATTGGAAGAGGACAAATTTTGACAGCAGGTCTTACAAGTAAGCCTTTAGATGTTTTGACTGTCACAACCCGAGTAATGTCATCCTTACCCGGATGCAGCTGTACAACGCGACCCAACCTCCATTCGTTAGCAGGTAAGTTGGGTTCATAAATGGTTACAAGATCGTTCAGTTTTGGCTGACGGTTGCCGTGTTTTAACCATTTCATTCGCTGTTGTAAGGTATGCAAATAGTCCCTTTGCCAAGTGCGCCAAAAGCTCTGTGATAGGCGCTGTAATAGCTGCCAACGAGTACGTAATGTCTCGTTTTCGGCATACATCGGTTCAGGCAGCGATACTAAAGGTCGACCGATGAGGAAGTGACCAGCTGTAAGAGCGTCAACCTCGCCGGGATCGGAAGATAGTTCTACTAAGGGTCTAGAGTTTAACATGGCTTCCACCTTCGTTAAGATAGTATAAAATTCTTCAAAGGTAAGAATCTGGGATCCGATAATACGTTTGAGATGGTATTTTGTCGATTTTATACCGCTCTCGAAAATGCCTCCGAAGTGAGGACCGGAAGGAGGATTGAGCTTCCACGTGATTTCACGAGAAGCGAGGTGACTGGAAATACTATCGCTTTCGCGGTTGAGCATTTCGCTAACTTCCGACAAGTAACGCCTGGCACCCACGAAGTTAGTACCACCATCTGTGACTATGGAGTGACAAAGTCCTCTCCGCGATACAAAACGATCCAAGGCCGCTATGAATGCTTCAGATGTGAGCTCAGTAACCAGCTCGAGATGAACAGCCTTGGTCGCGTGGCAGACTATGAGGCAAAGATACGCTTTGTAAGTTTTAGCGTTACGACGTCTACTTTCTTTTATCATAAAAGGACCTCCGAAGTCGATCCCGATTGTTTTAAAACAATGACCCGGTTGTAATCGAGAAGATGGAAGGTCACCTTGTAAAGGTTGAAGTGGAATAGGTTTGATTTTAAAACAGGTCACGCATTTAGATAACCGCGATCTGATAAGATTTCTAATGCCGAGTATCCAAAATCGACGCATAATTAAAGATTGGAGTAGGCGAGGCCCACAATGAAGATAAGTTGTATGATAGTGGTCAATAAGAAGAGTACTCAATTGAGAAATCTTAGGTAAGAGGTATGGATGTTTGACGCGACCTGGTAATGACGCGTGCTTGAGACGTCCCCCCACTCGCAAGATTCCGCGAGTGTCAAGAAAAGGAGAGAGTTTAGATAAATGTTTGGGTAAAGGTTTCTTGGATGCTATTAAAGATATGACATCATTAAAACTTTGATGTTGAACATGTTTTGTTAAATGATCTAAAGATTGGATTAATTCAGTGGCTGTCAGATAAGATAATAAGTTACGGTCAGAACGTTTAGTTTTCGCGTTGTTGATGAAACGGTAGATCCATGCAACTACTCTTTCCACTCGGGAAAGAGAGGAGTGGCGTTCCAGGATGGAATCAAGCAAGTCAGCGTCACGTGTCACACCCGTATGACCCGCGCGTGATGCGGGCTTAAGTTCTGGCACGTTATCGGACACTTCAACTGCTGAAACAGGCCAGTTGAATGGTTCGTTGGACAGCCACTGAGGACCAGACCACCAGATTTGAGAAGAAGATAAAGATAAGCATGATAAGCCACGACTACAGATGTCGGCTGGGTTGTCATGAGTGGACACATGTCGCCACTCAGTTGGCACAGGACTGTCGTTAATTAGGACCACTCTGTGGGCAACGAATGTCTTAAGCTTGTGTGGCTCAGTATTCAACCATGACAATACAGTCGAGCTGTCTGTGAACAAGATAGATTGATTCAATATGATTTTTGAACTAAGCAAGGAATGAATGCGATTTATTACTTTGGACAGTAATACAGCACTGCAAAGCTCTAAGCGGTTGACAGTCAACACTTTTAGAGGTGCTACTTTGGACTTGGCAATTAACAGATAAACTTGTACATCGTGAGAGGTAACGACACGAAGATAAACACAACATCCATATGCTTTAGTAGATCCATCACAAAATCCGATGAGTTGAGATTCCTTAGACTGAGAAGGTATAATCCTACGAGGGATTTCTATTAATTTTAAATTATGAAGATCCGCTATAAAACCCTGCCATTCTAGAGCTATGTCTCTGGGCACAGGTTCGTCCCATGAAAGATTAAGACGCCACAAATCTTGAAGGAGCAATTTGGCTTTTAAAATAAAAGGTGTGAGCCACCCAAGAGGATCGTAAATACGCGCGATGCTAGATAAGATGGAACGCTTGGTACATTTATTGTCCTCGATTGGGGACTGTGAGTAACTGAAATTGTCACTCACAGGATCATATTGGACTCCTAAGATTTTTAACGTTGATTTATCACTTTCTTCAGAGAAAAGTTTAGGTGATTGACAATGATCTACAGGCAAAGTTTTAAGAAAGGATTGTGAATTGCTACTCCATTTTCGGAGCTCAAGTTGAGCACAACCTAATAAATTGATAAGTTGATCTTTTAGTTCTATGGCTTCGCGTACAGATGGCGCGCCGGTCGTAATATCATCGACATATGTCTCGTGAAGAAGAGCTTCAGCTGCACGGGGATACGCGGCGCCATGATCGGCTGCTAATTGATGGAGGGTGCGGATGGCCAGATAAGGTGAACTTCTAACTCCGTAGGTGACAGTCGCAAGTTCGTACTCTTTAACTGGATCACTAGGAGATTCTCGCCATAGTATGTGTTGAAAGTTCCGATCCTCCGGTCTAAGCAAGATTCCTCTATACATCTTTGAGATGTCACAAGTTAAAACTACTGTGTGTAATCTGAAACCGGTTATGATGTCTACAATATCCACTTGAAGCTTAGGGCCAGTGAATACAATATCATTTAAAGATAGACCGTTAGTAGTTCTAGAACTAGCATCGAAAACTACTCTCAATTTAGTGGTCGTGCTCTCTGGGCGAACGACGCAACTATGAGGGATAAGATAACGATTGAGAGTAGGTACCTCAGGGTTAGGTACGGGATACATATGATTTAGATTCTCGTACTCGCGCATAAAATTAACATAATCGGATTTAAGTTCAGTCTGACGATTAAGTTTCTTTTCAAGATGAGTTAAACGCGACAAGGTACTATTGTAAGATTCACCCAAAGAACGATCGCCATCCTTTAAGAGGATAGGTACGACGTATCGTCCGTTAGGTTCGCGATAGGTTAAATCAGTGTACATGCGTTCACAGGTATTATTCTCGGGTACGGTGATAACAGCGCGCGGTGGTTCCTCCACTTCCCAAAATTTTTGAATTTGCTCATCTAATTTAAATGTGGTGGCCACTAAAGAGCACGCGGTGTTTAAAGGTGCAGAATTGGAGTTTACTGCCCCTGACAGAATCCACCCGAAAACGCTATGCAGAGCGGTAGGTAAACCGGACCCCAGATTGATTCGTTGACCGTCATAGATTTCGTGGAATAGCTCCGCCCCAATTAATAAATCGATTTTGGCGGGAACATCATAGTCGCGATCGGCTAAC